>CM051002.1:4740850-4780850 GCA_027704905.1 Muraenolepis orangiensis
AAGCATTCCATTGTACTTGTTGATGGCAAATCAAATAAAATTGACTGTTGAATCTCATTGCACGTCTAAGCTATAGAACCAGAAGACACTCTGATTTCTACCAATATACATATACAGGAAATACTAGCTCTAAAAGCGCTCATGACGTCACGAGAGAGATGTGGCGCCAGAGCGGATAGCAGAGATGGATTTCTCAAAACTCCCTGTGTCAGCAGCAGCAGCGGCTGGCTGGCTGAAGCACGGCATTACTCTTTTATCTCCTCAATACATTCATGTTTCTACAGGTTCAGCAGTGAGGCCACAGCGGAGGAGCCACTGTTGCTAAGTGCTGTGTTTAGAAGATGCTGGTTGGCGAATGTCGAGACCGGTAAAAAAGTAGCCCGGTGAAGTGTGTGTTGCCATGTTTCCATACTGGGTAAGAACGGCCACGTTCTCGCCACATGCAGATGCTTGTAGATGCGTAGATTACTCACACCTCATAACCGAGGATTTGCAACTATCAACATGTCAAATGCCACCGCATTAAGGGGACAAATGTGTCCCGAAAATGCTAAGTATGTTGTCTATCATTAAGTTTTATTATTATTATTTTTTTTTTATATATAGTTTATATTTGGTCAGATTTTTGACTACACAAAATCTGACTACATAATCCAAAAACGATAGTTTTCAGATTACAGCATTTTAGAGATGTAAATAAATTGGTCACTTGTAAACATATAGCTCTACGAGCTCCCGCAGTTTAATCAATTTTGCAGAAGACACCCCAGTCATTACCTCAGAGATGAGGTTGTCCGGCTGATGCAATGGTGTGAGGACAACAGCATCACACTGAATGTCAGCAAGACTAAGGAGCTCATCGCAGACTTCCATTTCCTTGGGCTACAGATTTCCGACGACCTGGCGTTGACCCGCAACACAGAGGTCATGCTAAAGAAGGCACACCAGCGCATACCATGCCCTGTGGTGCCTCAGGAAAAGCGGAATAGGCCAACGATGGCTAGTGAGAAGTTCATCGGGTGTGCACTTCCATGCATTGAGGAGATCAGATGTCGTAAGATGGCCATGTCCATCATTAAGGACTGCAACAACCCTGGGCACCATCTCTTCTCCCCCTACCGTCCGGTTGCCGGTTCCGCAGCATCCATACAAGGACTACCAGGTTTAAGGATAGTTTTTATCCACAGGCAGTGACCTACTGAACTGTTAGGAGCAGGAGGGAGGAGGGAGTAAGCATTCCATTGTACTGGTTGCAAATGGCCAATAAAGCATCTTGTATCTTGTATTGTGTATAGAAGCAGATCGCAACATTGGTTATTAACTTATGGTTTACGTCTTCAAACTGTTAAGTAGCCTGGATCAGGAACAATACAAAAAGAGAAGGAAAGGGAGAAGCTGATGTGGTTTTAGGCAGCACATCCTAATTACCTGATGTGCCAAACAATCAGTCCCATGTTGGCTATATAGCACTTGCCTTTAATACATAGTCATTGCTTGGCTTGGCTTGAGGGATGGAGTCTCATCGCTCCCTCTGTTGCATAGCAATGAGCACAAATAAGACAGCACCATGGTCCCACGGATTCCCTCACTGGACTTTACATTCACTTGCATATGAGTGGGTGTTAAAACCATTCAAACTATGTCAGAAAAATAAAGTGATTGCCTACAGAATTGACCCTGTGTTGCACCTAATTTTACATTTTAATTTGGTATTGCAATTTTTTGTTATTTTATGCCACACCAAAAAAGAAATGCACTACCCTACCTCTTACAAAAAAAAACTTCAAAGGCCGAACAATAATTGAGTAAGTAAAGTGGTCAAATCCTCCTTGGACTTTTGAACTTAACCCAGTAATTTAAGCACTTACACAACTCTTTAATGTTTTATTTGCATGGGATGCTGCTACATTTATTCAATACCTATTTATAATTAGAAATTCATGCTACACAATTCCTGTTGTACGGCTGAATGATTTGGAAGGTTTATTATGATAATCTGAGAGTAATCCTGCATAAAATCGATGTTTTCATTAATAAAAAATTTGAAGAATTCAGTGAGGGTTGGTTAGATTGCAGCACTTGGTAATGTAAAGAGTGATATGACACCAAAGGACTGGAGGGGACACGGAGACACTCGGTGATGGTCATCCTTACTCAGGGCCAGAAGAGTATGAGCCCATAACAATTTTGTTTATTGCTTATAAAGTTTATTTTGTAGTGCATATTTTGGGTTGTACACTTTTTGTAAGAACATCTTGTTTGAGTTTACAATGGCTGTACTGAGTGCTGTGTGGTACACACACATTTATATATAGATCCACATAGCCAGCCCAGCATCCCGCTGGGGCAAAACAGGCTATGTGTTGCCCCAGCATCTTGTCCCTGCCTTCCTCTCAGCCAGGATGCACACAGAGGCCTGTAAACAGAATCCCCTGAAGACAGGATGGAGATGAGGAGGAGTCTTTCTCTCTCCCTCACTGTGTTCATCACTGAAATAAATAATATAACCTCTCTGTCCATCTCTGCAGCTGAAAACCCAGAAACACAATTGTAGACATCATAATAATAATAATAAATTGTATTTATAAGCGCACTTTTCATCAAGACTAGACAAGTGCAGCAGCATCCCGCATGGTCAAACTTAGAAAACACTCACAATAAACAATCAGTAGGCCCAAAACGCTACTGGCCGCCAGCTTACAAACGCCCGACAAGAGCCCCCCACATCCCCCCTGGCCTCCTCCATGACCTCCGCTAGCACTCCCAGTTAAATACCAGATTCATATTTTATGAATACTGCCTGAATAACATGGCCCCCCTCCTACCTCTCTGACCTCAACAAACATAAACCATCTCAGACGCCTTCCAGACTCCTCCAAAGAGACCCCAAGGACTGAACATCAGGCCTGGGGGCGAACGTGCCTTCATAGCAGCAGGGGGCCCCACCCTCTCCCCCAAACTCCATCCCCCAGGGCAAACACCCTTTAAACACCACCTATTCTGCTCAATCACTCCACCCTTTGCTTTAGATTTGTTATTACCATCATTTTGTATTTTATTTATTTTTCCTTGTTTGTTTGTTTTATATTTTACTGTGATGCATCTTAGAGTGCTAAGAACAGCGGCATATAAATTAATATTATGTACGCCCTAGAATGAATATTATTATTAATCTGCATAACTTTTCTCCTGCAGCCCTGTACCTGCACCTTTAGGCATTTGAAGATCACAAATTCTTCTAAACTGCTTCTCTCAGTGCACATATATTGGACTCCAGCTTGAAACGCAAGATAATGCTCCTGCTAAGGCCTTCTCAGCGGTCCACCCGGGACTACCAAGCCACTGCAATGAACATTCATATTGCTGCATGAAAGAGTAAAGACTTCATCGCTGTATAGGATGAATAGCAATAGTATACATTTACACAAACAAAGTGTACTAATTTGCACTGAATGTGCTCAGTATTTCAAACATATCACATGATGTCATCCAAGGCAGAAAGTAGCTGGAGCATCAGCCATAAGAGGGTTTAGGGTGTAGGCCCAGTACAGCACAGTAGTGTTGATTGCATCATTAGCTCAATTTAAGCAAGCTTGCCCACACAAATGCTTTGATTGGCTCAGATTTGAAAATTGTTTATACTTTCAACTTCAAATCCAAAACATTTTTAAATGAAGTAAAGTGAAGTAATTTGTTTAAAATCTGTAAACAAAATACTGAGATTTTAATTACACTATGATAAAGTGCCTTTGCAGATGAAAAATCGGAGAAGTCGACAGTAGACTGCATAATTCTTTGCAATACTTTCCACTTATTGTTGGAGGAGAGCCCCTGGTGAGAGCATCATACTGGCTTTGTTAAAAGAAGGAGACACTCCACCTCCTGCAGGAGGTGGAGTGTGACTTGGCTGGCTCATCCTCCAGGAGATTGTTGCCAATGACGGCTGAAGTATTCTAGGATATCCAGGCACAGTGATCCACCAGACGTGTCAAGAGAGGTTCACAAAATGTCATGTCGATCACACATTGGCATGGTGGGAAAATGCAAGGATGCCTTTTTTGTGTTTGGTCACACAAAATAACTGAATATAGTTAAAGGAATAATTAGACGATTAACCAACTTTGCAAAAGAACAACGATCCATCCCCCTGCATTTGATCAGCATTAGGTTTTGCACATTGGTTCGCAGGCAAAAGTCCTTCAGGAGTCTTGCTCTCGGGCTGTTGTTCCAAGTGTTGTTCTATGGTTATGTAGCACCAGATCTCTAGGGCTGGTGTTCCAAGTGTTGTTCTCTGGTCATGTAGCACCAGTTCTCAAGGGCTGTGTTTCCAACTGTTCTCTGGTCATGTAGCACCAGTTCTCAAGGGCTGTGTTTCCAACTGTTGTTCTCTGGTCATGTAGAACCAGTTCCCTATGGCTGTTGTTCATACTGTTGTTCTCTGGTCATGTAGAACCAGTTCTCTAGGGCTGTTGTTCCAACTGCTGTTCTCTGGTCATGTAGCACCAGTTTATATTTGTGTGGCACCGTTCTACTGCATAGGAAGAAAAGCCCAGCCTACTTTGCTGCCTACTCAAATGATTCAAGTTGAGGCATTTGACAGTACAGTGATGAATCACTTCTTATCTAATTAAACCTTCACTGATCGAAGCAACAAAGAATAGTGAATGTCAAGCACAAATAGTGCAAGTCAAGAATAGTGGGAAAAATGTGACTGAAATATGCAGAAAATAGACGGATTAAGATACATTGTCAATGGGCTGACAATGTATGTATTTTAAGCCCCCCCCCCCAACACACACACACACACACACACACACACACACACACACACACACACACACACACACACACACACACACACACACACACACACACACACACACACACACACACACACACACACACACCAGACCTTCCCTCATTGTCCCCTGCTCCCCTCTGACCTCTATCATCCCCGGTGCCTCCTCTCTGCCACCTGTGTGCAGGTCCTGAGTCTCCCAGGGGTCTTTGTACTCACTGGCCCCTGTTTGATTTAAGCTGACCGGGAGTCACTGCTCACTACAAGCACCGGGTGAACCATGAATAATGGATCTGCCACAGGCCTTGTTCCCCCCCACCACCCCCACCCAACACACCCCACCTGCTCCTTCCCCAAACTGCTCCTGATGTGACCGGAATGGCCAATGTCCCGGTAACATCTGATCGTTCATACAGGGCCTCCGATGCTGCGGCGCTCGGGAGAAGTGGGGAAATGGTAAAAGCGCTGGAGCTTCTCAATGGACAGAGAAGCAGGGGATGACTGGGATGTATTTGGCATTTTAGTCAAACTATGGTTTTTTTTAATGGTGTTTTAATGTGTGGTTCTGTGGTGTTCTGAGTTCCGGGTCCGGACGCGCGCAAGTCGTATTAAGTGATAATGTAATAATACATCCTTTCCTTGTTCACGAATTAGACTCGTTGTAAGAAAGTAGGTTTAGCTGTTTAAAACAAGATGTCCTCCGAGTCCCCGGTCCGTTTAGGGTCTTCAACGCGACAAAGGAGAGTCGACTCTCTCTTCGTCAAACAATCGTGAGTTAAAAAAAAAAATAATAAAAAAATAAAAAATAAGTAACAAATAACTGGACAGAGAGGCTGCTGTGGGCGATATTTGAGAGTTGGAAAAGACCAGAAGAGAGAAAGGCTTTGAAAATGAACAATAAAAAGATCTACAGCGGGGAACGTCTCCACAGAGACAGGTCACTGTTTGATTTCATAGATGTATTATATTAAATTGCGGGGTGTTATGTTAGCCTAAAAAATAGTATATTATATCGGGAGAAGCCAATATTTACATATAGCTTATTGTGGTGTGAGGGGGCGTGGCTTTGTGTCAATCAGTGAACGAGGGAAGTGGGAGCGGCAAATTCCCGGGAGTGACAAAGCTATGGGTGATTTGTTATAGTCTTTATAGTCATATATAGTTATACTCTATATATATAATATATATATATATATACATACTAATGTATTTTTGCTAGACCCCTAATTCCCATGGAGGAGGAGATGCGGTCATCTATGTCCCTGTGGGGTCAGTAGACTTGTTAATTGGACGTTTGGGCTGCAGTTGATTTGCCAGACGCGTTTAATTTCCTTTTGTGTTTATCTTAATTAACAAACAGTATTCACGTTGAAGGGGTAAAGAGTATTGTTGACGTTATAAGTCTGGTTTTGGTACGTGGTGCCGGTCCATCCAGCACAATAAAAAAGACTCTGAGCCCAATGTCCCTGTGTCCTGCTTTCTGCCCAGAAAGCAGAAGCTCTGTTACACCTAATTACACACCAAATTAAATACAGATACTAACAGATCCATGTCGTCATATGAAAAGTTCTGCTGTTATTAGGGGCGGTCGGCCATATAGCGAAGGAGGTGTTGTGCCTCGCCATAGATAGCTATGACAAAAAAACCTGCAATTTGAAATATACATCATGGAGGATTTAAAGACTTCCTGGTTTTGCTCAAATTCTTGTCAGGAAAAACCCACTTAAGACGTACCATATGAGTTGTTTATGGATTTTCTTTCCCATTACCCAATGTGCTGGTGTTCGTGCGACGTTGCCTCCCAACAGGAACACAAGGAGCACTGATGGAGACTGTCCCTCGCTGGTCACGTTTATCCTCCTTCGCACCGTGGTGAGAAGCCTTGGAAGGGACCACATTGTATGCATCTTGAGACCTGTTGTCTAATAAAGGAGCACGCCCAGAGAGTGTTGAGGAAGGGTTAATGACTAAATAAATTGCTTGGCCACACCGAGCGGTCAACAGCGATCAGAATTGATTTCTCTAATGAGAAGAGAGCATCAGCCAGCGGTTGAGTAACGCTCCACTGCTCTTTAATTCAATTGAAATATTTGTACGAGCAGTCGGGGTGTGCCGAGTAAGATTAAATATATGATTTGGTAGACATAATGCTATTTGGAATCAAGAAATATACTATGTTTTTTAAGGCTTTATACTAGAAATTATTATATTATATTATATATTATAATTAAATATACGATGTCTTTCTGAGGCTTTAATTTATGCTGAAATACAATCAAGCGCTCACAGAACAAAAATCGACATTGAATACCTGTTGGAAGGGTGACAAAAGCTTGTTGAATCCGCTTTTCTTTTCAAAATGTGAACTACAATCCCGACCCGCCCACACTACATTATGTCATTTCTCAGACCCTTCGTTAGCAGACAAAAATTCTAAATTCATTCGGCAATCTGAATAGCATCAGCTTTTTTCATAATTCCCCAAGCATCTGGCTCTATAACCAAACATCTTGGACATGTGGCCTGCTTGAAAACCACTGGGCTCTTGGACAAGTGAAATGCTTGTCACAGGACTGGGCAGAAAGCTGGAAGCGGATGCGTAATGCGAGGTAGCCAAGAACACCACGGAGGATGGAGGCACATGCCAAAGACCCACACATACACACACACACACACATGCTTTTAGAAGCAAAATGAAAGAGCAGGACAACCAGAAACCCTGAAGTGGCTTCAAAGAAAGCTTTCCTCATCTATAAAAGGCCAAAGATGCACGCAAAAATAAGCACATCCTGCACATCCTGACTGTATTCAGTGGAGACGATGACAAAACATTTGCACACAACGACGAGTGCTCAGCACAGATCACTCACGTTTGAGGTCGATGTTTTGCTCCAAATAGCCGGTTCCACTGCTTCAAAGGCTTAAGGCCCCGTCACACCATAACGTTCTGGTCAGCGTTCTATGAACATTGTAATCGTTCAATTTTCGAGTGTTCTAGGGTGAGGTGGACACATCTGGCGTGTGACTAACGTGTGACTAACGCATGAATTAGCGTGTGACTAACGCATGAGCAGCGTGTACCAGCAAGACACCCCTGAAAAATATTAGTGTGTGCTGACGTGTCACTGTGTTCAAACGGGTATAAAACGCGGGGAAATCACAGTGGATTCAGTTGTTCTTGTCACGAGTGGATTGTTCGGTGGGACCCAGAACGCAGACCAAGACACAGTGGAGCTATAACAGAGCTTTATTTCAAGCAAACACAAGAGAGTGATCAGGGACAGTCCAGGGGTCTGGGAACCGGGAGGTCGATCCGCGGAGTACCAGCAGGTAGTAGAGCGGCGAGTAGTCCGGGACGAGCGAGAAGTCTAGATACCGGGAGGTCGAGTAGCGGCAGGTACTGGACAGGTAATTATAATTACCGGGGAGTATATAGTCTATATTTGTATAGACCGGAGTAACGCGAGACAGGCGGGTGACGCGGGATAGGCAAAGAATCTGGATCTCCGGGACAGCGTGGCGTCAGCGTGGCGATTCCGTCCAGAATGTACGACGTAACATGAACAAAGTATGATGTACGACCTAACCCCGGGGTAACGGGAAGCCAGGGTCTATAGACCCCAGGTGAGGGGATTAGCAATCAGCCACGGCAATTGCTGACAGGTGTGTGTGTGTGCCGCCAGCGCACGTGGCTTGGCCACGCCCCCTATCAACCACCGTAACCGTGACAGTTCTTCTGGATATTGAACAGAGCACATCATGCCGCCAAGAGGGAAAAAGCGTGTGAGGGAGGCTACTGCTAAACTCCATCTCCATCTCCATGTCGTCTGTACTCCATCTCCAATCCAAAAATAGGCACACCATGTGGGATGAGTACCAGTGAGTCGTTCACTGCAAAGCAAAGATTGAGAACGATTAATAACAACCAAGTAACGCTAGGGTAACGACTGACTAACAATAGCCGAACGTGTACAACGTTCGGAGAACGTTAGTACAACTTCCACAAACGTTCTCCAGCGTTCTCCAGCGTTAAACGTTGAAGAACGCTGGTCTCCATGAGAACCAGCGTTATTTTCGGACCAGCGTTCTCCGCCGATCACTGACGATTACCGACGATTACCAGCGTTCACCAGCATTCACACAACGCTCTTCTGGCGCTATACCAGCGACCACGGACGATTACCAACGTTTCCTCAAACGCTGACCAGAACATTATGGTGTGACGGGGCCTTTAGTGAGGCCAAGTCAAGTAAAGTCAAGTTTATTGTCAGTAAAAAGTAAATTTTTACAAGTGTAAAGCAGTGATGTGAAAATCTTATGTGCAATACCCGACGACAGACAGCAGTTATAGACAGCAGTTTATAAAATGCAAAATATCGGCACAGAAAAGAGCAATATGTATATATAAATCAATAAAATATACATTGTTATATGCTATACGCCCTTGTTCATCAGCCTGATGGCCTGACTGTGGAAGCTATCTCTGAGTCTATTTGTACGGCACTTGCGGTATCGCCTGCCTGACGGTAAAAGTGTGTACAGTTCGTGGCTGAGGTGGGCAATGTCTTATATTGGCAATGCAGTATATTGTTCTACAAAGGTCTGATGTTACATATTCAAAGGATGAGATTTTAAAAGGCAACAATAATGTTCGTTTTAGCCAAAAATTTGTTATAATTGATTGAGATTCGTATCACCAATTTATCCATCACAATGCCTATGATGTGCATCATATTGTATGTAAACATTGAAAGGTAACTGATTCATGGAGGGGGAAGCCCCCCTATCAAATCAGGTCTAAGGGAGACACGAGCTGCCCTCAAATCATCTCCTGCTCAGTGACAAAAACAATGACACTGTGATGGACTTAAAATGTAAATTGTATGTCTCCTCTTGAACAGCAGAATGTCCTGATTAGGCCTTCCACGAATCATCGACGCATGTTCTTAGAATTTATTTTTGTTAAAATATATGTTAAATACATATAATACATAATACAATCAAATAAATACATCAATATCACTACGCAATTGCACCGTTGCCTCCTGTTATCGGTCGGTCGTTCCTATCAACACCGACAGATTGTTTAAAAAACATTTCGGCTGCAACCGAGTCTGCTACCAAAGAGGTTGTGTGTAAAGGTTTCTCCAGACCCAAAGCATCTAAGGTATGGGAATACTTTGAATTAGCAGAAGAACAAAACAACGGTCATTTGTTTGCTGTGCAAAATGTCAATGGCGTTTCACAGCATCACAACAGGCAACACCTGAAAAGAAAGCAATTTCTCTTCTGGAAGCCAGAAAAGGCTAATCAAATGTGGCCCGATCACACAGAGCGTTTTTAACGGCTTACGTTACCATTGTTGTCCTGAAGAACAGCACGCCTGGACTGAGCTGCTTTGTTTTTACCTTGGAGATTTTTTTAATTTTTGTTAATAAAAAGTTACACTATTCAATGGGGGGGGCAGCCCTGCTCGCCGACAGAAGAGAAGACACAGTTCTGTGGGATCGGCCCCTTTTAATAATAAGTACAGTCAATTAATGTTTATGAAATTGCCAATGCGTTCTTAAAGCTGTTGCCATGGTTGCTGCTACATACATTGATGGTTATTTCAAGATTCAAGATTTTGACATGCCATATGCAAGTACAATCGAAAGCTTACTTCCCATTCCCTCCCGCAGTATGAATTTACGTGGGTATGTATGTGTGTGTGTGTTGGGGTGTGTGTATATATATATATATCTATATATATATAGATATATATATACACACACACAAATACATACATATATATGATAGCAGTTGTTTACCAGTGTTCCTTCAACCTATAATACAGTCAACTATAAATCCACACACACACACACACGCGTGAGATGATGTGTGCTGCGCTGTACCCAGAATTGCCGCCAGGATTTAGCGATTCATTGGCCTGCCGTTCAATCTATCCCCCCCCCCACCTCCCACCTCCTCTAATAACCAAATGGCCTTCCTCTCTGAATCAAAGGGCCATAGACATGGCCTGAAAACTAATCATCTGAAGACTAAGCTCACATCACCCGCCACCCACCCGCTGAATTGTATCACATCTCTATTAATCCTGTAACTCTGACAAAGAACCTCTACGTCTCCCGTCTCACTCGCGTTCTCCCCATTGTGTTTTATTCAGTCACGTTGCCTTTTAACAAGATCATTCTGGGCGCTGCAAAAATGTCAGGACACTCAGAAAGCAGCTTTGGCTCCATATCCCCATGGGATATGGAGCCATCGAAAACCACGCGTGTTTTTAACAGATTCAGTCAAGCCAAAAAGTTAAGCCTGGGGTAATCAATCAACTAGACGGTACAAACATCACAAGGGGGGGTAACCTGAAAGAAAAGCGTGGGCAAATTAAATGAGTGTAAGTCTATGAAGCTATAGAAACATATAATCATAATAATAATAAATCATAATATGCTCTCTAAAGACAGCCTTTTTCACATCCGACTCCCTGTCTGACACAATGAAGAGTTCATGCATTCTGCTGCAAATTGGTGGGAAAGTTAAAGGAAAAAAAGTGACAAACAAAAGAGATGAGGGCAAAAAGAAGATTACGAAAAAGCCGTGATTAATGTAATTTGTCTATAAATCTGTGGGTTTGGGCGACCGATCACAGCTGAGGCTCGTAGGCTCTCCCCCCTCCCCGGCTCAGAGACACAGTGGGCTGAGGCTCCTCTCCCCCTCCCCGGCTCAGAGACACAGTGGGCTGAGGCTCCTCTCCCCCTCCCCGGCTCAGAGACACAGTGGGCTGAGGCTCCTCTCCCCCTCCCCGGCTCAGAGACACAGTGGGCTGAGGCTCCTCTCCCCCTCCCCGGCTCAGAGACACAGTGGGCTGAGGCTCCTCTCCCCCTCCCCGGCTCAGAGACACAGTGGGCTGAGGCTCCTCTCCCCTCCCGGCTCAGAGACACAGTGGGCTGAGGCTCCTCTCCCCCCTCCCCGGCTCAGAGACACAGTGGGCTGAGGCTCTCCCCCCTCCCCGGCTCAGAGACACAGTGGGCTGAGGCTCCTCTCCCCCTCCCCGGCTCACAAGTCTTGCTAAGTATCTTACAAAGCCTATTGTGATACAGGGAGACCAGAACCAGTGTACCAACGCTAGTGCATGCACACACAGTAAATTGCACACATGGTAGCTTAATCTCTTCAAAGATATGAATCCTCGCTATGAATCCCAGCAGCCCCCAGATTAGTAGTGAGTGCATGCAGCTGAGCGCCCTTCTGAACAAACAAACAAACAGTCACGTGTCATGGATCCAAGTCAGGTTGAAACCAAGGTTCAAAACTGTTAAATCATATAGGGTATGTCAATCGATTGAAATATTGAATCGCGATTAATCGCATGATTGTCCATAGTTAATCGCGATTAATCGCTAATTAATCTTTTATTTGATTTTGTTTTTTTTGTATTTATTTGTATTTATTTTTTATTTTGACAATGGACTCTCTCCTGGACTGCATACCTAGTCGTGGTGGAGAGGCTTGCGTACTCCGATGACCCTGAGAGCTAAGCTGGAGGGGGTATACACCCCTGGCAGGTTCAACCAAACCAGACTGGTCAAGAGGTAGAAGGCAGACCAATTGCAGTCCATGGTCCTCCAGGTTGGGGGTTGGGCGTGGGGTTAACTTCCTCATTCCTCAAACACTGACGAATGAAAGACTTGAAGGTGCCCTAGAAATGTGGATCATGACGCTTCCCAGTCAAACCCGCAAGGAAGCTGGGAAGTTGATGCACCTTCTGACACCAAAGAAATCCACCCTTGTGGGGACTTGGAATGTCCGGACCATGTTCCAGGCTGGCAAGGCTGCTACCATTGCCAAAGAAATGGTGCACTACAATCTCTCTGTCCTGGGCCTGGGAGAAACAAGATGGACACAATCGGGGGAGGTAAATCTGCCCAGTGGGCAGTCTGTTATCTACTCTGACCATGAAGAAGATGGAGCAAATCACACTGAGGGAGTAGCCATCATGATGACTAAGGAGACCAGAAAGGCCCTGATTGCATGGGAACCCATCAGCTCTCGCCTCATTACTGCATCCTTCAGAACCAACAACAGGATAGTGAAAGCTCACATAATACAGTGCTATGCACCTACCAACGATGCAGTTGATGATGTCAAGGCCAGGTTCTATGACAGCTTGAACCACCTACGTGGCAGGGTAGGAGCCAGAGACTTCATTATCCTGATGGGTGACTTCAACGCCAAGATTGGAGGACGGAATGAGGGCTACGAGGAAGTGATGGGGAAACATGGAGTGGGGAAAATGAATGAGAATGGAGAGATGTTTGTTGAGACCTGTGGCAACAACAACCTGATCATTGGAGGAAGTGTATTCCTTCACAAAACCAAACATAAAACAACGTGGGTGTCACCAGACCGTTACAGAAAACCAAATCGATCACATCTGTATCTGTAGGAAGTTCAGAAGGTCCATGGAAGATGTCAGAAACAGAAGAGGAGCAGATGCAGCATCTGACCACCATCTGCTGGTAGGGAAGTAAGCTAAAAGCTTAAACTAAGGCTGAAGAGAAATCACCTGTCCAAAAGTCCTAGAGTTAAATACAACATTGAATACCTTACTATTGCACCAACTTTGAATAAGTTCAAGGACACCTTAGCAAGAAGAAACACAGTTACAACTAAAGAGGGTAGAAGGAAGCACAACTGAGGAGGAGTGGGAACATCTCAAAGCTGCTTGGAGTTTGACTTGTGAGGATTGAACAGAGGAGAGGGCTCAAGGAAAAAGTAAACAACTCAAGAACAAGAGCAGTGAAGGCATTGGCATAAAATGAATACAACAGTTGCCATAAAGAGGTACAAAAGAGCATAAGGAAGGACAAGAGACAACACGTAAAGAGGCTAGCCCTGGAGGCAGGAAAGGCAGCGGCACAGAAGAACATGAAGGAGTTGTATGCAATCACAAAGAAACTGATGGGAAAATACACACAAAACAACAAACCTAGACAAGAATGGCATAATTCTCTCAACTGTGGAAGATCAGCTAGAAAGATGGGTAGAACACGTTCAAGAACGACTAAATACACCCAAAGCTGGGTTTCCACTAAATATCAGGTGTGAGAGATCAACAAAAGTTGATATAAAGAGTGCAATCAAGCAACAGAAGAGTGGCAAGGCTGCTGGCCCTGATAATATTCCATACTACTTCCATACTACTTTCACCATTCCTTTTCCTCCTTGCAGTCGACTGAATCATGAAGGAAACAACCAAAGGGGATAGAAATGGGATCCAGTGGACAATGTGGGAGCAATTAGACAACCTCGACTTTGCGGATGACATTGCCCTTCTCTCTCACACACATATGCAAATGCAGGAGAAGACAGACAGACTCACACAAACAGCAGAACAATTGGGACTTACACCAAACACAACAAAGACACAGGCGATGAAGATCCATTCAAGGAGCAGCAACCCCATCCTCATACACGGCGCCCCCTAGAGGAAGGGGAGGCCTTCACATACCTAGGAAGTGTGATGGACACCACAGGAGGGACAGACGCGGACATAAAGAGCAGGATCAACAAAGCCAGGGTTATGTTAAACATCCTCAGGAAGATCTGGAGCTCCAAAACCATCTCAACACCAAACTACACATATTCAACTCCAATGTGAAACAGGTGATGCTGTATGTACAGAAATAAGGTCTGGACAAAGTCAGGAATGTGACCCTGTGGGAGAGAACTGGACAGGATCTCATTGACCTACAGATCCTAAAAAGAAAGTGGAGCTGGATAGGACACACTCTCAGGAAATCAGCCAACAACATCACCCGACAAGCCCTAAAGTGGAACCCACAAGGGAAGAGAAAAATAGGTCGCCCCAAGAACAGTTGGAGGAGGGATGTCCAGGCAGAGATGTCTTTGAGTGGGCAAAACTGGGGAGACCTTGAAAAACTTGCCCCCAACCGAGTGAGATGGAAGACATTCGTCAATGGCCTATGCTCCCTGGAGGAGCCAAGGGCTAACTAACTAATCGGTGGTGAGGGTGCTGACTTTTACCGTTTTCACACTGCATACGGTATCGACTCCCGTATTAGTTTATACGGGTGTCCATACCGTATTAGTTAGTGCGCATCGAATACACTTATGTTCACACTCTCTTCTAATTTGCGATTCGCTGCGGACTCAATACCAGGTTTTCGTTCACACACAATAGAGAAGCGAATGCACATTAAATTAGGCGACTGGTAAGTTTTGTGGGAAGTGAAATTAATGCGCATTAAAGATTCTGTTCACACACACACGGGAGGCGAAACACAGTTTCATTGCTTTGCACCCAAACTAGTTCCTTTGGGATCGAAACCACCTACCCAAGGTGGATTAGTTAATGCGCACTAGTTGGGTAGTGAATGTGCATTACTTGCCAGTGTGAATACCGTATGCTGCAAATACCGTATTTTAGCTCAGTGTGAAAACAGTATTTATGTTCCACTGTTTGCCTACTTGCATTGCAAGTGGTCATCGCACGCAAAACCCCTCTCCTCTGTCTTTATAACAGTCAAAGCATGCAACCTAAGTTTCCACTGCTTGTAAAAAATAATGCACTGTTACCCCGGCCCGGGGGTAATTGTGAGTCTCTGGTTTAGCGGAACCATCGTAGTCTCTGCTACTTCTGCTTTATGGTCTTCATACCAGTTGTGTCTCTTCAATACAGTGGTGGCTCTTGATGGCTTTTCATAAGTGAATGCGATCGTTGGATCCATCCATTTTTCTTTATCCATTGCATTTTGCTATTGCCATACGACATAATGTTAACGCTGCTACCTGATTCCTAAACTACGGGTCGGGCAAATGGTCATCAAAACATTAACATGCGTTAACACATCCCAAATAATTGTGGCGTTAAAAAAAATTGCACTAACGTGCTGTTATGGCGTTAACTTTCACAGCTCTAATATACATATATATATATATATTGCATGAATGGATAATATATCAATCATTGAAAGGAACACAAACAGAACATTCCCCCCAAGTCATTATCGCCTTGACAATTACTGTACGTCTCGCAGAAAACTTGGCGTTTGGTCTTAAATTATTGTTATTATTATTATACCTTTTGGCCCCCAGGAACCAGATTCCCTGCCGTCATCCCTTGACTCTCTTTTGAAGCCAAGTTACTACTGAGGCGAGGAATGGGCCTAGGTGATGCAAATCACCTGTTTAGTGCCTTGCTTTTTTCAACAATTCCGTTTTCAGGTCTCCAGTTATGTCCGGCAGTGTTACTGTTACCGAACGTTATTTTAAGTTCATAACTTTGGTATTTTCTTCAATTTGTTAAGATTTTCTACCTCACCTCCCTGTCTGAAACCTAAAAGCTAACAATGAACATTTCTCACACATGTGGAGCAAACCAAAAGACTGAATGTATTTACAGAACTAAGCCTAGGAACCCTAATGTAATACTCCACGCACTGTTGCAATCGTTGGACAGCCACCGTTATTTGTCATTTGCGACCATCATCATCAATGACTCATCTGAAAACTATTTTCAGATGTACCAGTTCATATCATCATCAGTTTCAAGTGGGTCATCAGGTTTGTCTGAGGGTCGACCACAATGTGTGTATTAACTATCGTATGTAGTAATATCAATGTAGACATGTTGCTTTGAAAAGAAAATTGTTGTTTACTTTGCTTCTTGTTTATTAAAAAAGGCCTTTGTGTACGTTGTCCTTCCACCTAGAGAGAGCGCTCCCTTCCTCTCTCCAATGCTAAGTTAGTTAGCATTCCCATTGCTACTGTAGCCAGGAGGTCTGCTACTGAGGCCATGCCAATCTCCTGGCTTTCTTTATTGTGCAGATTCCTTTAAAAGCCTTGCATCCTTGCAGACCATGTCCGCTTTTTGCTAATTAACTTGTCCTCTCCTGCTATTGGTTGACCTGAGCCATGGTCAATCCTTTACTCTCCACCATGCTCACGTCCTCGCCCTCTTTTCCCCCTTTGTTGTATCTGCCCACGATGTGAAAGTTTTCATGTAAAAATATCATGTACAACCATTGTCTGTTCCATCGATCGCTTGGTTAATGCTCCCAGTGTGTCCTCCTATGATCATGCTGTGTGTGCAGGAAATTATGCATCATCCGTGTCTGTGTCAATGCGTGTGTTTGTGTGTCAATGTGTGTTTCTGTGTGTGTGTGTGTGTGTGTGTGTGTGTCTATGTGTGTGTCTGTGTCACTGTATGTCTGTGTGTGTGTCTGTGTCAATGTGTGTCTGTGCCACTGTGTGCGTCTGTGTCAATGTGTGTGTCTGTGTCAATGTGTATGTCTGTCACTGTGTGTGTCTGTGTCAATGTGTGTTTGTGTCTGTGTCAATGTGTGTGTGTGTCTGTGTCAATGTGTGTGTGTGTCTGTGTCAATGTGTGTGTTAGCGTTAGTGTTGTCCGGTATACTGATACTAGAAAGGTATCACAGAACCCTGTCGTTGAAAACTGCACTATACCCCATTATATTAGTACCAGTACTTTAAGAATGACAGTGATTAAAGTCAAATTGTCTACGAGTTGTGAGGACTATTATTACTCCCTACAGGCATAGCTGGGAGCCAACCCCCAGTCAATTCTGGTATGGCGCTCGCTTTCATGGGAGAACGACAAGAGGCATTGCTGCAAGTAACGCTACAAGTGCTCTTACCGACCATCTGCAGCATATCAACAAAGCAGACGCACAGAGCCAAATATGCCATTATTTAGCTTACATTCAGCCCACAAAGGCTAAATATAATAAACACGTTTTATACCTACGCAGACCGAGGGAGCCAACGCCTCCAACTTGGCAATGCATCTCGCCTTGCTGACCTGTTCAAAGAATTTACAGTGACAGGTAAGTGAATGTGATAGAAAACATAATACCATGCTCTCAAATATACGTCAAACAAGTGTGAATTAATTTTTAAAAGCAAACTTTATTACCATCAAAGTTTATGTGGCAATTTAGGACAATAAAAACCATTTAATTTGGCTTTAGCATTTTAGCTATACCAACAAAGCAAACATCTCCAATCTAAAAATGCATTCAAAGTATAAATTTCACTTTCAGTTTTCTGGCGGCTGGTCGTTATTGTAAAACTTGTCGAACTCATGGGGAGCTCAGCCTACCCCGGGTTCTAGTCAAGAAGTGTTGGGGAACTAACCTATTTACAATCCCCTTAGGAATCGAAAAATGAACAGGCGCAGACACAAAATGCCTCTGGACGCAAATTAATAGACCTACAACCAATCAGAGCAAGGGAACGTGACGTAGCGCTTAGCTAAACCCCACCTTTCGTCGGAAGAACGAACAAACATGTTTCTTATCAACAAAAGTTTTCAAGTGCAGTTGTTTTTTCTTCTTTTAGCGGAAATATACCGTCCAGTTTGTTTCAGTCAAATTTGATTTAAAAATAATAATTAATGAGAACAGGTTCTCTTTAAAGTCGTTTTTACGATGTTACACGGGCTATACAGGTGGAGAGTGTGTAGAGAGTGTGAAGAGCTGACCTTAATTAAGCGTTCCTCCAGTCCTGGCTGGATATTAAAATGTATGAACACAATAACAATTACCTAATTTCACAGCCTCCACTGCCACAAACACACGTGTGTGTGTGTGTGTGTGTGTGTGTGTGTGTGTGTGTGTGTGTGTGTGTGTGTGTGTGTGTGTGTGTGTGTGTGTGTGTGTGTGTGTGTGTGTGTGTAGATAAAGGAACATGGAGGGGGTAATCAGAGGGCATGTAGGAGAGAGAGAGAGAGAGAGAGAGAGAGAGAGCGAGAGCGAGAGCGAGAGAGAGCGAGAGAGGGAGAGAGAGAGAGAGAGAGAGAGAGAGAGAGAGCGAGAGAGGGAGAGAGAGCGAGAGCACTACTACAGGGTATCTTACATAGGGTCTTTCTCAGTGTGGTAGTCGGGTCCTGGTCAGTGTTTGCGAGTATCTCACTTCCGTAGAGCACGAGACCCTTAATAAAATTATTTACCCCCCCCCCCCGTGAAAAATGCACTTCAGCGCATGAAAAAGCTATACTCATCGATTTCCATTAATTCATGTTATCTTTAACTGCATTGATTTATGACGGACCCCCGTGCAACAGCGCGATAAGCGTGCTTAATGGTGGCGTAGCAGTGATCAAGAGTCTTGTTCTGTCTGGTCGGACATGAGATGTCTTGATAGTATTTTGGTAATACATTTTTTTTTTTAATTGCAGTAGTTGAAGTCCCCCGCTATGATGGGGACTGCCTCGGGGGTAGCGATTCTGAAGTTTGCTCACCTCGATGTAAAGTTCGTCCAATGCAATGTCCAATGCATCAGCACCGTGGTGGTTGGATGTAAACCGCCGACATGACAATAGCGGAGATTTCCCTCGAAAGTAAAAAGAAAAGAGGCGACACTTGATAGTCAGTAATTCCAGTTGTTGAGAAAGCACCTGCACGTCTGTGTGTACACCAGCTGTGGTTCACCAAGCAGCAAGCGTACGCCCCCCACCTTTGTTCTCTCCCCGTGGACTCCCAGCTGTTCTGTCGGTCCGAAACAACAAGAGCATCCCGGTGGTTGAACTGCTTCGTCAGGTATCACGGAGGAGGACAACAGCCACGTCTCCGTTAGAATCATGGCGCAACAACACTCCCTGATGTCCCGCTGCGAGGCGACACCACAGCTCTCCATGGTCCCTCCGGATCTCCGCAGGTAAACAGCTGTCCAAGTCCTTTGTTGCGTAATTGTCTGTGGTTGGTTGTGTTGTTCCGTAAATCCACGAGTGTTTGGCGATCATATGTGATAATAACACACATGGCTGAATATCCTATTAGAGTAACTTAAATATACAAGAAAAGTGTTAAAAAAAACAAGTCAACTAAATAAACTGCGGGAGCTGGTAGAGACGCGTCTGCTCTCCTCCACAGCGCCGCGCTCAATTCAGTTATATCAACAGTTGTATATTAATATATATGCAGGGAGTGAGCACGGGTATGAAGTTATATCAACAGTTGTAGATTAATATATATACGGTAAGTATCAGTACAGTAAAAATGTACATGGCTATTATCATACAGCTATGTAAACAATACATATATAAACGACATGTCGTAGAGGTAGGGAGTTACGATTGTAGGACCTGCATTGAATGATGTTTTAGCTCATATGTTATTGTCAGTTCATCCTACTTATTGTGGTTATGTTATAATATACTTGTTGTGTTATATGTATTATAATGGCTATATTAAAGAAATATTGTTTGACCAGTAGGGGGCCGTCGAGCACAGACACTTTTGATTGCGCAACGCACCGACTGTCACAGATTAGATTAGATTATATTCAAATTTGTTGTCAGTGTACAGTAGAAGTACAGTACAGCGAAAATAATTTGGCATATAACCAGAATGCAAATGTTGCAGTAAAGTGCATGGTCATAGTTAATGTACAGTTGTTGACTAATATGTAAAAAACCGTAAAACAAATACTACTAAAAACAGGTATAAAATATCTTAGGTATGAGTAGGTATGAGATATATGCAGAATTATAGTTGTATATATACAAGGTAAGTATAAACAATAAAGGTAAAAGCAGGGGTATGCAGTTGTATCAAAAGATAAATATATATAAATGTATATGGGTGGTGTGTAGTTATATCAGCAGTTGAATATTAATATATATATATATATACGGTAAGTACAGTAAAAATGTACATGACTATCATACAGGTATGTAAACAATACATATGTAAACTATACATATGTAAACTGTACATAGAGGGAGGGAGTTATGATACAGTGCAAGGCTTTTGAAGACTGATGGTAAAAGGGTATTGTCAGCAGAGCTCAGTTTGTATGTTGGGCAGCAGAGGGGGGGGGGCTGTCTTCATGGTGCAGAGTTCAGAGAGGTGACAGCTGAGGGGAAGAAGCTGTTTCTAAGCCTGCTTGACTCGAAACAAAGGTTTCTAAAGCGCCTCCCGGAGCGGAGGAGGGAAAATAGTCCATGGTTGGGGTGAGAGGTGTCTTTGATGATTTTTTTGTGACTTCCTCAGACACCGTGAGTGGTGGATAGTGTTTATTGCAGGGAGGGGAAATCCAACCCACCTGCAGCGCTGCAGTGCTTTCTGGTCGAAAACAGTGCAGTTGCCGTACCACACTGTGATGCAGTTGGTGAGGATACTTTCAATGGCACACCAGTAAAAGTTCACCAGAATCTGACAGGACAGGTGGGCTTTCCTCACTCCTCAGGAAGAAGAGATGCTGGTGAGCCTTCTTTACCAGTGAGGCAGTGTTGAGAGACCAAGAGAGGTCCTCAGAGGTGTGGACCCCCAGGAATTTGAAGTGTGGACCCCAGGAATTTGAAGTGTGGACCCCCAGGAATTCGAGTTCAGACGCTTTTGATCGCACAACGCACCGACTGTCGCAGAAGAAGTTAGGTTGGGTGGTTGGGTTCCGACGGCATGCTTTGTACAGTGTGGAATATAGCAAAGTAAACAATCGCTTTGACGGCTCTAGAGGTAGGTAAGGATGTAGCTACCTATTTTAGGTCGTTTTCGTCTTACTGTAAGTTGTGGAGTCATCACGGAGTCACAGAAAATATAGGAATATTTAATGTTAGCTTCACTTTCCGGCCAACTATTTTGTAATAATTATCCAAAATGAAATGTACTGTCAAACAAAACGCTTTGTGCCCATGGACAAACAAGGCACACACTTACACACACGCGCGGGCACACGCAAACACACACACAAACGCACTCACACACACACAGACACACAATGCAGGAGAGGTTTACCTGGCTGATTCTTCCTCTAGCTTTTCCCCGTTCCCTTCAGCTTCCACACACCTGTGACCAGATGGCATCTCTCATTGTTGGACCATCTGTGAGATGAAGGCGTAAAATGATCAATGTCTGGTGCTGTACAACAACTGCTCTGCCCACAGATGGCCAGAGCAGGATTCTCTAAAGCCATGTGTGTGGGACACACATTTCTGCTTCAAGTTGAAAGAATTGGGTGAATGCAAACACTTTTGGGAAACTGAGAAAGAATGTATGGGAATTGAACCGCTAGTCCCAATGAGAAATAATAAATGCATACAACTACAGCTACCATAACCTATTTAACACCATACATAACACAGCATATCTAAAGTGTGTGTGTGTGTGTGTGTGTGTGTGTGTGTGTGTGTGTGTGTGTGTGTGTGTGTGTGTGTGTGTGTGTGTGTGTGTGTCTGTCTGTGTGTGTGTGTCTGTGTCTGTGTCTGTGTCTGTGGGAGTGTGTGTATGCATGTGTTTGCTTGCGTGTGTATGAGTGTGTGTGCGTGCGTGTGTGTGTGTGTGCCTGCATGTGTATGAGTGTTTGTGTGTTAGTGCGTGCGCGCGCGTGTGTGTGTGTGTGTATCCATGTGTGTGTGTGAGTGCGTGCGTGCATGTGTGTGTGGGTGCTGTGTTGTAGAATCTGTTATATTCACATCCATATAGAAAGCAATATGGGCCTGCTTTTATAGAGACAATGAGGAAAGCAATAAAATATGTAAGAGAGAGACTTGAACCAACAACGCTCGGCATTCTGCCCGGCTTATGAACTCGCAGTTAAATGTGGGATAACGGATATACAGCTATGAAAATATTTCATATCTGCACATGTTGAGGCAAGCAATTGGTTTATATAAAAATGGATTTCAAACGTAATTTTAAAGCTCATCCGCCCGATGCTAAAGAGGTACAATGTTACAGTGATGAGAGACGCACTGCTGGCTTGCTGCTGTGGGGACCTGGTCAGCGATATGTATCATCAGCCAACACCTGTTGTCCCCTGGCCTAATAGACTGTGGTCCTGTGTGTATCAAGGTGATAATGATGATGAAAACGTGGGCTGCCTCTGGCCTGGCTGTATCAATTAGCCTGGAGAAGAGTAATGGATCCTAAGAGTCGGGGGATAGCGGTGTTGTGCAGGTGACATGCGTCTAATCGCAGTGTTCGTGTTGACACCATCATGTAATTGCAGAGCAGTGGAAGCTCCATTGGTCCTGGTGTATTTAGGAAAGGTGATGGAGTAGGTGGCGGTGATGAGCTAAAGGTTAACTGTTACACTTTATAGTGTGAATAGTTTTACCAAAAGGGCTGAATCTTTTTTTGCTTATCATGAGGTCTATCAACGTGTACTTTCCCACCGTTGACCTGTGTGTATGTTTGTGCGTGCGTGCGTGCGGGTGTGTGTGTGTGTGCGTATGTACGTACATACAGTACTTAAGTGTGTGTGGGCCTACGTATGCGTGTGTTAGTGTGTGTGTGTGTGTGTCTCTGTATCCATTATGTAAACATGTGTATAGACCATTTGCATATTGTGTGTGTGTGTGTGCAAACAAGATATCAACTGATAACTGTAAAATGCCAAGATGCCTCTGTATGTGTGTGTGCTCGAATATACACTTATTTCTGTCTCTCTATTGACAATATCCACAGTTTGAATACTTTTAGAGGGAATACTACCCAAAGACATTATAAGACATTATCTGATCAACCTGAGGAGAGAATCAGAGACAAATAAACATACATATTATACTCCTCCTATGTGCATTCTGGGAACAAAACAAAAAATTATATAAAAAAATTATAATAATAATTAAAAAAATAAAGAAAAATATAATAATATATATAAAATATGTGTGTGTTTCATATTTTGGGAGGCAATGTGACAAACCTTTTTGTTTTTTTATTTATGTATCTCCTGTCAAGTTGCCAGCCGACTTCTCTGGGAGTTTTCAGCTGCGCGTCGTCATAATGTCCTGTAAGTCACTGGGAGAAGGAGGAACAGGTGGGCTTGTCATGCGCTTCTGGAAGGGATCTACTAAATGTTCTCTCCAATTAACAAACAGCTCAGACACATCTCCCCCTCTAAGCTCTTCACTCACGGTTGGTTGCTGTCGGCTGTGTTTGGTAAAGGGAAACAGGCACACAGGCCTGGTAGCACATCTCTACAGTTTGTGCTCCGGAGGACGGAAGAAAAATAAAAAAATAAAAATTGAAAAACATTTAGGATACCAGGCAGAGCTGAAAACACTGTCAGGGTCACCGCTTCTCATGGAGATGCCTGGCAGGTCGTGTCTTCTGCCTTCCACGGCTACCAATTAAAACTGACTTTTCTAAGTCAAAGAGGAGGGAGGAGGAAAGGAAGAAGAGGACCTGCAAACGGTGAGTTTCTAATTAAACTGATTGAAGAAAGTTCTGTGAATCAATTCCGTGAGC
This sequence comes from Muraenolepis orangiensis, assembly GCA_027704905.1. NCBI lineage: Eukaryota > Metazoa > Chordata > Actinopteri > Gadiformes > Muraenolepididae > Muraenolepis > Muraenolepis orangiensis. The sequence continues at coordinate 4,764,887 of CM051002.1, forward strand.
ACATTTCGGCACAATGAGAGAGTGTTTACTCACTTATATTCGTTATTTAACTTGTCATAAGCATCGGTTACTTTGAGGGAACTGGGCACGTCGTCAAGACAATGATTCACGCTCATTCATTGGTTGTTCAGCTTGTTTTTTCAAGAGACTGCACCAAACATAGGACTCACAGCCAGGGTGCTGAGGGTAATGATTGAGATCATTTTTGGCCAATTGTTTGCATGCAGGGCTTTGTAGAAGTCGCCTACATGACCGACCAATGGTGCCTTGCGAGAAGGCGGGACATAAAGAGAAATGTCAAAGTCATGTAAAGTAATGCGATTGTAAGAAGCTAAATAAGCCGCATCCCAGACATTTTGGGCGATTTTGAAACGCATACCGGACCCTAAAAAGAGTCAGTGAAAAATATGTGTTTCTTCATTTTTGCCCATCACTGCTACGCGGTGATAGGTTAACAAGGTTGACGGGGCTAGTTGACAGTTAGCTGAAAGTCAGCTAACTGCACACAGCAGCAGCTAGCGAGAGAAGTGAAAAAAGCACAACTGGCACAAAGTGAAAAGCACAACAAACTAAGTTTGCATTAAGATAGTTGTCACAACAATGTGTGTGAGTTGGACCCCGAACGCAGACCACAGACCAGAGAAGGGAGAGCAGATGGTTTATTAAAGAAAACACAAACGTAGAACGTGGTCGGGGACAGGCCAGGGGTCTGGAGGTCGAGTAGCGTAGTACCGACAGGTAGTAGAAAGGCGGATGGTCTGGGACAGGCGAGGAGTCTGGATACCGGGAGGTCGAGTAGCGTAGTACCGACAGGTAGTAGACAGGCGGATTGGTCTGGGACGAGCGAGAAGTCTGGATACCGGGAGGTCGAAGTAGCGACAGGTAGAAGACAGGTAAGTATAATTACCGGAGAGCTCGAGTAACATCCAGGGAGTACAAACGTATGATCGAGCAATGTGCCCAAGCGATGCTGCGGTATATATACCCCCAGGTGAGGTGATTAGCATAATAAGTCTCGGCAATTGCCGACAGGTGTGTGTGTGCGCCGCCAAAGCACGCGGCTTGGCCACGCCCCCTGTCAACCACCGTAACCGTGACAATAGTGGCTAAAAAACAATGAGGCCGTTCTGAGGTGCTTGTTGTAGAATGGCAATCAGCAAGCCAGACAGCCTGCTTATTGGTACACAGTGCAAGCCATGCAAGAACTGAACACTGTCAAACACTGACACTGACTGTGCTATGTTACCACAATACTGAACTGTTGGACTGTTACTTGACTGTCTGAGTAACTACAATACTGTACTGTTTGGAATTTGTTTTACCTATTTATTTTGTTTAGCTTGGTTGTTTAAATGATTGATTTTACACACCTTAGGAGTGTAGGATGAAGATGGAGAACCGTGATCCAAAGCGCTGTACAGAACGTCCACAGACCCACAGAGACAGAGAGGAGACACTCTGGATCAGGAAAACACAGATCTCATGAAGTAGAGCTGCTCCACTGACTGCACACAATCACTTTTAAATCAGCTAATCTTAATTTAGCAGGTAAAGATATTGACTCTTTAATGTCAAAAAATAGATTATCCAGGATGATTAATGAAATGCACAATTCGATACATGAGTGGAGATGATTCTTGATTGAGTCTATCAAACTCACCGTTACAACCAAATAATTATGCAAATATGACTGATTTGTATAATTTGCTGTAAAGGTGAGCTGTTTGTGAGACACACCCACAAAATGAAAGTCCACGTAAAGACATTTAAATTTAGAGTGGATTCATCACATATGCTAGTCAGAGCTGTGATGTCATCACCACGAGAAGTACTGATTGGTCTGTTTCTAAACAAAGTAGTTTTTTTAAGAGTAGTTTTAGGGAAGTTTAAAGAGCGGTTTTATGGCAAAAGAGCAGTCATTTAAAGACCCTGGGTTGCCATGACAACGCTGTGAGGAACACACCAAAATGGACGTTGACTGGTTATTTTAATGTGATTTTTAACAGTTTATTTGATGGGACTTTAACCGGTCGGCTGGGGGGACTTTGGTTACCCAGAGAGGGAGTCTCTTCCCCCCTGACAAACCCATCTTCATGGAGTGATGAGGAAACCCATCTTTATAGCTTGTCTATTTTCTTAAATATTGTACTGTATACACAGGGACATAGGAAGACTCCCTGTAAGTGTGTGTGTGTGTGTGTTTGTAGTGCTTTTAGTTTACAGTGGTGTACTGTGTGTACTGTGTGTACTGTGTGTGTGTGTGTGTGTGTGTGTGTGTGTGTGTGTGTGTGTGTGTGTGTGTGTGTGTGTGTGCGGGCCATACAGACTGCTGATTTGTACGCAGTGCAAGCCACTGTCAAACACTGACACTGACTGTTCTGTGTTACCACAACACTGTACAGATGGACTGTTACTGGAGTCTCTTCCCCCTGACAAACCCATCTTCATGGAGCGACCACCTTTATAGCTTGTCTATAATCTTAAATCATGTACTTACATGGTTAACATAACATTACATTAGAACAACAATTCTTTACTATGCTATACTAAAACTATACAATACTGTACTATAAACAACACTATATACTACCTACTATTTACTATACTATATACTATAAACAACACTATATACTACCTACTATATACTTTACTTTATACTATAAACAACACTACCTACTATATACTACACTATATACAATGAACATCACTATACTACTATATTACTATTACTATAATACTATACACAATAAAAAGATCAATAAAGTGACTGATGGATGATACAGTATATACATATGGTGAATGGTGCAAAAAGCATTTTAAAGTTTGCATGAAATGCTTGATTAGGTAGCAGCACAAACGTGTGTGGACAGACTGAACAGTAATGAATGACTATTGACAGCCATTCATTTTGTTCTGTGATGTTTTATTGGCAATGCGTTCTGCCTACGTTCGGTTACCACGGCTACCGCTCAAAGAAGAGTCAAAGCAGACGGCCTGCTAAGGCCGTCTGAGATTGGCCCCACCAATCTGGTCTACCGATGCAATTTGAAGTCCTCTCAGATTCATTACTGTAGCCCACACACACACACGTGCATGCACACACACAAACAAACACACACAGGGGCATACACAAACACACACACACACACACACACATACACACAGGGCCCAAGTACAGGGCCCCAAGTAGACACACACACACACACGTGCATATACACACACACACACACAGACGTGCATATACACACACACACAGGTGCATGCACACACACAAACAAACACACACAGGGGCATACACAAACACACACACACACACACAGGGCCCAAGTACAGGCCCCCAAGTAGACACACACACACAAACATAGCCGTGCACACACACACACACACGGGCAAAAATAGAAAACCCACAAACCATTAAGTTTTGTTTAAATGATAGCAGATGGCAAGTGAGCTAAGAAGCATCTTCTGCAGCCAATTTCAATCAAGCCAAAGCCGGCACCATATAATATGCTGGCTGGCTGCAGTCAGGATTCCTATTTATTGACATAATGTAGCTGCCAGCAGTAGCAACATTCACCTTGGGTGACCTTTCCTCTACAAGATTGCGAAAACACACAATCACAAACACAGATGCTTAATACATGAGACACGCCCACCACTCCACCTCCTACTCATCTCCTGAGTCCCGCCACACGCACACGCAGACAAATACACACACACATACGCACAAACACACACACACACGCAAATATATTCACATGACACACACAGACATGTAAGGCAATAAGTGCACCACCGCGATTCTGCCATGGCGTAATCAGATCAAGCCCCGGTGCAGAGTTGATCTGTAATGCATTACCATGTGAACGCGGGCGGAGCAGAACGGGGCGGGTGCAGAACTAATGCATACATTCATCAGACCGCCAAGGAGAACGGCGCCACGGCAACACGGTTGGCTACAAGCATGAGGGGGCGTTTATCAACCAAGAGCCAAATTCAATAAGGGGGGGTGGGGGGGTGCGATGCGATCCACACCTCCTGATTGTTTCAGAAGTTCCTCTGTGTTTCTTGCAAGCTAATGGGATCTCCTTATATGATCCTATAAGGAGGAGCGGGCCGGCGCCGTTGTGTGTTCCAAATATGTAAAAAGAGAGAGAAAGTGACAAGATTAAAGATTCAAGATTTGCCATGTGCAACAAGTACAATAAAAGTACACAGTAAAAAGAACAATAAAGTGACCGATGGATGATATGTTCATGTGTTGAATTGTGCAAAAAGCATTTAAAAAGCATTTTAAAGTGCCAGTAGTGCAGCAGCATCATGAATACAGTGCAGAACAGTGCTAATATTGGGACTAATATTTATTGTTGGATTAAATCAATTAATCCAATTATGTTAGAAAGCATTGAACTTTCTCCGGCATTTCTCTACTGACCGACACCACGGCAGTCCGGGACTTGAGCACTATATTCCTTCTCCCTGACCTTTACTTATTTTTGTTAACTCTCTCTCTCTCTCTCGCTCTCTCTTTATCTCTCTTTTTCTCTCTCTCTCTTTCTCCCTCCCTCCCCCCTCCCTCTCTCTCAAAACAATCTGGCCTTAACAGGTGGGGGGAAGGATGGGGGATGGAGGATGAGGATGGAAGAATTGAGAAAGCATGGTGCAGACGTGCCCTATGGACGCTGACGGGCGATGTCCACATCGATAGGCGCTGGGAGCGCTGATATAGAGAGAGCACACACACATCCAGGCTGATCGCTCATGACTAACGCTCAGCAGACGCACCGCCTCCGGTCGAAGGGTGGTTGGATCCGCTCCTTCCGCCAGGGTCCACAGAGAGATGGGCTGGATGCAATATAAAAGCGGAATCTACGGTTTTTATATTTGATATATTTATTGTGTGTTTTTTATATTATTTTTATCTCACTGTGACTCGAATAAATAATGGTGCTCGTTGGATGAGTGTTCCCTGGAAGGACAACACAGACGGAGACAGAGAGACATACAGCTGCAAGACCCACCGTAACACATGGCCATTTGAGGGTGGTGGTGGGTGGGCGAGGGTGGGGTGGGGGTGGGGGTGTGGTGGGTAGGGTTGGGGGGGGGGGGGGAAGGGGGGGTAGGGGGGGAAGATGTCCCTGAAACAGAAGGTCTTGTCCTAGTTCTTGCATCTCGTTGTCCTCTCCGCAGGGGCAGATGTTTCGCCCGATACCTGCAGACAGATATTAAATTACACAGTGGGGCAAGCTGCGGCCGCCACCACCAAAACAAACAAAGTTGTGTTGTTGCCGATACCTTTTACGTGACGTTATGTTGTTGTTCAAACTTTTTATATTCAAGTCAAGTCAATTTTATTTGCCCTTAATCACGGTTACAGTCTCAAAGGGCTTCACAGGCCACATGTTTACAACAGCCCCAAAACCCAAGAAAAAATCTCGAGAAAGGAAGGAACACAGAGTGGGGGATCCCTAATTCCTTCCGGCGACGGTTCAGGAGTCCAATGGGTGCCGTTAGCGACATACATAGTAATGTACTTGGAAAAACAAAAAAATAATAATAAAATGAGAAAATTTGAAAAATAATTACTGTGTTGGTGCTGGCCCGGGATCCTTCAGGTTGTGATCACACAGCTGGAAAACAGATGCAGACTGCGGTATGACTAGATGGGGTAGGGTGGACAAGGAACATGTGAAGAAGTCTCTAGTCTAGTACCTATTTGCAGCAGGGGTAGGCTAGTGCTGGCTAACCATCTACGGTCATGTATTGTATTCCATCAATATTTTGGACACAAAAGTGAATTTCGCAGTTTAGTCATCAATTACCCTGGACCCTGGAGGATTTAATTGGAGCTCGGGACCTGATTGAATAATACGCTGAAAATAACTAGCTAGTATTTTTTGGCAAAGTATTGAGTATAGTTCCAGATTTTTGGAAGAAGGTGTGTGATGGTTGGATTCCCCGACTCGCTCATTAAGATGCACGAGCACGGCTCTCTGCGAGGTCTTTCAATTGCGGAGATAAATCAGTGCTGTGTCTCTAAAGTGGATGGAGCTGTGTGGCTGTGTCTGCTGTGTCTCTAAAGTGGATGGAGCTGTGTGGCTGTGTCTGCTGTGTCTTTGATCAGAGCCACTGTCACCATGGCTAAATTGCTGCGGCGGCAAATTAACTGGGATGAATTTAGTCAAACATTGTTTGTTGTTGTTACCGCCTAAAATATGCAGCGGACGGTTTCTGTTTGTTTTTCCGACGAGATGTTATTGTTCCGGAAATTCCTGTAGGCTACAATGGAACAGGAAAACCACTTGTGTTACCTGGAAACCCAGCATGCCAATATAAAGTATATGCAGGGAAATGCTTTTACCTCTCGGCAAATTGGAAGAAAATGGAAAGCAAAAGGAGTGAAACTGCCACATTTTTTGACAAAGTGGAATCAATTTAGACTCCAAGGATCCAAGGATCCTTCTGGAATGTTTCCTTGATCACATGATATGCTTAAGCCATGCACTCTACTCTCTCTTTATTTTCTCTACTATACGATATACGCCCCTCTCTCTCTCCTCTACTATACGATCTCTCTCTCTCGATCTCTCGATCTCTCTCTCGATCTCTCTCTCTCTCTCTCTCTCTCTCTCTCTCTCTCTCTCTCTCTCTCTCTCTCTCTCTCTCTCTCTCTCTCCTCTCTCCTTTATTATACGATATCTCTCCCATATCTCCCATCGCTACTATATGATCCCCCTCCCCCGATCTCCCCTTCACACAAACACACGCACACACACACAAGCACACACACACACAGACACACACACACATGCACACACACACACACGCAAACACACACACATGCACACACACACACGCATGCGCGCGCACACACGCTCTCACACACACACATGCACACACGCACAGACACACACCGCTTACACAACATTAGAAACATTTTTATAGATTTATACATGCGGTCTTTGTCCGATGAAGGCCGAGCATTTACAAGCGACAATGATTGCTTCTGTCAGGTTGCCTTGGCCTAGGAGTTGACAATAGGTGGGTGGGGCCTGTGTGTGGGTGGGGGGTGGGGCGTGTATGTGGGTGGGGGATTGGGGGTGGGGACTGGGAGTGGTGGCATGAGGGGAGTTTGGGGTCACATCAGATAAAGACGTGAGGGAGACAGGATGGGAGGACAGAAAAGCGGTCCGAGTGTGTGGTTTTTGAGGGACGTGTTAGTGGTAAGGTGGGACCACGGGTCGGGTTTCCTTCACCATATTCCCATTTGCATTATGAAGTATCGCATTCCAATTCATAGCGTAGCGAACTTTGAACTCACGTGACTTAAGCTGCCGGCTTCTTCTCAAGTGTTCCTGATATTTTTATTAATATTCGTAATCGCTGAAGTAGTTTGGTCGCTCCAACTAGTTGATGGAAACACAACTAATTCGCATTTCATTTTTTTGGTTTTAGTTTGCTTAAAATTTGCTTTGACTGTTAGATGGAAACCCAGCTATAGTCATGTATTGGCTGCCGACTATAAATACTCTGAATACGAAAAAGTCTGTGAAGGATCGTAATCCACCAGCCATAATCCCCCTTGAGGAGAAATAGATTAATCATGACCTTGTTATGTTATTTTTGGTTTAAATGTTGAGGATTTTTGTAATTATCCACAGTTTCAAGCATCAACTGGGAAAATGAATATTGGTTGAACTTACACGTCATCTAAAAAAACGAAAAAGTATATTTGACACAAATGAATCTTGCTAAATGTCTCTAATAGATAAATAAAAGGTTACAGTGTTGTGCTCTTTCAGCCACCTTGGAATATTTTTGAAACAACATTCTTTTTTAAAACAATTATTGTTCTCAACAATAAAGTTGAGAAACATTTTGATGACTTTGAGCCTAGCAGCTACACTCCTGGCAGCCATCTCTAAAGCACTAAAGTGTCGCTATGGTGATAAGCTTTCGTCACACACCCCCCCCTATCCTCCCCTCAGGATAGTGTCTTCCTAATGGACTGGTGGTCCGTGGTCCCTGAGACAGAAGGTCTCGTCTTAGTCTTGGGGCTGGCTGGCTGGTTTCACATCTCTCTCTGGAGGGCAGATGTTTTGTTGAAACTTGTACACAGATATTAAACCGTGGCGTCCAACGACAGCCGTACAAATAATATGATACCCTTGTATACATTTTATATCGTCTGATAAAAAAAGGTGGAATACAGCAGGTGGGATTTGTTTTATTTTATAGATTATGTTTTTGTTACTTTATAGATTATAGCTCAGGTTTATGGATCACAAAAATATTCTGGAATAGTCTGGGGTCACGAGTCCATGTACTGTATGTTTGTATTGTATTATATTTTAAGTTTTTTGTATTTCTGTAAAATATGTATTTATGCACATCTTCTGAGCTGGTGATAATGTGTCACTGTACATTGAACACTGTACATTGTACACTGTACCTCATACATGTGACAAATAAACCAAATCTGAATCTGAATCTGAATCTGAAACAAGTTATGGTAATTACGGTCAAATAGTTAGAGCTTAGGGCATGATTGAATATTTCTGTCTAGTCTTCTGGCCCCAGCTATTACAGTATAAACGCAGCCCACCAACCCTGATGCCCTCAGCCTGGCTGAGGGCATCAGGGTTGGTGTGGATGGCTGTGTTCCCATGAGCCCATGGGGGGGTTCCCATTGACCACCCTCCCTCTTCATATGCTGCTCAATATGCTCTCCTTGAAGACATGAGCACTCAAGCGGTGATGCCAAATGAAAATATCGTTTAATAGATGATATATTTATAACACGATGCCACATGTCTGGCTTGTGTGCCGTGTGAGTGTTAGCCAGAATTGTCTTTTCAGGGGTGAATGCAGTCCAGGGTTTTCGCCATTGGAATTGTATTCATCATTTTTAGAATATATATTTTTCATTGGAACAACATTCATTTTGTGCTCCTGTTTCCCAGCGCGTGTGTTCCCTGCGTTAGGTGTGCCTCGCCAAACACCCAACCTCCAGTTATTCATCCATGTTTGCCTCGACATCTTATCAGCTGCTGGCCTGTTGCTGTCATACACTCTCTGTCATACAATGTTAATGATTCAAATATATATCTCAACACACACACACTTATCTTCTCTCCAACCCACCTATATTTTGTTTACAGGACAAAGCTGCTGTAATAATAGTTTTTGTTTCTTATATTGTTGACATGATGCATAATGTCTCTATGTCCGTCTAGTGAACGGCCAATACCAGTGGTGGACAAAGTACACAAATCCTGTACTTGAGTAAACGTAGAGTTACTCTAGGTAAAATATTACTCCAGTTAAAGTAAAAGTCCTCCATTTAAATTTCTACTTGAGTAAAAGTACAAAAGTACTCGCCTTAAAATGTACTTAAGTATCAAAAGTAAAAGTACTGTGCTTTAATATAAGGTAATTAAGTTATTGGTGTCAATTAACAGTCATCATTTTCATTCAACAATTTCCATCCAGCTGAGAGGGTGTGAAAATAACAGGATTTGAGAACAGGCTAACTTTTTATTTTACAATTTATTTGAAACTTCACATATTTACAAGTTTAGACTTGATAAAACTATAAACAAATCTGATCTTCTGTGCAGGGCATCAATTTAGCAATGTGTGTCTGTCTATGTGTGTGTATGGGTGTGTGTGCATGCAGGTGTGTCTGTGTGAATATGTACGTGACTACTAATGGATCAGTATGGAACTGATTATCTAAGCAAAGCTGCAGAATTGTTTCTTCAGCTTGAGAAGGAGCTGGTTCTCAAAGTTCTTTGAGTCGATTCTTGCTCTCCTGGGACTGAAAATAAGTCCTGCTGTGCTGAAAAGCCTTTCACAAGCAGCTGAAGCAGGTAAAGCAGTATTCACCCTCAAAGACAACTTGCTATTATCGTTGCGGTGTAACAACGCGGCTCAAGAGTTACCAATTACATACAATAGCCATCATGCAACGCACATGATATACATGTGTTAGTGACTGACCACATAAACAATGAAAGATTTCATGAGCTTACCTCAACGTGTTTCTTCAAATTCGACGGAGAATTCTTAGAGGAAGAAATCGTATGGGGCAGTCAGAGAAGGCATTTATAAATAAAGGATTCTTCTGTTCCACAACTTCAAAGAAATCCTTCAAATATGGTCATGGGTGTTGAAGTGCCGAGTTTGAGTCAGGACTTTCTTCTGCCATTGTCCAGGCTGTTGCGCTGTAATGGACTGGTACTACTGGTACTACTGGGTCACGTGGGTAGCTAGCCTACAGCTAATAGGTCCAACCCATAAAGCGCGTGCTGTACCCTGATTGGTTAGTTCGCGGTGCTTATTTCTATAAAACATAATTCACTCATAAGAAGGAACGACAGATGTCACATAATGTAGTAAAGTAGAAAGTAAGATATTTTACTTTGAAATGAAGCGGAGTAAAAGTAAAAAGTCGCCCAAAATGGAAATACTTAAGTAAAGTACAGATACTTAAAAAATGTACTTCAGATTCAGATTCAGATTCAGAAAACTTTATTAATCCCGAGGGAAATTAAGGTGCAACAGTTGACACAGGGGGAATAAATGCACACACAAGAATACTAAAACCTAAGCTAAAAAACAAAACAACAACTAACTAAAATAAAAACTATTATAAACAAAAATAGTTAAAATAATTCTAAATGAAGTCTAAATGTATTGATAAGTGAAGATAATTACAGTATTATAACAGTAGTACGTAGGTATATACAATACACAACAATACGTATAGTGCAAATTGGCAGTAATAATATATTAATAAATAATTCGACTGAAAAGTGACATGTGAAAAAGTGAAAAAGTGAAAAGTGAATTCGGAATTGAAATAGAATTTGCAGTGCAAAGTACAATGAGATGATTACAGTGTGTTGACCAAAAATAAAATAAAAATAAAAATAAGTACGTTGGCCTCAGGTCACTGAGTCACCACTGTCCCTCTCACGACCCGAGGTAGAGGAATTATAGAGTCTAATAGCCACAGGAAGAAAGGACTTCCTATGGCGTTCTGTGGTGCACCTGGGTGGAATGAGTCTGTTGCTAAAGGTGCTTCTATATGAGGTCAGCACCTGATGGAGAGGGTGAGAGTTGTTGTCAAGGATACTACGCAGCTTGCGCAGCATCCTTCTCTCAGACACCACCAACAAGGAGTCCAGCTGGACCCCCAGGACAGCGCCAGCCTTCCTGACAATCCTGCTGATCTTGTTGGCGTCTGCTGATCTCAACCTGCTACCCCAGCACACGACTCCGGAGAAGATGGCACTGGCTACCACCGACTGGTAGAACACATTCAGCATCTTGTTGCAAACGTTGAAGGACCGGAGCCTCCGCAGGAAGTAAAGACGGCTCTGGCCCTTCTTGTAGACCGCCTCAGAGTTCTTGGCCCAGACCAGTTTGTTGTCCAGATGAACTCCCAGGTATTTATATTCCTGGACAGCTTCAGCGGACACACCCTTGATGGAAATGGGTGTGGGTGTGGATTTCCTCCTGCGGAAGTCCACCACCATCTCCTTCGTCTTGTCAGTGTTGAGCTGCATATGGTTCAGCTCACACCACTCAACGAAGGAGTACAGTACAGTACAGTACAGTACAGTACAGTACAGTACAGAGTACAGTACAGTACAGTACAGTAACAAATTACATTTACTTTGTTACTGTCCACCCCTGGCCAATACACATTACCCATCTGTGTCGTTGGCCAGAAGCACATAACAGAGCCTTCCTTAACCGTCGGTGGAATGTCCTAAAAAAGCACTTGGCCTTCGTCCTCCTCTCCTCCATGCTGTCTGTGAACAATGGCCAAATGCTCAGTGAGCGGAAAGCAAAACTTTGTTTGAATTGGTTTCCGTCTTGAGGATTGTAGCACTGAAGGACGAAGGGTCTTGTCCTTTAACGTCCAACAAATTACCTAAAACTATAAATTGGAAAAAAAAACGAACTATGTTCCTCTGGATTAACTGTTCACATATTGTCCACATCAGTGACGATTCATTTATCAACTGTCACAAATTCCATTTGCTTGAATTGGCAACTTCACATATGGCTTTGTGTTGTGGCGGCAGTCTAGCTCAGGAGGTAGAGCGGTCGCCTCACAACCGGAAGGTTGCTGGTTCGATCCCCGGCTCCTCCTAGCAAAAACTGTCGAGGTGTCCTTGAGGAAGACCCTAACCCTAACTGCTCCCCGGGCGCTGTATGAATAGCTGCCCACTGCTCCTAATACTAGGATGGGTTAAATGCAGAGAACATGTTTCACTGTATGTCTTCATGTATGTGACCAATAAAGAGGATTCAATCCTCACGATTTGTTGTTGTTTGTTGTTGTGTTTGAACTCTGTTTGAACTGGGAATTAAAAAGATAGTTCAGAGAAGTGGGCAGCACTGCCCAGAGGATGGGCAGCACCACATCAGAGCCACTGACCCTCAACACGGGAGCCCCCCAGGGATGCGTGCTGAGCCCTCTCCTCTACTCCTTCTACACCCACGACTGAATGGCTATGCACAGCTCCAACGTCATCGTCATGTTTGCTGACGACACAACAGTCAAGAAGACCCAGGAGCTGATCGTGGACTTCAGGAAGCAGAGGGGAGATCACAGCCCTATCTCCATCGACGGTGTTGCCGTAGAGAGGGTCAGCAGCTTCAAGTTCCTCGGCGTGCACATCTCCGAGGACCTCACATGGTCCATGCACAAAACACACGTGGTGAAAAGGGCCCAACAACGCCTGTATTTCCTCAGGCGTCTGAAGAAATTCAGCATGGGCCCCCGCATCCTGAGAACATTTTATAACGGCACCAGCGAGAGTGTTCTTACAGGGTGTATCACCGCCTGGTACGGGAACTGCACCGCACTCGAGCGCAGAGCGCTTCAAAGGGTGGTGCGGACGGCCCAGTATATCGTTGGAGGTGAGCTCCCCTCCCTCCTGGATATATACAATCAGCGGTGCGTGGCCAAGGCCAAACGAATCATAAAAGACATTGCCCACCCCAGCCACGAACTGTACTCACTGTTACCATCAGGCAGGCGATACCGCAGTGCCGTACAAATAGGCTTAGAGATAGCTTCCACAGTCAGGCCATCAGGCTGATGAACAAGGGCGTATAGCATATAACAATGTATATTTTATTAAATTGATTTTCAAGATTCAAGAGACTTTATTTATCCCGAGGGAAATTAAGGTGCAACAGTGAAACGGGGATAAATGCACACAAAATATACTAATACCTAAATAACGACAAACTAAACTAAACTAAACTAGTATAAACAAAATATAACTAAATTAAATCTAAAGGGGCTTTATATATACATATTGCTGTTTTCTGTGCCGATATTTTGCATTTTATAAATTGCATTTTTATTTTTATTTTTATTTTTTAACTTTATTCTATTTTTATTCTATTTTTATCTATTTTTATCTTATTTTTATAACTGCTGTCTGTCGTCGGGTATTGCACATAAGATTTTCACATCACTGCTTTATACTTGTGTAAACTGTGAAGTGACAATAAACTTGACTTGACTTGACTTGAGTTTCTGAACAGCTCCAGAAGGGAAGAACATAGGCGCCACTCCGCTGGTTTCACCTCTCCACACTTCATTTCACACAACTGTCAGCAACAACAACTTATAATTATTTATTACAATAGTACAATATTATTGTCATTATACTAATACTATACTAATAAAAAAAATCTGCAGGATTGAATCCTCTTCATTTGTCACATACATTACATGTACACACACACAGTGAAATGTGTTTCTCTGCATTTAACCCATTCTAGTAAATGGTAAATGGACTGCCTTTTATATAGTGCTTTTTATCAAAAGCGCTTTACAAGTCACATTCACATTCACCCATTCACACATTCACACATTCACCCACCGACGGCAGAGTCAGCCATGCAAGGCGACTGCCAGCACTTGGGGAGCAGTTCTGGTTAGGGTGCTGGAGAAGCCAGGGAATCTAAACCAGCAACCTTCCGGTTGTGAGACCACTACTCTACCTCCTGAGCTACTGCCACCCTATTATACTATATATTATAGTATTAGGGGCATTGGGCTGCTATTGTATATAAAGTGCCCTGGGAGCATTGAAGGGGTCTGGTGCCTTGCTCAAGAGCACCTCGGCAGTACCCAGGTGTATTGGGGACTACTACTACTACTACTACTACTACTACTACTACTACTAGTACTACTACTACTACTACTACTACTACTACTACTACTACTACTACTACTACTTATACAACTAATACTACTATTTATAATAATAATAATAATAATAATAATAATAATAATAATAATTATAATAATTATAATATTATTGACATTTTATTGTCAATTTCATACATAGACGACGAGGATGTAGGTAAGTTAGTCACTGCACTGTTATTCACTGTACTGCACTAGTGCTGCACTACTGGCACTATGCTTTTTGCACAATTCACCATATGTATAAACCAGTGTTGTATAAACTGTGTTCGCCCCCCCCCTCCATCGTACACATTTGGTTGTTCTCGTCAGACGGACGTCACGGAGGCAGTCACTTTATGCGTTATCTCATTTAGGCAGATAAGATTGTCGCAGCCAATTTCCAAGTTGACTATAGTTGTCAAAGCAGTGTCCATGTAGTGAAGTAACAGCCCAACACAGACCACCACACACAGGCTATCGGTTAAAGGGACAGTCTAAAACACTAAACGTGAAAAGGCTTAATGTAACTTAAAGTTCCAAAACAGCGATCAATAATCACCAAATGTCTCTGGCATTTGTCTTGCCATTAACACTTTCACCTGTCACAATATCAAAACCTAAATCCTACTATTACGGAAGTTATGTTACAATAAGTGTTTTCCTCTCATAAAGCTGTGTTAAGAATTTTCCTTACTGGCTCAATGGAGAGGAACATGGAGAGGAACACTCAATGTCACATAACGTTCAAAATTGTAGGATTTAAGTTGAGATATTTTGACAGGTGAACATGCTCATGACAAGACAGACATATGCCAGAGAAATTGGTGGTGATTATTGATCGCGGTTTTGTAACTCTGAGTTACGTTAAGTCTTTTCACGCTAAGCGATGCAAAGAAAGTCAAAACTCTCAATTTAAATGCACAACAATGCATAACAAACTCAAGACAGCCATTAACTAATCATTCAACAAGTGTGTGGAAAATGTAACCAGCTCAACGAGATGCAACACTGCGCCAAAACCAGCAAAGACAAATCAGTCTCACTCACCAATGATGTTAATTTAAAGACGAAATCCATTCTCCTGTCCTTCTGGATGTTTCGATAACCCGGTCATAAAGCTTATCACTGCTTTTCAGATCCAAAACAAGTTGCCTTTCAATAGCTATGGAAGCTAATGCAGTGAGTCGGGATTGTCCTGTTCAATGTCCTTTCCACAGATGCAGTGGTGACGGGGATCGTCACATTTAACGTTATAATGTCCATCTTTTTACTGAATGGTCGTCTTGAAAAGGATACTAACAACAATTCCGCAACAACAGTTGTTGTCAACCTGTTGCCATTTCGATGTAAAAACCTACGTAGAAAAAAAACAACGTAGCACTACGCTACGCTAGGTCTCGAGCCAGTGAACCTTCTAGCGTACTATGAACCTGTGGGGAAATCTGAAAGAATACGCCCATTGGCTACAAATCACTATATGATTGGTTGATCAAAGTGTCAATCCATACGTACGCTCTCATTCAGTCTAAGGGCCAAATTATGCGGGAGTACTTTGGTTGAAGGATATTCTTCCCAGCAACCCAGAAAAATATCTGATTGGTTGCATTGTTTTTCCAACACAAAACCACTCAAATGAGTAGTGCATGGACCGAGAAAGACAAACAAATCAACGTAACTGTAATATAACAGATAACAACACAGATACGATTCTCATTTATTCAGTTTATTTAAATTGTA
>CM051002.1:4785850-4868350 GCA_027704905.1 Muraenolepis orangiensis
ACATCTCGTTATACCTGGAAAGATAATTATCTGTTAAAACATTTTTTTTTCTGGATTATAGGCAGAATTTTGCCGGAGTTTCTCCTCACCAGGCAGCCGGCTCCCATCCCTTTTATTGTGACAGGGCATAAAAATAAAAAATGCCTGTGTCCTACATTGAGTAATGTGGAACAAAAAAGGCTAGTGCCGTGTGCGGCCTGGTCATTTGTTAGACTGCAGCTAAAAAGGTTTCATCCGCCCTTGGACAGCTGGAGTTTAATCATCCCAAAGTGAGCTCAGCAGGACACAACCAACGGAGATAAATGTCTCAGTTTAGCATGATCGCTGGCACAACACACGTCTCCCCTATCTGTTATTGGGAAGCAGAGTCCCGTCCATCCACCCCTCTCTCTCTCTCTCTCTCTCTCTCTCTCTGCCTCTGTATCTCCCTCTCTCTATCTCTCTGTCTCTCTCTCTCTCTCTCTCTGCCTCTGTATCTCCCTCTCTCTCTCTCTCTCTCTCTCTCTCTCTCTCTCTCTCTCTCTCTCTCTCTCTCTCTCTCTGCCTCTGTATCTCCCTCTCTCTATCTCTCTGTCTCTCTCTCTCTCTCTCTCTGCCTCTGTATCTCCCTCTCTCTCTCTCTCTCTCTCTCTCTCTCTCTCTCTCTCTCTCTCTCTCTCTCTCTCTCTCTCTCTCTCTCTCCCTCTCTCTCTCTCTCTCTCTCTCTGCCTCTGTATCTCCCTCTCTCTCTCTGTCTCTCTCTCTCTCTCTGCCTCTGTATCTCCCTATCTCTCTCTCTCTCTCTCTCTCTCTCTCTCTCTCTCTCTCTCTCTCTCTCTCTCTCTCTCTCTCTCTCTCTCTCTCTCTCTCTCTCTCTCTCTCTCTCATTATTTAGCAGTCCAACTGTAAGATTTATATGAAGTCATAAGTGCAGGATCATGGTACACCTCACACCTCACAGTGAGGCAGCAGAGACAGTGGGGAGAAAACATTGTTATACATGGGAAATAATAAGAGTAATAGTTATTATTGTTGTAATTACTACCACAGCTTAGGAGGTTATGGTTTGGCCCCCTTATGTGTGTCTGTGTGGCTCTTCATGCAAAACAGCCAAGAGGGGGCGTGGCAGGGGTGTGGCCTATCACAAACAGGTGCATAACTCGCCATAGGTTTGCGTCATACCACCAAAAAATGGTCCGGAAAGGTTTGTCAACAGTTCATGCTGATTGTTGGGTGACTCTCCAAGCCCCGGCCCCTCTATGTTTTCTTGTTGTGTGTCCCTGGGATTCAGGACAGCCACATGGTTCCCTGCAAGCCAGACCCACTTCTATCAAGATGATTCATTAGTGGAAGGTCTGTGCTCTACTGAGCACATTTTGTAGCTACCATCGTCATCGTCATCGTCATCGTCATCGTCATCATCATCATCATCATCATCATCACAATCCTCCTCCTCCTCCTCCTCCTCCTCCTCCTCCTCCTCCTCCTCCTCCTCCTCCTCCTCCTCCTCATCATCATCACAATCATCCTCATCCTCATCCTCATCATCCTCATCAACCTCATCATCATCATCATCATCATCATCATCTTCATCATCAACCTCCTCATCCTCATCATCACCAACACCATCTTCATTTTCATCTTCCTCATCATCCTCATCCTCATCCTCATCATCCTCATCATCATCATCTTCATCATCAGTATCATCATCATTTCATCCTCCTCCTCCTCCTTCTTATCATCATCATCATCATCATAAAATGATAATTGGACTGCATTAAAATAGACTGGATTTCTAACCAGTGCAGCCACTCAAAGCGCTTCACAAGTCAAGTCACTCACACTCACCCATTCATACACCAATGGCGGCATTGTGTCTTGCTCAGGGACACCTCGACATGTATTGCTAGGAGGAGCCTTGGGATTGAACCAGCAACCTTCCGGTTATCAGACAACATGGTCTGAGCTATTGCCGCCCCATCATCATCATCATCATCGTCCTCAACATCACCCATTCAGAAGGCTTTATCTAGATTATTTGTATCTGCACATACAATATATAATAACAGTACACCAACCGTCTTTGTTGGTCTGTGTGTGTGTGTGCATGCATGTATATGCGTGTGTGTGTGTGTGTATGTGCATGCATGTGTGTGTGTGAGTGTGTCTGTGTGTTTGTGTGTGTGTGTGTGTGTGTCTGTCTGTCTGTGTGTGTGTGTGTGTGCGCGGGGACGTCTGGGGACTCCCCCGGTGTCAGTCAGAGCGCTGCAGTGTCATCCATCAAGCTTATTTTTCTGATGGGCCTAAAGAGCTAAACCACAAGCCTTGGGGAGGGGGAGGGGGAGGGGGAGGGGGAGGGGGAGGGGAGGGGGAGGGGGAGGGGGAGGGGGAGGGGGCAGAGGAAGGGATGGGAGGGAGGGGTATTATCTGAAGCCCGGGCCCATTGATCTGTTTGAGGCGGGGGTGATGGCTGGCGGTGGGGGGTGGGGGGGGCGGAAGGTGGCGGGGGTTGATGTGGAGACCAGCATTGCGTGACAAGATTTGTGGCGGTTTTCATTTAGCTCCACAACTCTCACCTCTTAATTAGATCTGAGCGGCCCGAGGGCCACCAGCTGTGTCGCTAACCTCTGAGGAGGGACGGTCGACAGCGGCGTTTAGCGCAGGACGCGGCCCCCACGCTTTTATTCGTTTTTTATTTGTTGATATTTATTTGTTCCCCTCAATAACCCCCTCCCCCGGGTGGCGAGACAGTTGCTACGCTTGCGGAGAGATTCAAATGAATTTTTTGGCTTATTTCCTGATACTATTCCAATAATACCTCCTCCCCCTCCAGGTCCGTGGATGTCATGATGAATCCCAGCTTCTCGTTATGTAGGATTGTAGGTGTATGCATGCATGTGTATGTTAGCATACATGTGTGTGTGTGTGTGTGTGTGTGTGTGTGTGTGTGTGTGTGTGTGTGTGTGTGCCTGCATGTGTTCATGCGTGCGTCTGTCTGTCTGTCTGTCTGTCTGTCTGTCTGTCTGTCTGTCTGTCTGTCTGTCTGTGTGTCTGTGTGTGTGTGTGTGTGTGTGTGTGTGTGTGTGTGTGTGTGTGTGTGTGTGTGTGTGCGTGCGTGCGTGTGTCTGTGTGTGTGTGTGTGTGTGTGTGTGTGTGCGTGCGTGTGTGTGTGCAAGTGTGTGTGTGTGTGTGTGTGTGTGTGTTTATGCATGTGTGTGTGTGTGTGTGTGATGAATCCCAACTTGTGGTTGATTGTGTGTGCATGTGTGCGTGAGTGTGTGCGTGAGTGTGTGTGTGTGTGTGTGTGTGTGTGTGTTTATGCATGTGTGTGTGTGATGAATCCCAACTTGTGGTTGATTGTGTGTGCATGTGTGCGTGAGTGTGTGTGTGTGTGTGTCCAGAACCACATATACTTTAAAATCACTGACCAAGAAGTGTTTGCTGTGTTTTTTGTTTGTTTTTGATGTTGAGGTGATGGATGTGATGCTGACTTCACTTGTTCTTCATCATCATCCTCATCATCACCTGTTCAATCAGATAGTGAAACAGCAAGAGGAGCTCCCCATACAACAATTGCATCAACAACAACAACAACAACATTAACAACAACAACAAGTCAATCAAAAGCTGATACATTTTAGGGGAAATTGTTCAAATTAATACTATGGCCATATGTACTGTGCTAATATATCATTTATTAAACATTGACTATTATATATACAGTATATATCTACAGGTATATATATATATATATATATAAATCTAAATATATATATAAATAAATTATATGATATATAATAACATTATATAAATACATATGAAATATATATATATATGTATTTATATTTATAATAATTATGTATCATAGAACTATTTAAATATATATATATACACCAAAAAAAATATATATATATAGTATATATATATATACTATATATATATGTATTTTTATTATATTTTGCATGGAATAAAATCGTGATTGCATAACAAAACATGCAAACATTTTGTAAACATATACATGTTTATATTTATATATGCATATACTGTATAGTTACTGTAAATGTTCATGCAATCACAATTATTTTCCGGCAATTTCCTGTCATTCGCAGGAGCAGCTTCATCAACCCGCTTTTTGAGAGCTCATGACAATAGCACACACATTGTGCATGACGTGGATGTGAGGCAGGAGAACACAGTGAACCAGAACCACTGAGAGCCTGGCGGCTCAGGTTCTGCTCTGAGGCGCGCTGGCGCTTTCACAGAATAATAATCTTACCTAATCCTTCTGATGAGATGTAAGGCTGACGAAACAGTGCAGCCTGGTGTGGAAAGAACAGTGAGTCCAATGATAATACGATACGAAGATTAAAGAGTATAAGTCATGTGAGCTTAAAAAACACAACAATTTGGAAGGCGGTTTATTTTGTGTGTTTCGTGTATTTAGGGCATGTTTGTAGAGTATTTGTGAAGACGTAAGTGAAGGGTAAACGCAGAGCTGTGTGATTCCAAGACGACACATATTCATCGTTCCCTGCGTGACTGCTCAATTGAGTCAAAATACTTCATCAAAGGTGATCTTATGCAGTACACAAAATATTCTCCCTGCGATTCCTCCTCCTTCCATCTGGAGAAGTCGGCGGCTTCAAAGAGGACCCGAGTGCCACTTCAAAGATCTACTCATCTGATCGCCTTTTCCATGTCTCCTGTCTCCTGTCTCCTCTCTCCTCTCTACTCTCTCCTCTTTACCTGGTTCCCTGGCTGTTCCATCCTAACATGTGTGCGGGTGTCTGCGTGTCTGAGAGTGTGAATATGTGTGTGCACGTGTCCTGTGTGTGTGTGTGTGTGTGTGTGTGTTTGTGAGAGTGTGTATCTGCATATGTGCCTGTGCGTGGGTCTGTGTGTGTTTGCATGTGCATGTGTGCGTAAGTGTTAAAGTGTGTGTGTGTGTGTGCGTGTGTGTGTGTGTGTGTGTGTGTGTGTGTGTTTGCGTGCATGCATGTATCCGCGTGCGTCTGTCTTTGTGTTTGTTTGCATGTCTGTGTGTGTGTAAAAGTGTATGTGTGTTTGCGAGGGTGTATATGTGTGTGTGTATGTGCGTGCTTGCATAGGTGTGTGCGTCTGTCTGTGTTTATGTGTGCGTGTGTGTTAAAGTGTGTGTGGGTGTGTGTGTGCGTGTGTGTGTGTGTTTTGCATGAGTTTGTGTGTGCTTGCATGAGTGGGTGTGTGTGTGTTAGTGAGATTGTTGCATGTACGTGTGTGTAAGAGTGTGTGTGTATGCGTGCCTGTGTGCCTGTGTGCGTGCACGCCTGTGTTTAATCTGCAGTCCCCACCATGCCTCCATCTCCTTCCAGCAGCTCTCTCTCTCTCTCTCTCTGTCTGTGAGCTTATGAATGTTTTTTTTATTGTAGTCTTCAGTCATTCACTCATCAAGACGAACGCAAATCAAAGAGACCTCAGTGATGGCCCCGCCTTTTGGGTTGTTCCTCTTTCTTCTTATACTACACTGAGGACGTGAGCAGGCTGCCATATCACAGGAGTAGTGGCGATGAACATTTGATTGGGCTGATGTACGGCGGGGCTGGCAGGCAGGAATATGCTAACAAGACCAAAGGCGTCTTGTGTCAAGTGGCATTCCTTTCTGCTTCACACTTTTACTAGTGACACACACGGGTGTCTGTTGTGAAATGTGTCACACGTCGTTCCGTTTTGTGCCCCTCAATTATTGACTATCTGCCACTTTTTCGATTCTGTACCGTTGTGTTGAAATTAGTTTGTGAAATTCAGGATTGTTTCCCGCCATAAACATTGTGCCTCATTGTCACGCATATTTTTTGTTGAATATTTTTTTTGTTGATAAATGAATTTAGTTGGGGGGGGATGGATGGCAATTCCAGATATATGTGTGTTTATTTTAAATGAGCTGGGAGGATTCTGGTGGATTCTCTTGCAGTAGATTATTTATCAATGACAACGGAGGTGAGTTCATTTTAGATAATAATTTTTATAAGACACTTATTATGTTATGCCACACGGATTGTAGCTGGTGGAACCCCTTGGTAGTAGAGAGTAGATATTACTCATCAACTCAGTACTTCATGCCTCAAAGCCCTAAAATGAGTCACAAATCCTACCCGCCTTGATCAACACTTCTACCCGCCCTTCCCTCTCCCTCGGCAGTCATTGTCCTCGTTGACATGTCCTCCTCTGTCCCAGAGTGTGAGAGCGTAGTTACAGCTGGTTGAAAAGGCTCTCCGAAAAGACTTAGACGAGAGTCTCCTGAGAGGAAATTAGCGTTGTTTTTGTGTCTTTCTGTGACACATAACCACAAAGCGTGGATCACACCGCCACGACGCACAAGTAAATAGTTTTGGTGACCAGGGTGCTGCAAGAAGGTACGCTGTCAGGAACCTCTCTCTTTATTGGCTATCGGCTGGGGGTTCATGTGCCTGCATGCCGTTCCTCCGGGGGCAGTCATCACATAAACACATCCATCACTTTTTTAAATGTTTTTAACACATGCGGCACCGTAAGCACACCCTCAGGAGGAGCTGTTTGTGGTTGATACGTTAAAGAGCCCTTCCAGAACTTTCTTTGGGTTGTTTTACAAGCTCTGCAAGGCTGCAGCACAACACAAAGACACAGCAACAAACAAGGTTTCATTCAATAAATATAACACTGTTAATTAATAAACACTGTTATTAATGAGAAGGCTATTCCGTCTGATTCATCCGGAACAAAATACTTTTTGGGTCTAAGTAAATATCAATGCATTCAAATTGGATTGTTTCATACATTTGTTTTCATACCAATATGTCAATTATTGTGACAAATATTGCAGAAGATTCCCATCGACTCGTATAAATAATGCTATTTTTTCCGGTTGATTGCTTTGTGTTTTCTTTTGGCTGCGGGTACCAGCGAGGAATACTTTATATGCTGTCCTTATGCAGTATGCATCCCAAGAGCACAATATCAATAAACCCCTAAGTTCCTCCCAATACAATCCTGGCGGCAAGCCTCGGCTTCAGTTGTACTACGAAGATCAAAGTCAATAGCTAAGGATCAAAATCCATCCACTTCCTAGTGTGATGACCTTTCTTAATGACAGGGAGATATTGGAAACAAGTGTTCAGTGACCTGTGCTCCATTGGACACCACCGGGTGTCAACTGATCCGCCACATTCATCCTTCCTGATAACCTTGCTTTGTGAGAGAGAGACAAACAACTAATCTGGAGGATTGAATCCTCTTTATTGGTCACATACATGTAAACATACATTGAAATGGGTTCTCTGCATTTAACCCATCCTAGTATTAGGAGCAGTGGGCAGCTATTCACACAGCACCCGGGGAGCAGTTAGGGTTAGGGTGTCTTCCTCAAGGACACCTCCACAGTTTCTGGCTTGGAGGAGCCGGGGATTGAACCAGCAACCTGCCGGTTGTGAGGCGACCGCTCTACCTCCTGAGCTATACTGCCACCCAGAGAGAGCTAAGCAACAGAAAGTGGGAGTTGGAGGTTGTGTGTGGCTGGCAATAGAGCAAGTATCAGAGGGTACAGTACCTGGGCAGAAAGAAAAAGAGAGAGAGAGAGAGAGAGAGAGAGAGAGAGAGAGAGAGAGAGAGAGAGAGAGAGAGCGAGAGAGTCTAGACGTCCAGACTTATCTGAGCTCCCCTGCTCCTCCTCCCTGGGCCTGGCTTGAGAACGATGACTCAACCCACCAAGTTCCAATCAATTTTATTCTCTCCAAGGGTTGGCTGGATTTCTCATATTTCATATTCAGTGTTGGGCAAAGTTACATCCAAAAATATAATAAATTAATATATTACTAGCTTACTGTCATTTGAAAGTAATAGTTACATTACAATATTACTATCATGAATGTAAATGCGTTAACTACGTTGTGTATACTTTGAGTACTTTCACAAATAAGCAAACAGAAATATATGACTAAGCATTAAAATGCCTAAACTGCAGATTGTAAGCTGAATATTAACATTCAGTGGAGGATGATGTAACATACTGATGGTAGGCCCCAAAGCTATAATAACTTAATATAATAGGCCACAGTAAAGGCTCATGGCCACAATTACAATGAGTAACAATGACAGTTAGAATCATATAAGCAGACAAATGATCAAAGTCTGTAAGTTATGATGGAGATGCTGCAAATATTTAAAGTCCTAGGGCCCTTTCATATGAAACAAAATAGAGTTAGAGCCCACTAAACATAGCCTATCGCCTAATAGGACTTTGATAATATTGAGTTAATATTGATTATAATGATAATATGAGTTTTGACGTCGAGAGTTCCCTCGGTAGTGCACACAGGTTGATTTACAATGATGTTCTTCTCCTTCTATTTGAGGAAAATGAAAAAAGGGGCGAATGTCCATCGCGCAACGTAGAGTCCGGCTGCGCCGTGTCTGTTGGTCATCCTCAGCTCAACAGGAGAGAAAAAAAAAACAACAGGAAATCGCGCTTGCTCACGAGTCCCGGCTTTTTTCTGTTTCGGGATGTCTCGCGTGTTTGGTGAATCCTTTAAAAAAACAACAGCTAAACGGGTTAAAATGCATGTAAGCGCGTTACTTAGATTGTAACGAGTAAATATTACCGAAAATTGTATTAGTAATTCGTTAATTACGGCGGTTACAGCAAATAGTAATACATTACGTAATGCGTACGTTTGTAACGCGTTACCCCAACAACTGTTCATATTAGTCTTTATGTCAAGAGCTCCAACTGTAGCTTTCTGTTAGAACTCTGAAACTGTAAGAAAATAAGAGAAATAAGAAAATATGAGAAATAAGTAGCCCCAAAAATGAGCACTTAAAATTTATAATAATAATAATGATAATAATAATTAAAACTTCACGCACCTTCAAATGTTTCCAGTGATTTCCGTGTGCCTGCCACTGGGGGTGAGATGATCAGTCTCCTCAAACTATTTGGAGTAAATCCGAGGGATGGTTTGAGAGTAAATTTGTTGTATGTACAAGGTTGAAGCATTAGCACTTAGTTTTGCACTTATTTTAATTGACACTATGAGCTATTGACACCAAACTTGGCACACTTCTTAAGTGGGCTGCCCTCGATTCCCTGCCTACGTAGTTTCAACCGTGTGGCACCTTCTGAAGTGGATGATTGATTGAAACGGTTTGCTCATGTAAATAATTAAAAGAAAATTAATTTAATTGTTTAACCCATGAATATAAAAAAAGACTTTTAGTTTTGTTTTTAGTTTTCATTTAAAAGTTTCGGTTAAGACGGTTGTCCTCCTGTCATAATGCATTATGGGTAAACAAAGCAACTTGTATACCAAAAATTCAGCTGGATGCTATCTAGATATTTTTAGCATACAGTTAGATACTACTACTCTCTTTAGCATACAGTTAGATACTACTACTCTCTTTAGCATACAGTTAGATACTACTACTCTCTTTAGCATACAGTTAGATACTACTACTCTCTTTAGCATACAGTTAGATACTACTACTCTTGCCTGCTATGCAGTATGCTGGTGTGGAGATTCCGATTTACTAGGGTTAGGTGTCTTGCTCACGGACACCTCAACGCTTTGCTTAGAGGAGCCGGCAGCATCGAACCAGCAACCCTCGCCTCTTATTTTGTGTATCGCCATCAGATATCCAACTCAGTGTCATGCAGACACACCCTCGTTTCTGGTCCCACTTGGAAGAGGCCACCCTCTGAACGAGGTCTATACTGAGGACAGGTGGTGATCATGTGGTCGGAAGTCTGCTCAAGCTCCCCACCATGCGCATGCTGCTCTGTCTACCAGGCCCCACTTCTTCATAGCTGGTTGAAGCAGCCGAGTGTCCAATGCAGGCCTGTTAGATCTTCTCCCTCAACGCCATCTCCTGGGTCCCAGATGTAATGGTGGATATGTGTGGGCTCCGCCGACTCCCAGTTCTGATCCAGGATGTCGCCAACCATGCTTTTGTAGACAGACCCTCAGGGATATAACTAAGCATCTCTTGTGCCTCCTTATTGTCGGGACTTGAGCCTGCTTGGGGGCAACTTCGTTTTTTTTTCATGCAGGATATGCCAGTCATGTTTCCAGGCGTTCCTTGCTAAGGGGAGGGTAGCAGCCTCTCGACGGAGGTCGGTCAGGGCTATTCCCGCTAGGACTGGCAGGTAGGACACAAGGGTGGGATCCTAGATGTACAGTGAGATGGGACACTTGTTTGTCTTATGAGGCTGCTTTTCAAATGCGCCCAGAAAGGGTTCGAGATCATTATTCAGCAGTTTGACTGTATTGAACATTTCTGTTCAATACATAATGTGACACAGCCTCTGATGTCATCCCTCCGAAGGTTATGGGAGGCTGTGAATGTAATAAGATGTACACACAATAGCATAATAAGAGATAGGTATTCACAGCATCACACTGTCTATTGTGTGTGATATTAAACATTCCATTTTGAAGAGGAAAACTTCACAGGTAGTAGATCAAAAATGTGTTAAAGGTCAAGCCTGCCCTCAAGTGGTGCTTTTGTAATCTGGAATGAAAATGAAAGTAAAACTGAAAGTAGCGTTTAACTTTAAACATGTCGTTATTTAGTTTGATTCTTTTGCGATTTTGATCATTTTGATAAAAACGAATTTATGCTCCACTTCATTAAAATACATTTCCTTACAGTTATTTAGCGGACATTTTGTACAAAGTGACTTATTATAGTGCACTCAACAAAGGTAAGAGAATAACTCCTCACCAGAAGTCAAAAGTGCATTCCATTCCTAACAAGTCTACTACTAATCTACTTATTAAGACGCTAGTACGCTAGTAAAGCTAGTAAAAAGTGATAAGAGGATGCGCTAGGAGGAAGGATACGGGTAGTGTTTTCCTGAAGAGGTAAGTTTTCAAGATAGGCAGTGAGTTTGCTGTCCTGACATCCGTGTGAGTACTTCACTGATTGTACACGTTTGTTAGTGGCAACTGGAACACTCCCATGGTATTGAATGAATGGTACAATGGACATACAGTACCTGTGCCTCACTGTTTACTGATACCCTTGTGCCACTTTTGTGTTTCGTCACAATGCAAAATGGTCAGGAGAGTCCATTGGCATTGATAGGAACCATGTGACAGGAAAAAACCCCACTGAACAGGAAGCAGACAAATCAATGTCTAGACGACACAATATGAATGGATTGTTGTAGTCGTCTTTGTCGTTGTTGTGAGTTTAGTTGAATGAGACTATCCCAGACTCCGATGTTTACAGAAAAATTATATATATAATATAGTCCACAATGCCACAGTCTTTTCAGTCTGTTGGGACTTGGCTTGGGAACCAGAGGGTCGCCAGTTCAAGTCCTTGAAACGGACCAAGTAGGGAGTGAGAACAGGTACTTGGAAAAAAAGGTGTCAGTTCACCAACCAAGGTGCTCCCTGGGTGCTGTATATACAATAGCTGCCCAATGCTCCTAATTCTAGGATGAGTTAAATGCAGAGAAACACATTTCACTGTTTGTGTGTGTGTGTGTGTGTGTGTGTGTGTGTGTGTGTGTGTGTGTGTGTGTGTGTGTGTGTGTGTGTGTGTGTGTGTGTGTGTGTGTGTGTGTGTGTGTGTGTGTGTGTGTGTGTGTGTGTGTGTGTGTGTGTGTGTGTGTGTGTGCTCATCACTGGAACACACATCTGAGCCGACCCTGTGATCCACCGGCTTGCAGTGCAACATAAAAGCTGTCCACCTCACTGACTAAACGCACGGGAACACTTTGAAACAGGAACATGTTTAGCTCC
Organism: Muraenolepis orangiensis; assembly: GCA_027704905.1. Taxonomy (NCBI): domain Eukaryota; kingdom Metazoa; phylum Chordata; class Actinopteri; order Gadiformes; family Muraenolepididae; genus Muraenolepis; species Muraenolepis orangiensis. The sequence goes on from CM051002.1 coordinate 4,797,589, forward strand.
GAGAAAACCGGCCAGAAGAATTCCAAGACCATTAGTTATGCTGTGTGGTGTGCTCTCTCTCTCTCACTCTCAACATGTGGACACAGTAACACACAGACACACACACTCACACACGCATAAAAGGTGAGGTCTCGCAACGACTCTCTCTGGCGAGTCTGCTTGTTATACATGGCTTCGGGTGAACGTCAGTGTGACGGGCTCTTTGTTAAACAGCTCCCTATTCAACCCTCGAGCTAAAATGGCTCACCCTTAGAGACCTGTTCCCTAATGACATGTATCTGAATTCACAGTGGGCTAAAAGCATCTGCAATTGAGCATAAAGGCCTTCCTGTTTGTTGCTGTCGAGCAGAGGTTACTGGCGGTGAACCATTAGATGACTGAGATTATGTAGGAAGGGTGACATACAGTACCCTGCCTTACACTTTTGCCCGGGTGTTTACGAGAAGGGTTTTGGGGCGAGAAGGGTTTGGGGAAGATGCGCCTCATCAAGGATCAAGTCTGTCCTGCAGAGAGAGTTGGAGGGAAGTCCATTGTTTTGACATACAATTAGGACTCCTTCCTTCTTGTTTTCCCCTTCGCCCGTGTCTCGCGCTCTCATTGGCTGTAGGTTGTCGCTGCTGTCATTGCTTCGGTGGCCCTGAAGTGCAAATAACAAAGACAATAGGAAAACACAGCAAAAAATCTGACGACACAACGGCATCTTATAAAACACAACCACAAATCAGAAAAACAACATTAACTCCAACCAGAAAAGCCAGGTTCCTGTCAACAAGTTGTCGCTGTCGGACGCACTGTCTGCCTTTGTTCCAACAATCAGTATCTCAATATTGGTAATTGGTCCTTTAAAACCTGGCCTATTTATTTAATTGGGTCAAACCTGTCCTAATTATTTACCTGTGTTTCGTGTCTTTTTTTCCTTTTTTACGTCCCTTTTTCCTTCTTTTCGTCGGTTAGTTTTTCCCTTCTCTTTGTCCTGTTATTATGTTAGATTTGTTTCTGGATTTTAATATTTTTTGGTTATTGTGTTTTGCTCAAACAAATTAGCTTTACCTGCATTGGAACCAAAGCGGCTCCTATATTGGCCATGCTTCCTCGATGCATTGACCTGTGATTGTTCCATTGTTATACACAAACTAACGCTTCTGTGGGAAAATGAGGCTGGCAATAAAGCGTACCGCGCTCATCTCTCTGTGGGCCACTAAAAGGCCCAGACATTAACCTGTGCCTTCTGCTTATTGCTGGACAGACTGCTACACAGTCTATCCACTGCATTATTGAATTAATAACCATCCAACCTTGTATTCTAAAGACAACACAATTTCTACTTTTGTTTGTAACACAGCAGAGCCGTACAATAGTTGTGTTCTTGTTCAACAGTGTAAAAAAGCATTACTGTGTATATAACTAGCTTCAGTATCTTACTAGCATAATAACCATCCTTAATGGGAAAATGCAATGCGCTGCAAGAGCCATGTAACACACACACACACACACACACACACACACACACACACACACACACACACACACACACACACACACACACACACACACACACACACACACACACACACACACACACACACACACACACACACACACACACACACACACACACACACACCCCAGCCTCGTTGGTGTGTGTGACAGCCATGGCTCCTGTAGGCTTTCCTCAACACATTTTCATGGCTGTAACAAACACTAGAGCGGAAGTAGAATACATGTTCACGCATCCCGTTGAATTGGCAGAGACGAGCCGACAAAATAATAGGTTGTGTTTGCATGGAAGCACTATACAAGGCGTAATACTCCGGACGCTCCGACATTCGGCGGTAAAAACAAATCAAAATACAATCGTCTACCGCATTTAGAATTCCATTCTGTAAGTGCGTGCAAATTGTGTTTGCGTGCTTCTCGGTGCACAGAGCCCTATACGCAAAGACAGGCACACATCAAGCTCTAACCATGCCATGTGGCACACAGCTGTTCTCAGGCATTTATACATAGTGTTCTATTGTGTACGTTCATACGTGTCTGTGCGTAGTGGCCCCCGGTAAACACACACTGTGCACTAAGGGTCTTCGTTCACCACGCAGCATCGGCATCCAGCCCCGCTTATCCTACCGTCACCGTGGTGATCCATCCTTGTCAAACAAGCAGCATGTTGTCGTTGTTGTTATGGATATCTGTTGTCGGCGTGCCGCAACAGCTCACACAGTCGTTGCACAAATTAATCACAACATTTTAGAACTTTTTGCTGTTCTTTTTTGTTTTTTTCACCACAATCTTGGGCCTTCAGCCACCGGAGATGCATAATTCACACGTGCACCGTGTGCGCATACATGCGTACTACCGGCATCTGCCAGACGCTGCCGTCGCTGCAGGGCAACAACACACTGCACTGGAAGCAAACAGCTTTCCCCTTCATCTGTGCACATCATTGAAATGCCACAGGATACCAGGCAGGCAGATGGCTATGAGTGCCGGTCGGACACAACGGATCGTGTTTAGAACCATGCTTCCTTCCTGTCTTGTTTGTGAACTGAGCAGAAAGGCTCATTGGATGGTGGGGGGGGGGGGGGGGGGGCACGGGCTGTCTCATGAGATACAGAGTGGGCCACCTGTGCCGAATAAGAGAGTGTGTGTTTATGTGTGTGTGTCTGTGCATGTGTGCGTGTGCGTGTGCGTGTGTGCATGCACATGCACGTGCAGGCGTGCGTGTGTCCCTGTGTGTGTGTGTGTGTCCATAGTGAATCTTAACGGTTATAATTAAATTCCATGTGTCACATGCGGGGCGTCAAATGACTTAATAAAAATGCATTTGGTGGAAATAAATAAAGAAACAACGGCCCACTCACGGGGGTCACGGGGTGGAGATATCATGGAGGTTAATGATGTCATCAAGGGTGCAGCGGGTTGAAGAAGTTGGACTTTTCCTAATATCCATGAAACATGATTCTTCACTAAACACAGACAGACACACACTCACACAAGTGCCAACAGTTAATGCTTCATTAAGTTGCATCTATCTTCCCAAATGAGCTTTCATAAACCCAGAAGGGAAATGCAGGCAAATATATAAAGCCTCATGTTTCCATGGCAGATTATCACTCAGTATGGCACAGCAAGGCCCATCCAGGCATAGCTGGACAGAGAGACAGACAGACTAGCAGGCAGGCAGACATATGGGCAGACAGACAGACAGACAGACAGACAGACAGATAGGTGAATGGACAGACGGGCAGGCAGGTGGACATATGGACAGACAAACAGATTTATGGACAGACGGGCCAACAGATAGACAGACAGACAGGTAGATGAGGTGACGGGCAGACATGTGGATGTAAAGACAGACAAACAGACCTACAGGTGGATGGACAGACAGGTGGATGGACAGATAGACCGACGATTAGGCAGAAGGATGGAAAGACAGACTGTATGAACTGCATTACAATTGAACAGAGAGGGCTGGAGAACAGTAATGCATTGAAAAATAAAATATTGATTTAAGAAAAATCCAAGTCTCTGTATGTTTTACTTTTTCCTCTTCTAACTTGCTTCCCCCAGGATCTCTCTCTCTCTCTCTCTCTCTCTCTCTCTCTCTCTCTCTCTCTCTCTCTCTCTCTCTCTCTCTCTCTCTCTCTCTCTCTCTCTCTCTCTCTCTCTCTCTCTCTCTCTCTCTCTCTCTCTCTCTCTCTCTCTCTCTCTCTCTCTCTCTCTCTCTCTCTCTCTCTCTCTCTCTCTCTCTCTCTCTCTCTCTCTCTCTCTCCATCGTCGTCCTTCATATTGTAGGAAAAATGGGCAGATAAAATGAAAAGCAGCCAGTCGGAAGATCAAACACTTGTGGTTGACTTTGCCCTTCCATCCACACCATTCCCCTTATAAGAGAAAAAGACTGCAATACGTCTGTGAAAAGGCCCTGAGAGAACTTTCTGTTTTTTCAGAGTTCAGAGATGAATTACGTTCCTCTTCTCGCTTGTCCTCTTCTCGCTTGCTCTCTGTATCCGGAATTTAAGCCTGACTCGAAAGAGTGTGAAGTTAATAAAATGCTTCAAATCCATCAATGGATGTCATAGGGCAAGTTAGATAACATCTTGGACACGGTATATCTATTTTTTTTTTATATGAGCAATTTGGTGTAAATAAACACAATAGATTGACAGGTGACAGATTTGATTGTAGAATGAATTGTGGGGGGGGGGGGTAAATTAATGAGGCTTGTGACAGCTCCATGAAATACATTGTCTTTGTGTCTGTAGCGACCACAACAATGTTGTGTAAATGCATGCATCCACTTAGACAAGCAGGGTAATCATACATAATGACTTGGAGTGGACTCAGCCCACATGGCCATGACCTTCCCATGTGAACATGATTGTCCTACGCAGACTCCGCTGGCGGTGAGTCATTAGCTACCAGCACCAGCTGCACTGAGATATGAAAAACCAATAGCATTTCCAATAAAACCCCTCTTTCTCACAATTATACACATATACATGTGTTATACATGTTTTGTTTCAAAGTGTTATCGGTCGGCCAGAGGTACAACAAACAAAAAGCCTATATTTAATTAGCCATGAGCAAGTGTAATTGATGATGTCATTGTGTAGCCGCATCGTCCCGCGGCTGCAGATAGCTTAGCTGACTTTGCTCCCGGGCGCATGCTAAATAACGGGTGACTGATGGGGATGTAGTCACCCGATGTAGTTTCATAGTCTCTATGTCTCAGGGATATGGTGAAGGGGAGAAGCTTCTAAAAGTTAAGGTGAGGACAACGAGGGCAGAGTAAGGAGCCACACAGAAATCACACCAGCACACGTCTCCACACTATCTTACACCCAGGAACCTAAAGCGATCACGCAATTAAAGTAAACAGAGATTACACAGACCTGAGCGAGCGCCAGAGTGCTTGGGCTGATAACGTAGCATCCCAGTATGCGGATCCCTGCCTGATCAGAACTTGTGCATCGTGTTGACGACTACACTGAACCATACGTCTTGGGCCATCTGTTTGTTGTTTGTGTTATTTTAGGTGTAGGAAATGTTGGATTTTGCCAGATCACATTCACGTCAGAATCCTTCTTGCCAGGCAGGTTGACAGCATAGAATTGTTTAGTATAGTATAGTATTGTACAGTCTAGTATGGTATCATTTTAGGAAATGCATACTGCGGGAGGGAATGGGGGAGTAAGCATTCCATTGTACTTGTTGCAAATGGCATTTTGAATCTTGAATCAAGTTATCGGCTTGTGGCCGAACCACCAGTGGTTTGGTGACCATTCAGCATCCTATGAGGAACTACTGGCAGCATGGTGGCATGCCAGAAAACGGGACATAAGTAAAAATGTCAAAGTAATGCGAAGTAGTGTGACTGTAGTGTGACTGTAGGAAGCAAAAGACGAATCCCAGAATGTTTTTAGGTCCCAAAAAGAGGACATGTCCGGGAAAAGTTGGTTTCCTGGACAGTTGCCCTAGTTTTATCTGAACTGAAGAGTGTTTCGTTGAAGAAGAAGAAGAAGAAGAAGAAGAAGAAGAAGAAGAAGAAGAGCAAAGAACGGTGCTGAAGAACTTTTCTTGATGGAAAAGATGATTCCGCTGTACAACCTTGTATGGTTAATTGACCTGATTGGTAGACATGAGCATGTGATAGGCGGTGATAGACAGATGAGTTCATCCAATCCCCTGCCAAGTATCTTGCCCTTTTAAAGGACGTCTTCCCAGATGTTACTGTGGAGCAAACCTTCTGGCGCGTTACAGGTTTCCCCGGGTCGGCCACCATCACAACCAATGAACACCGGATGATCCGCGACGAAGGATCACCATCTGTTTACAACGCTCTATCACATAGATGAGGTCTGAGATGGGTTGTTTACAAATTGCTAATCAATACAATGCTACACAATAATATACTTTATAGTTTTGTTTATAGGATAGAATTGTATAGCATAGCATCATTTAGTCTCACTCAGTATAGTATTGTTGTAGGAAATTCATAATGTGGGAGGGAATAGGGAGTAAGCATTCCATTGTACTTGCAAATGGCCAATAAAACATCTTGTATCTAGTATCTTGTATCTTGTATACAATCATATACTCTCAGCTCATCATCCATCTCCATACAATCGTGTTTACGGTGCTGTTTCCAATTTCTTGGATGGTACCCATTTCATCCTGTCAGAAGTTGTCATACTTACATATGATAGCAAAGTTATGCAAATATATATTTTTGGTCAAGTGCCCAAACTTAATTTAATGATTTGCATGTGTTTTTCTTCATGTTTAATTAATCCCCCCACCCCCTAAACTATTTCAAACAATTTGCACAGTGCATTGAGTGGGCATAATTGTCCCAAATAAATGGGCACAGTCAACCAACATGATGATGAACAACCTCATTCGTTTTTGTTTACCAATAACTCAAATCAAAATAAACCATCTTCAACAAACAATCAATATTTAATACGGTATTGTATTTTAATCGAGCCAGCTCATGACAGCAATCATTTATGTAAAAATATTAGAATTACTGATGGTATTCCATTTCATGGACATGTTCCTTCCTTGACAAATGTGTTCCAGCTCAGCTGTGGAGCTTACCCATTATTCTCCGGCATGATAGTCTTGCTGGGGGGGGGCGTTCCGACGCCGGACTGCAGATTCACTGCCTTCTGCCTTTCAGCCATTTCAATAATGAAAGATCTCTCCACCACCCCCCCCATGAGGAGCATTAAGTCGATGCATGGGAGCCCATGGGGGACACGCATGAGGGAAGGCGTAGGCCTGAGCTTATAAGACAACCTGATGGAGTATGGGAGCCTCTCTGTTTGTTTTGGTGCCTCCGAAAACCCATTTGATTTGAGGTCGTGCACATGGAGTAGACAGCAGTTACCACGACAAATATCTCCAGCCCGAAACCCACACTGGGCGGGCGGGGTGGGGCGGTGAGATGTTGTCCTAATCGCTCATTACTGAGCGATTGATGCTGTGCTACATTGTGCCTGCTTTGTATAGAGAAGGCCAATTAATCCCAACTTGGCTGCTATCCCTTTGAGAGAAACCCGGGCTAATGGGATTAATAGGACTTTGTGCACGCTGGAGGAATGCAGGTGACCATGCTCCACTAAAGGGGAGGGAGCACGGAGGGAGAGTCTTATCTTTGGAGGGGTAAATAAAAAGAATAAAACACCTTATTCTAATGAAGCGCGGAGATGTGAGAATCACTTTGAAGGCAGACTTAAATGCGGAGAGCTGCAAGAAGGGCATTGCTGCAGAAATGTGCAAGCCATTTATTTTTATAGCTTTTTGTGGGTGTCTGCCTTAAGGAGACACAGACGAAAGCTAACGAATCATTCTTGATCATCATGATCATTGTCATAAATAAATGTGCAGCCCAGATGTCTCATCTCTATACCTCATGTCTCGGCGCTCTGCACACCATGTTGTCCAGTCCAACCGCAATGGCTGCTCGTTACACCAAACACCATCAAGTCTGACAAATAAACTGGGTCATGGTCACCGGGCAGAAACAAATTGCTGGCAATAGTCATACAAATATAAGGTCAAAGCAAATATCACAATGAACACATCCTCGCACGTTACTGTGGCACCTATAAGTGGCACACAGTTTATAAGCCTCTCTGTAGACTATATGCTATGGAGGTCATAGACCCCTAGGAACTGCAAAAGCCGCTGAAATTATTTCCACAAATCCAGAGACAAAAGGCAGGCAAGAGAAGAGTACGTCGCTTACTCGGCAAAGTGCTGCCCACACAAGCCCCATTCAAGAGCCTTTATCTCTGGCCAGGATTACGCTTATCAGGCCAAAACTGTTTGGTGACACAAAGACCCTGAAGCCCAGGAAGAATGGCCCGTGGCCAGCTGTGGAGGTAAAAGGGAAAGCTAGGAGGAGTATACCCCCCAACCACCATCATCATCACCGCCACCACCCTCCACTGCTACTGCCAGTAATGGCGAGGGAAAACGAGCAGATCGACACAAATGGTTCATTGGATGGGATTTTTATCTATTTGGAGCGTATTTGAATGGGACGTGGGAGAGGGCACAGCGATGCATCAGTCTGGAGTAAACATCATGCTTTTCTTGTTTACCATCTTAGCAGCACAATAACCTGTATCCTCGGCCAAACACAAGCAAACACACGCACACAAACTGTACACACAAACCCAAACTCACTCACCGCTCACGTTGCGCAGGCTTTCATCCTGAACGATATCCAGACTTTCTTTAGATTTTCTAAAGAGCTGTTAAACTCTCCTATTTATGTGTGTGGTTTTGAAGTGACCCTGGTTGCTTGAATGTAACCTGCTGCTCTTTGACGACGATGATGACCATGATGATGATGACGACACGTAGATGATGATGACGACACACTGCAATTAAAAAATGTATTACCAAAAAGTAATCTTGATCACTGCCATACCACCATTCAGCAAGCTTATCGTGCTGTTGCACGGCCGGCTTTCGCCAAATCCGCTTCCTGTTAGCAGAAGTCCACGCTCACAGCTGTAAAGAACGTGCGTCGCTGGACAGATGATGCCTTACGACATCTGCAGGGGGGCTGGAATTCACTGACTTTGATGTGTATGCAGATCATGTCACAGCATACATTAACAGGCTAGTGGAGGAATGCATCCCGACCAGGTCTGTGCGCTCATTCCCGAACCGCAAGTACCGCTTTCACAGCGACTCCGATCACTACAAGAAGGCCAAGTAGGAACTCAGAAAAGTCACCAAGAAGGGTAAATTGGAATCTAAAAACAAATTGGAATAACAGTATAGGGGCTCTGTTACCAGACATATGTGGCAAGGTTTGAGGGTCCTCTCCAACTGCAAGGGGAACTTACGGGCAGTCAGCAACAATGACCCTAACCTACCAGATGAGCTAAACCCATTTACGCTCGCTTTGAAAGAGAGAACTCAGAGCCGACCAACAAATTGAACATTCATCCAGAGGACAATGTTCTACAACTGAAGAACCTTCAGGAAGGTGAAGGCAGGGAAGGAAGCCGGACTAGACGGAGTTCCATCCTGTGTCTTAAAGACCTGCGCTGACCAGCTGGCTCCTGTGTTCACCGACATCCACAATGCATCACTGCAACAGTCTGTCGTCCCAGCGTGCTTCAAAGCGACAACCATTGTGCCATTACCCAAAAAGACCAAGCTAAAAAGCCTCAATGATTATCGTCCAGTGGCTTTAACACCCATAGCCATTAAGTGCCTGAAGTAACTTGTAATGTTGCATATTAACTTTTCCATCCCTGAGTCCCTAGACCCACTGTAGTATGCATACAGACCATACTGGTCTGTAGAAGATGGCATTTCCCTGGGACTATACACGGCCCTTGAGCACCTAGACAGGAGGGACACCTACATCAGACTGCTGTTCATTGACTACAGCTCAGCGTTAAACACCATCATTCCCGCCAAGCTGGTCCTGAAACTGAGGGACCTATGCCTGGGCGCCCCCATCTGTAACTAGATTATGGACTTACTGACAGGCAGGCCTCAAGTGGTGAAGATTAGTGTTACGTTTCCTCCACTATCTGATGTTATAAAGGGTAGGAGGACGCAACAGCCTGCCTATACATACACTGTCTTATACGATCATATAATTACAATGTTGGTGGAAACAAGGGGTTATTGAGTGGCACACAAATTAGATCAAAAACAAGAATCCAGGTTACAACAATACTCATAACAAACACAGCAAGGCTAACAGAAAGGGAGAGAGAAGGACCGAGTGAACGGTGTCATACACAAAATAAAAGAAAACCCCTGAACTTCCCTACAACCTCTAATCTACCAAACTGACCCCTATTTAATCAATCTATCTAAACTGTCCAGGAACCCTAAACTGTCTGCTACAAATAAACAGGGGGACACACGTTCACTTCTTACCAGTGTGTATATACATCAAGTTAACTACGTGCAGTATGTAAACCCATGGGTATCTTACCTAGCCCTTCTCCCAGGGAAGCAAGAGAAAGGGTAAACAAACAGCACTAGGCAACCAAACCAAAAACAAGACTTTCCAACAAACGTCTGGAACAAACAAAAGCAGCTACAATTCTACAAGCAGTCAAAGATTCAACACACTCAGCAATAGTTACCAGACCATCACCTCGCTTCCTCCACACAGACAAAAATAATACAGTTTTTATAGGACTGGGAGACATGCCGGGAATGATACAGGTGACGATGATGATGGGTGATTGCTGGGAGTTGATTGGACAGGACTCATTGAGGGGGAGGAAGGAAGACCAGGCCACACAGCGAGCACCACCGGAAGGAGACAAAGGAACCAAAACAGGGACAGACTGCACACAGACATGGGGGCCGTAACAATTAGGAGGAACATCTGATCCACTCTGGTCCTCAACACCAGAGCACCCCAAGGCTGCTGCCTCAGCCCCCGGCTGTACTCGCTGTACCCACATGACTGTACTGCCCCGCACAGCAATAATCGGATTATCAAGTTTGCAGACGACACCACAGTCATCGGCCTGATAAGTGAGGGCGACGAAACGGAGTACAGAGATGAGGTAGTCCGGCTGTTGCGATGGTGCGAGGATAACAGCCTCGCACTGAATGTCAGCAAGACTAAGGAGCTCATCGTGGACTTCAGGAGCCACCGGGGCACCCACTCCACCATCAGCCTGGAGGAAGTCGTCAGCTGCTTCCATTTCCTTGGGCTACCGATTTCCGACAATCTAGTGTGGACCCGCAACACGTAGGTCATGCTCTCTCGCTCTCTCTCTCTCTCTCTCTCTCTCTCTCTCTCTCTCTCTCTCTCTCTCTCTCTCTCTCTCTCTCTCTCTCTCTCTCTCTCTTTCTCTTTCTCTCTCTCTCCCTCTCTCTTCCTCTCTCTCTCTCTTGCCATGCTCCTTATAGCTACGTATAGATACATATAAATATATATCTAAACATGTCTTACATGGTGTGTTTGGAGAGGGTCTTTGAGGTCCACAATGGATGGGTTAATTATGAAAGTCGACAGCTGCATGCTGAAAGCACCTACCATTAGCGGACCACACACTCTCCCACCCACCCATGAGTAGTGTGTAAGAGGAAGAGGAAGAGGAAGATGAGGAAGAGTGAGATAAAGAATATGAAGAGGAGGAAGAGGAGGAAGAGGAGGAAGAGGAGGAGGAAGAGGAAGATGAGGAAGAGTAGGAGGAAGAGGAGAAGGAGTTGTGTGCCAACGAGTGTCAAAGTCAATGACAGACATGAAAAAGACACGGGAGAACATGTTAAAGTAGCCGTGGGTTGGCTACTGTGGCTTTCCCCGAGTGGCAATATGTTATTGTGTGCATGTTTTAAAGGAATGTGGGTTTATCATGTGGATCTTGGAATTATCCGTGCTTGCGACATGCGCAAGCCATTATTCTCTGTGTATTGATATTCCACAGGGTTCACATCCCCCAGACATCAGCCCTACACTCCCTACCCACCCTCCCTATCCCAGGATCTACGGCTTCTGTGTTTATTTGACAAAATAAACACAGATGCCACGCACAACGATGATACCAAACAACACAATAACGACACCACACCGTCCCCGAGATAACGCAACGGCCCTGTGATAAATCATACAGCGATTGTGTTGCACTGTGTTACACCACATGGCATAGGGTTACAAGCGCAATATAACATAACACAACACAACCTACATGCTACAGCACAGTAACTCACTTCAACAGCAGAACAGAACATTAACTTAAAATGTGTTTTGCACCATCGGCTATATGTATATATTTCCCCATTACACTTTACGCTTCTTATTGTTCATTTTTACTGTTTAGTCTTCTTATAGTATAGTGTTGTTTATAGTATATTGTTTGTAGTAGATAGTATATAGTGGTGTTTATAGTATATTATGTATAGTATAGTATAGTAGAGTGTAGTATATTATAGTGTAGTATAGTTGAAATTCATACTGCGGGAGTGAATGGGGAGTAAGCATTCCATTGTACTTGTTACTCACGGTGAAAATAAGAAATCATGAATCTTGAACACGACACAAACAAGAAGACAAGAAGATGCAATTCACAACATCCCCCCAGAACAGGAGCATGCCCAGCCAAGCCTGCACAACACCACTCAACCAACGAGACAACACATGGGCGGACAAACTCACAACAACAACAGGACGGCCGTCCACATCCAAGCTGTTTACCGGCAAGTAGTAGTGATGAGATTCGGCAGCCATCTGCCTTTTAAAAAATAAATATATATATTGATTTATTACCTCTGAAGTCTATAGCGATGGAATACTGAACCGGGCGGGCTGTGATGGGTAAGAGAGGAGGAGATGGTGGAGAGGGTACCAAGGTCCCCAGCATCCTCCCCCTCTCCCCCCCCCCCCCACACACCCTCCACCAGGGGGTCGCCCCTACCGCTGGCGACCCACATAACCGCCCTAACCATGGAGGAACGGCAGCACACTGCTCCAACCCTGGGACTTGTTCAAATGGGCGGAATTACAGGATCAATAGTGTGATTAGCAGAGGCCCTGTAGCTATTGTGTGTTGTATTGTTCCATCGTTCAAGCTAACCCCAGGGGAAGATTACCCGGGGGGGGAGGGGGGAGCTGTGGTGCACCTGAATGAAGGCCTGAAGGACGAGATAAGGGAGTGGAGGGTGAGAGATATATGCATGCGCATAAACACACACTCGCTCGCTGGCACATGCACACACACACAGGTACACACACACAGGTACACACACAGACACACACATGCATGCACGCGCAAACACAGGCACGCACGCACACACGCACAAACACAGGTAAACACACACACACACACAAACACACACACACACACACACACACACACACACATGTCAACACATACACACAGACGCACGTACACACACACACACACACACACACACAAGTTCATAAATACAAATAGGAACCAATGCTGGCAGGAGTGCCAATAGCACCAGGTTACAATAATTCAGGTACAGAATAGGAAGAAATGGTTTGGTTGGCGTAACAATAAGCTCCTTTTCAGCCCATTTTCTGCCGTCGTCGTTTTGAAGATGCTGAATTTAAGTGAGGACAGAATGAGTTCATTATTTCCCCCCAAAAAACTAAAATGCTATCTTCCACTCAGTAAACATTGTGAGAGTATATGTTGCATGGACGGGTACACAGTGAATACAAATCGCTTGGCTTCAAGCACCAAGCGGGAAACTTCGCAACCACTTCTGTATTTGCCAATGGAAATAACCTCGTTTAAAGGTATGTGCTGAACATCTGAGGACTGCAGAGTGTTTTTATTTAGTATTTGGGAGCAGAGGGTGGGGTGGGGTGGGGTGGGGTGGGGGGGGGGTATGTGTCCCTTGTGGTCAACTACAAACCACAAACAGCAGTTGTTGTATCTGATGCTGCGGATATCATTCTATGGTACCCAAGACAGCGCTATAGTCTTACATCTCATGCACTGAATGAAAGGTTTTATGGCAGCTCGGCTGGGTTACCTGGGGAATGTTGCTTGTAAGTTTGAATGACATTATCACCCTGGATGTATTCTTCATAATTCATCAGACTAAAAGATGCCACCGGGGGAAAAAAGGAGGCTTAACAAGGGCTCTGAAAATCAAACAGAGCTTGTTCTGCGGGTCGCAGTGGAGTAAACAACAACATAAGATGAGATGATGTTGTGAGTTGATGACCATGAAGAGCTAAGTGCTTTTCATGGTCCTGAGGGTCCTGAGCCCCTTGATGCCCTTGTAGTTCCCTTTTGTTGGCGTATTTTGTGCTTCTGTGAAGGCACCAAATCAAGAAGTTTCCTGCACATTGATTTAGTTGTGGCGGCCTGCAATAATATCAACATTTAACTGCCACATATTGATTATCATTACTTTGTAAACTATTCAAGCAGTCAAAAGCCTTTCACGTTGGGTGTTTGCCAATGTTTCTTAGCTGGCCGGGGTTCCCCACGCGTTCGACAACTTTAACAATAATTACGGCAGACATCACAGACATCACAGACAACATAATATCGCTGCTGTGGTGGTGTATTAAAACAAATCACACATCTCAATAGCAGCTTATGCAGTTTGAAAATGTTTTTAGAAAGATCGAAAGATATAGGATATTCACGCTCTGAATTGGCGACGTGGTGCTGTGGACTAAAGATGTGAGTCCACTGCGTCTAGCGGTGTAAACCTGCCCAGGAGACAGTTTGAGTCCTGTGTGTCTAGCGGTGTAAACCTGCCCAGGAGACAGTTTGAGTCCTGTGTGTCTAGCGGTGTATACCTGCCCAGGAGACGGTCTATTGGTGTATACATTCCCAGGAGACGGTATTAGTCCCAGTGTGTGTAGCAGTCTATACCTGCCCAGGAGACGGTATGAGTCCCTTGTGTCTAGCGGTGTATACCTGCCCAGGAGACGGTATGAGTCCCAGTGTGTCTAGCGGTCTATACCTGCCCAGAAGACAGTATGAGTCCCAGTGTGTCTAGTGGTGTAGACCTGCCAAGGAGACGGTAAGAGTCGTGTGTGACTTTGCGGTGTAGACCTGCCCAGGAGACGGTATGAGTCCCGTGTGTCTATGGGTGTAGACCTGCCCAGGAGATGGTGTGTCTAGCGGTGTATACCTATTTGTCCAAAACTGATGCATTCACGTTAACGCTTCAAGCATTTCACATCAAGCATTTAATAATAAATAATATTTGTGCTATGAATAAAAAAGTCCTTTCACAAGATGGCCTCACCTCCCCTAATGGAGGCGGTGGAGATGGCAACTTCTCCGGAACCCCCTTGAAAAGCCCCCCGAGTCTCTCAGGAGGCTGGGTAGGCCTACTTCAAAACTGGGCACTGTTTGGCACGTCGGCACCAACAACCGAGTCAGTCCTTCTTCCCAGCCATAGGTCTTTGTGGCAGCAAGGCAACAGACCGGTTCGCTAAGACAACCTCCAACAAGCTCAGCTCAGCTCAGCTCAGCTCAGCTCAGCTCAGCGTTCAACATGATAGTCCCTGCTAAGCTCGACACCAAGCTTAGAGGTCTAGGCATGCCCCCATCCACGTGCAGCTGGATACTGGACCTCCTGTCGGACTGCCGCCAGGTGGTGAGGATGGGCAGCACCACCTCAGAGCCACTAACCCTCAACACGGGAGCCCCCCAGGGATGCGTGCTGAGCCCTCTCCTCTACTCCCTCTACACCCACGACTGCATGGCTATGCACAGCTCCAACGTCATCATCAAGTTTGCTGACGACACGAAAGTGATGGGCCTGATCACCGGCGACGACAAGACAGCCTACAGGGAGGAGGTTGGATCGCTGGAACAGTGGTGCCAGGAGAACAGCCTCGCCCTCAACGTCAAGAAGACCAAGGAGCTTTTACTGTCAGGCAGGCGATACCACAGTATCAAGTGCCGTACAAATAGACTCAGAGATAGCTTCCATTGTCAGGCCATCAGGCTGCTGAACAAGGGTGTATAGCATATAACAATGTATATTTTATTACATTGATTTATAGATACATATTGCTCTTTTTCTGTGCAGATATATTGCATTTTAGAAATTGCATTTTTATTTTATATATTTAACTTTATACAGTTTTGTACTTTTTATTTTTTTACTTATTTTATTGTATTCTGTTTTTATTTTATTTATCTTATCTTAACTGCTGTCTGTCGTCGGGTATTGCACATACGATTTTCACTCACTGCTTTATACTTGTGTAAACTGTGAAGTGACAATAAACTTGACTTGACTTGACTTGAACAATGTCACTGACATATTCCATTCATAACTCAGAGCACCCACCCCTCTGAAGGATCTCTGCGCGGCCCGTTATACTTTGTGTCGCTATATGAGCCTGTGGTGACGCTCATGATGTTCTGAGTGTTCCTGTTGTTGCCTGTTATATGCAACGTCCTTCCGCTGCGGACAGTCTATATATGCTATTAGGCATATTATGTGTCATATTTGTGGATGGCCCTTTCTGTCTTCCACATGGGGAAAGTGCTTTGTGTCCCCCTTGGAAAATAGATCAAAAAAGTAGCTTGGCAAAAAGCGTCAACAAAATTTCTCTGATTCGATTTCCGTGCCTTCATGAATCACCATTTCAATGTGCCAGCTTGATTAGTGGTCCACAGCTATCTTAATCCACTGGTTCAAATTAGCCTGCAACACACAACACGATCCTACATTGAAAAGATGTATAGAAAAACATTCTTATGCCGAGCAATATAGTTCCTCAAAAAAGAACACTTTGAGATTGACCGCGGAAGTGTCATTAGGTGTGTGTTTACATAATTGTATTGTACAACAATGAGCCAATCAGAATCCAGGACCGGAACTACCTGTTTTAATACCAAGGCATAGAACAACACGGTGCAGCGACTACAACCTGTATTCTCGGCAAAACGGAGCGCACCATATTACCAACCAATGTCCCTGGTCCCTGGTTCCTGCCCCTGGTTTATACACAGGTGTATAAATATTAGAATGGCCTGGGGTCGAGCTCTGCGCCGAGCACAGTGGACCATTAGTGTCACAAATGGACTGCATTGGTTCCACGGGGCACACATTTAGCATCCCTGCCCAGTGTGGGAGGGGGGGGGAGGGCGCAGGCCGTGGGCCAGCCACCGCTGGGGAGGTCGAGAGTGGGGGAGCCAATCAATACAGTCGCTATCGGCCCCCTGTAATCTCTGTCCCTCCGTGTCACACGCCATATCTGTAAAAGATCTCGGGGATTAACAGGAGGACCTTAAGACACTTCTACGGGCCCCTCAAGGCTAGACTGCAGGGTGTATGTGTGTGTGTGTGTGTGTGTGTGTGTGTGTGTGTGGGTGTAGAGGGGGGGGGGGGGGGGTGCTGAGATGAGGCCAGAGGGGGTGGGGGGGAGGGGCGGGCAGCCAATCAGATCCTTCCGTGAGACGAATGGAGAATATTGACGGCGGTGTGTGGAAGGCAAAAAAAACACAGGTAGAAAAATTATAGTGACATGATCGAGGGGTGTGTGCGTGAGAGAGGGGGGGGGGGGGATATGTAAGTGTTGAGAGTAAAGAAGGGAGGGAAATGAAGAAGGGATGAGGGGAAAAAAACGGACAGAGAGAAAGACAGAGAGAGAGAGAGAGAGAGAGAGAGAGAGAGAGAGAGAGAGAGAGAGAGAGAGAGAGAGAGAGAGAGAGAGAGAGAGAGAGAGAGAGACGGATAAGCAGCAGGCCAGGAAAGGCGAGAGCCCATGTCATTTCTCTAATCCTCTCGGCCATTTATACTTTCCACAGGCAAGATAATGAAAATGAAAAATAAAATGGAAAACTTCTCCTCTCTGTCTAGCCCAAGGGCTACACTCCTCCACCCATTTGAACGCATCAATGGACAACGCATGAGTCAGCAGAGGATGTCCTTCTCCTCCTTCTTCATCTTCTGCTTCTTCTTCTTCTTCTTCTTTATCTACCAGTCAGAGATGTAACTCACCAGTCAGAGATGTTACTCACCAGTAAGAGATGTTACTCAGCAGACAGAGATGTTACTCCCCAGTAAGATATTTTACTCACCAGTAAGACATATTATTCAACAGTAAGAGATGTTACTCACCAGTCAAATATGTTACTCCCCAGAAAGAGATGTTACTTACCAGTAAGATATGTTACTCACCACTAAGCACAACAGCCTGCAGGTTTGGGCTATTTATTGGAGGACTCCTACTCGATGGTTAAAAGGTTAAAATGTTAGTGTGGCCGACAGGAGGTGGCGTGCAAAGAAGAACTTCACTTCCTCTTCCTGTCTGGCATCCCCAGTCTCTAACAAAGCTGACCTTTTACCCAATCACATCACAATTAACCCCCCCGGCCTCAGAAGCTCAGACAGGAAGCAGAAACAAGACTTGTCTGATGATACTGAACTCCAATTTCCCTCAACTTCCCTCATCTTTTCTTTTCTCATTTATTTTGCTTGATTGGCTTTAGCCGGGATGAATACACTTAATGTGGAAAAAAGATAGAAAAGTTAAAATTTGAAAAGTCAATCTTAACTACAGTCCATATTCAGCATTAATGCCGCCCCATGCATTAGTAACTTGTGAATTTGATATATGCATCGATGTAGATTTTATATTACATTATATATTTAAGTCAGCACTTTTTATTGTTTGCAATTTCTGTACAAAAAACTATGACTGCTTTGGAGTAATAAAACCAATGGCAAAATATCAACCAGGAAGGATACCTTTAGCTTCAACAGATTAACATTCCAGTAATTAACACTCAGCCAATCGGGAGTCTGTAACCCCTCTCCTGAACCATCCTCTTGCTACCCAAGCATACACAAGCCCCCAACTATCAAAGTACTCGATTGGATTCAATGCACTTACTTGCTTACAATTAGAATGACTTTGAGGAGCCACCTACCAAGCACTTCAACTCAACGAGCACTCGACAACACAAGCACAAGTAAAAATATGAATGTTCTTTTGAATATGCTGTATATATGGTGTGTGTGTGTGTGTGTGTGTGTGTGGGGCGGGGGGTAATAGAGAGCTAAGCCAATGGGAGATACGGTGTTCTTTAACACACGTGTGTTAGCGTCATCCCAGCGCCACCCAAAGAGCTGTTGACCTGCCTGCCAATTGATGCTAATTGTTAGTTGTGCATTAGCAGATGGTGTCACTGAACAGCTCATCATTCAAGCACACAGTGCTCATCAGATGCTCGCAGCTACCTGTCACCGCGTGTGGTGGCAGTGGAGGTGGTGGGGGGTGGGGGGTAGTTGGGTGCAGGGCTGACACAGGGCTTTTCACATGGCCTCCTTCTCTCTCTCTCTCTCTCTCTCTCTCTCTCTCTCTCTCTCTCTCTCTCTCTCTCTCTCTCTCTCTCTCTCTCTCTCTCTCTCTCTCTCTCTCTCTCTCTCTCTCTCTCTCTCTCTCTTTCTCCCATGAGGCTCTTTTTTGCTGCTGCAGCACAATGTGGCTATCTGTGCCCGTACAGCTGTCCCAATGGATACAGATATTCTGGATACAGACACTCACGCACACGCACACGCACACACACACACACACACACACACACACACACACACACACACACACACACACACGGTGAGGGGGGAGATAATTGCCTCTAGCCTGTACTGTATCTATTTGTAACGCTACTGTTCTACTACAACTCACTGGGCGAAGGCACTATGTACGAAATGGCCCCAAGCCTGCAATATAATTACTGAGCAAATATAAATCCAAATGAGCTGAATTGATAATGAATTGAATTAAAATAAAATGTTTGCATACCACGCATATGGTACGTCGCTCACGGAAGATTGGACAATTCAATCAGGTTGGGTTTGGCTACAGGAAGGTTGAGAATTTCTTTTTTTTTTGAGGATTCATGGCAGCAATTTGTCATTTGGCCATTTGGGCGTCAAATGGGTTTCATGTTCATTCATCCTCCGAACCCGCACCCAGCCTCCATTGTTCTATTTGGAGATGATTCAGAGGAAAATTGGAATGCTCCTAGCCCTGTGAACACACGCTGTAGGCCTTCTACAGATGCTCCTCTCTGTAACAAATGGACTCATTACAGTGAGTGCAGCGTTCTGCACTGTATTCATGATGCTGCTGCACTACTGGCACTTTAAAATGCTTTTTAAATGCTTTTTGCACAATTCAAAACATGTACAAATCGTCCATCAGTCACTCTTTTGTTATTTGTATGTTCATTTTTATTGTGTACAGTGTTTTAGATATTCATACTGCAGAAGGGAATGGGGAGTAAGCATTCCATTGTACATTATAAATACAAATCTTGAATCTTGAATCTTGAAGACACGAGACGTCTCGAGCTCCTAACTGACAGGCGCCACTTCGGATTCACTTAACCGCAAATTAAATCCAAACGGTGTGTGAACGAGTATTGAATATTGAAGCGGTTACGGTCGTCGACCCCGGGGGGTCTGGGGGAAAGTTAGAACACGCTAGCTACGCTTTTGTTCGGTCTGTCTTTTTTTACAGAGGCTGCCGCCGTGTTTTCAAAATGGGGTTAAACGTGATTACGCTGAGGCTGAATAATGTGCTCTCTGTGTGGTTCAGAGCAAACGTCCAAAGACAATGCGCTCGCAATCACACGGGCACGGCTGGGAGGATGGGAGGGGGGAAGAAGAAAATAGCTAGCTATCTAGTAAATCATCACAGCGTTCATATATATGGTTATCTGGTTCAGGGAACATGCTCGTCGGAGCGCTTTGATTCAAATTGGCAAAATGTCGTTTTTTTAATTTAAAATATGTGTTCCACTTTAGATTACAATTTTGATTGATAGAGTTGATATGTATCCTGTATTCTAAAAAAAAATACTTTAAATAGCGGGAGATTTACAGGATTTCAGGCCTGCATATTCCATAGCCTTGGACAGTGGTTCCCAAACTTTTGAAGGTCCTGAACCTCCTGCTGTGTTCCCCCTCTACCTCTCATCTGATGTTACATATGAAGACAAGACAGTGATATTATCAATTTTGCTCTCATATTTCAAACAAGTGATAATGCACATCTGCACGACATATTATTTTCTTGCAACAAACAAATAAGTGACGTGTGGTGGTGTGTTTGTTTAACAGTGGCTTTATTTTTGACACAGAGAGGCTATTACAGATTGTTTCTTGTCGTACCCCCGTCATAACTGTGTGTACCCCTGGGAGTAACACATACCCCACTATGGGAATAGCTGGGCTAGGACTACTTAAAGGGGTCATATTGTACTTGTACAGGCTGCAGATGTAGGATGTACAGATAAGCCTAACAGTTGGTACAGTCCACTGGGTAGGTTGGTAGGCTCATCTGTCCATCATACACTCCGACACTCCGGGTGAGCGATACATTTAGTCACATGACTTATTTGACACTACTGTGCAGTATGTTTCGTCGTAACATAGAAGAACTTGTCTGGTCCAGGTTCCTTTATTAATTATACTGTTATATACTGGTATACTGTTCATGAGAGGTATTCACACACACACACACACACACACACACACACACACACACACACACACACACACACACACACACACACACACACACACACACACACACACACACACACACACACACACACACACACACACACACACATCACTACTGACTAATCTCTCACAGCTGATCAAAGTGAACACAGATTCGGGTCAACGTCTTACACCAGTTACTCTTATCTCATAATCACACATTGCTTCCTCGCTCATCTCTAATTCAACCTTTCATGAACGGCCAAATGGTAGCGGCTGATTTCAATCATTCTTGGCATGACAAATCGGATACATCGACAACCATTTAGTACCATTTAAGAAAGCAAAGGGACGAGAGAGGAAAGAGAGGAAGGAGAGAGAAGAGGGGAGAGAGAGAGAAAGAGAGAAGAGCAAGAGAGAGAGAGAGAGAGAGAGAGAGAGAGAGAGAGAGAGAGAGAGAGAGAGAGAGAGAGAGAGAGAGAGAGAGAGAGAGAGAGAGAGAGAGAGAGAGATTTGAGAGATGAGAGAGAGGGGCAAGATAGAAAGAGAGAGAGAAGAGAGAGAGGAGAGAAAGAGAGGGAGAGGAGAGAGAGGGGGGAGAGGAGAGGGGAGAGAAAGAGAGGGAGAGGAGAGAGAGTTATATTGGTGGTGAAGTTGGTTCTTATTTGGGAGCAGATCAATTGGGTAAGTGGAGTGCAAACAATACACCCATGCAGAGATAAGGGAAAAAAACTAAACTACATAAAGAGCAGACAGGAACGTGTGCTTGCCGTAAGCCTCCAGTACCGGTAAGGGCTGATTTAGCGGAGCTGGGCCGGTGGCAGGTTACTACTAGTGGCATCCTTAATTGAATTCCTCCACCCGACGAGAACCAAGACATACACAGATACTTAGTGTAAGGTCCCTAGTGGCGCTCGTGCGCATGGGCATGTGCTGCTAATGCGAGATGCCTTGGGAATAAGGACATCTCCATCACAAAGGGCCGCAACCACCCTGGGCACCATCTCTTCTCCCCCCTACCGTCCGGTTGCCGGTTCCGCATCATTCATAACGTAAGGAGTACCAGGTTCAAGGACAGTTTTTATCCACAGGCAGTGCGCCTACTGAACTGCTAGGATTGCTGCCACTATCATAACATTGTCATCCATATTACATTACACTGTCATACTTTGCTGGGCTTTCTGGACTCATAACAGTTACTGCTCTACACGGCACTGCACTGCACTGTATTCATGATGCTGCTGCACTACTGGCACTTTAAAATGCTTTTTAAATGCACAATTCAATATGTGTATATCTCATCCATCAGTCACTTTATTGTTCATTTTATTAGTATTTGTATTGTGTACAGTATTATTATAGTATTATAATAGTATATTATATAGTATAGTGTTGTATAGTATAGTAGTAGGTAGGTAAGTATAGCACATAGTTTAGTATATCGTTTTACATTTGAGGAAATTCATACTGCGGGAGGGAATGGGGAGTAAGCATTCCATTGTACTTGCTCCATAATTATGGCAAATAAAAAATCTTGAATCTAGAATCTTAACGAGATGTACAAATACAAATAAATAACAAATACAAATAAATGTACAAATACAAATAAATAACAAACAAAAAAATTAAAACAGCAACACAAGGGATGCAATAATGTTTTAATGGAACTCTGCATGCGATCCGCAGAATATGTGATGAGCCTCATCACATATTCTGCGGATCGCATGCAGAGTTCCATTAAAACTGTTGAGACAAACCCAATGATAGGAGGCTGCAGGCTGGAGGAGAACTGAGGAGGGAGAAGGATGGAGAGAGAGGGGGGAGAGGGAGGGAGGGAGGGGGTTAGAAGGAGAGAGGGAGGAAGGTAGGGGAGTGAGGGGGAGGGAGGAGGGAGGGGAGTGAGGGGGAGGGAGGAGGGAGGAAGGGAGGGAGGGGGAGGAGAGGGAGGAAGAGGGGGCAGAGGGAGAGGGAGGGAGGGAGGAAGAGGGAGGGGGGTGTGTGCAGGGGGCACCATAGCAAAACAACTTAATGTCAGCAACTAATCCAGTTGCAGGTGTTCCGAAGAGCTAGGCTCAATTACACCAAATTGGCTTTCACACCACTTTCACACATTATTCAAATTAGTTTAGATTCCAACACATACCCCCCCATGTGAAAAAATACGCTTACCTGGGCGGAATCTCCTCCCCAAGCACACACACACACACACACACACACACACACACACACATATGCCAGTGCACACACACACACACACACACACACATGTGCCAGTGCACACACACACACACACATACACAAACGCACACAATCACACGCACATGCACACACACGCATGCATGTACCCACACACGCACACATACACACGCACACCAGAACCCACCCACCTCTCTCATTCCTCTATAGCCAAGAGCCTGCCAGGAGCCGAAATATAAAAAATGAAATCCAGGCTGGAATCTAAATAGAAATGTGATCAGGGTGTGTGTGCGTTTTTCTCCACTGCCTTAATCCAAGGCATGATGACTCAAGAAGAGAGCGTAGTAATCGGAGAGAGCTAATGCATTGCTCAAGCTGTAATTAAACCACCAGTTAAAATATAAACACATTGGTCCAGTAGCTTGCATAGAAAAAGACAGTTTTATCCCCCCGCCCTGTCTAAACACACAGTGTATGTTATTTTCCGGCTTATGGTGCTTAGAAAATAGTGAAATAATCTTCCTTGAGCAAGAGCACAGGATAAATAGAGCAAAAAACTAGTATATAATACTTTAATAGAGAGCTGACTGTTGTGCCCCCACGCTCTAATCAATCTGGGATCTACCCTTCTTAAGGCTGCCGAAGACTGACGTCGGGCGCTTGATCATTGAGAACCATATGGCTCCCTCTACTCGAGAACCTGTGTCTCCTGCTCCGACTATGTCGTGTCTCGTCCTAACCCCGCCCTGCCGCTCCAAGGACCCTCTCCGCGTTCCACCCTCTGGACCATCTCCCCGTGTCGACCATACCTCGTAACCTATCCAACCCTACCCTGTTGTTTTTGAGTTTGTGTATCTTTCAGTGAAGACATTATCCGTTGTTATCCGTTTGGTGTCCTGTCTCTTCTTCTGGGTTCTCTGGAACATTTGACTAGCCGGTCTCGTTGGGTCATAACACTGACTTTCAACAGCCAGAAGCTTACATTTCATCGTAGGCCAACGATGGCATTTTGAAGAACAAAGAAAATGTTGATGGAAACGACCAAATTCTAATCAACTTCCTCTGATTCGCGCAACAATTGATTCGCTCGCTTGAGGTGTTTTCTGACTGATTCGAATTGAGTTCATTAGCAAAAGCGGAGATGGAAACCATTTTGCCGAATGAATTCTGACACATCTAACTTTGAACTCTCTTGAACTTTCTTGTCACCGCCCAATTTCTGTTCCAAAAGTTTGCATAAAATTTGCTTCAACTGTTGGAAGATGGAAACCCAGCTACTGAGTGTTTTAAGTTATGTTTTTGTTTGTTGAGCCCCTTTATTCAAACCCCAAAGGGAAATAACCTGCTCCACGAGAGGCACTCTGGGTCCACAACTGGACCTTCTGTAGACCCCCCCCCCCCCATTCGAAAATTTGATTGTTCTAGTCAGACAGACGTCTGAGGCAGTCACTTTATGCGCATAAAGTATATACAACAATAACACCAAAACAGTCAAAACCCTCAATTTAAATGCACAACAATGCTTAACAAACTTAAGACAGCCATTAACTAATCAGTGAACAAGTGTGTGGAAACAAAATGCAACAACCAGCTCAACGAGATGCAACACTGAGACAAAACCAGCAAAGACAAATGAGTCTCACTCACCAATGATGTTCACTTAAAGACCAAATCCATTCTCCTGTCCTTCTGGATGAATGTTTCGATAACCCGGTCATAAAGCTGATCACTGCTTTTCAGATCCAATCAATTTTTTTCCGTTTGTTTTCTGTATGTTATCAGTTACATGATGACATGCATATCTATTTGGTTAGTATTTACTACGATGGGTTATATTAATCATTTTGAATACTTGGAACCCTTGTAATTCCCATTCAGTAGTAATTCTTTCAAGACTCCTTTCACCTGTTTAGAGGAATATCTATAACTAGCGACTTAATTTCGAGTTTTTACATATTCAGAGGCTAGGAATTCGCTCAAAGCAGTCGAGCACGCCATACTTTCTTTGTAATAGATAACAATAGAACACAACCTTTTGCCAACCGTAAAACTGCGCATGCGTGCAAATTATGTCAATGTTTATGAACACGAAACATTTCTATAGGCTCATACAGAGGCAGGCAAAGTCAACTCAAACCTTTAGCACTTCTAACCCACTGATTCTCACCCACTGATTGCTTACATAATAGCTCTTAAATCTTGCCTACAGCACCTTTAATATTTATCTTAAACAGATTTTTAGATGAGCAGTTTCATATATATTTGTTTAATCTGATTAGCATGCAGGCACTGCATGTAAACAACAAAGGGACAGATACAGCCTCCTCACAACTAACAGTAACCCTGTCCATTTGTGCGATTCATTTCCAAAGCTGATGTCGTGTGCTTCTTCCAGATATTATTACTAATTCTGATGATATTATGGATATTAGCAGCCCAAAGCTCTTTGTCAGACTCTATGGTGTCCATTGATTCTATTTCAATAGATTAAAGATGCATTCCCTGAAGTGTAATACATTGATGTAGGCTATATGTGTATATTTATTTTGAGAGTAAAATACAATCCAGCCTGTTTAAGGGGCCCCTGTTACACCACCAATGTTGTTCGCCAATTTGAAATGTCCATCCATTTCAAAATGGTTATGTGACTACCCTCTAGTGACAATGACTGGATCAGTCCACCAGCCCACCCAGTGGACTGTATCCATCATACATCTAGGCTGACACTCCCCCTTGTGATGTCACTAGAGGGTAGTCACATGACAGTTTCAAAAACGGCTTGAACACACACACACACACACACACCTGGTGAGAGAGAGAGAGAGAGACTTGTAACTTGTGGAGGAGGAGAATGCTAATGCACCTTTCAGAAGAGAGAACATACATTTGGTGAAGATTCCGGGGACAAACAAACGACCGCCCCCTCCCACCTATAGCTATAATAATAATAATAATAACTTTATTTATATAGCACTTTTCATACAAGATGCAGCCCAAAGTGCTTCACATTACATGATAAAAGAAAGATAAAACAATGAATAATAACAGATTAAGGAAAAGAACATAAAGTAAACACATAGTCTAAAATCACAAGCAAAGAAAATGGATAAAATCAATGATTAAAAATAAATAAAATAAAAAAGAGTTGCTAATTAAAAGCAATATTAAAAAGGTATGTTTTCAACTGTCGTTTAAAGATGTCCACTGAGCCAGCCTCTCTAATATTTTTTGGGATTGTGTTCCACAGCTGTGGTGCATAGAAATTAAAAGCAGATGCCCCAATTTTCCCTTTGGGCACCCCAGGAACCTTTAAAAGAGCAGCTGTGGAGGACCTTAGGGCTCGTGAGGGGACATAAAAAGACAGGAGATCAGAAATGTACGAGGGTGCTAAATTGTTAAGAGCTTTAAAAACAAGAAGAAGGACTTTAAAATCAATTCTAAAAGATACAGGGAGCCAATGCAATGCAGCTAAAACTGGAGTAATATGCTCTCTCTTCCTTGTTTTCGTTAAAAGTCTAGCAGCAGAGTTCTGAATTAGCTGTAGCTTGTCTATTGATTTTTTAGGAAGACCAGTAAAAAGAGCATTGCAATAGTCCAATCTACTTGAAATAAAAGCATGTATCAACTTCTCAGCATCCTGTTGGGTTAAAAACAGTCGAACCTTAGCAATATTTCGTAGATGGAAAAAGGCAGTTTTGGTCACCTTATTTATGTGGGTATTAAAACTTAAATCGGAGTCTAAAATTACACCTAAGCTAGTTACTTCCGATTTATTCTGGCGAGCCAAACTTCCTAACCCATTAAAAAGTGATTCCCTTTTGGCTTTAGGGCCTACTAAAAGTATTTCTGTTTTGTCTTCATTAAGTTTTAAAAAATTATCGCTCATCCATTGATCAATTGCAGACAGACAGGTAGTCAAGGAGCATAAAGCATTTGGATCATTTGGCTCAACAGAGATATACAATTGTGTGTCGTCAGCATAGCTATGGAAATCAACATTGTGTTTTCTGATAACGTCTCCTAGAGGTAACATGTATAATGAAAACAGAAGGGGACCAAGACAGCTTCCCTGTGCAACACCAAAGGACATGTCATGTTTCTCGGATACAAAGTCACCCAAACTAACATAAAAATTTCTCTCTGTAAAATATGTTCGAAACCAGTTTAATGCACATTCAGATAATCCAACCCAGTTTTCCAATCTGTGAATTAGTATGCTATGGTCAAGTGTATCAAATGCAGCGCTCAAGTCCAAAAGGATAAGAACTGAGACCCTGCCATCAGCAACACTAAGTCTAAGATCGTTTGTTACTTTAATCAGAGCCGTTTCTGTACTATGATTAGATCTACAGCCTCTATAGCTCTCTCTCTATATCTCTATAGCTAGCTCCTTTGTCCTCTGAGGCCCCCCGATAAACCAGAAGTAATTATTCAGCTGTTGTTTTGTATATGCTTTTCATAGGGCCTCTCTGCTGCTCGTTCTTTTGGGTTGTTTTGTGGCTTTGTCAGCTCGCCTCTCCCGTCACTTCTCTCTTCTCTCTTCACTCTCTCTATCTCTTTCTGGTTCAGAGGAGAGGGCCACTGGCAGTCCATCCCGCTCCCCTAATCTGACCCGATCTCACTGTATATGACAGCTCTTCTCTCTCTTCTCTCTCTTCTCTTTCTCTCTCTCTGTATTCCGAGGAGAGTTTATGTTTCAGGTAAACTGAGGGAATCAGTCAGTTCAGTCAAGCCCCATTCTCATCCAATCTGACCCACACTCACTCTCATTTAATACCACTTTGTCTCTCTCTAGGCCTACCTCTCTTTGTGTGTGTGTTCGTGTCTGTGTGTGTGTATGCATTAGTGTGTATGTGTGTGTGTGTGTGTGTGTGTGTGTGTGTCTTCTCTGTCATGTGTCTTGCTCCCTCTCTCTCTGGTCCAACAGAAAGACGATCAATCCCGTCTCCCCCAGTTTCTACAAACTGGGGGAGACGGGATACAGGGGACAACAGGGGGATACAGGGGGGTAAACACAACCTGGGAGCATCCAGGCCCATCGGAGCCAGGAACGGGGGACCCGTTTAGGGCTAAAGGAGGCGGACAGAGGTAGAGAAGTGGCTGAGAGAGAGAGAGAGAGAGAGAGAGAGAGAGAGAGAGAGGAGAGAGAGAGAGAGAGAGAGAGAGAGAGAGAGACGAGAGACATACTACACTAGAAAAACAAAGGAAAAAGAAGACATAGGGACAACCGTAAAGACACAGAAAGAAAGACCAGTCGAAGCTAAATTTGCTGGACAAATTGTAAAAGAGAACCAGTTCAAAACCTTTAAAAAAAACAAAATACTGTTTATTTCAAGATTGCGTTCCTTGTAGGCCACGTTTGATCCTACGGTGGTGTATGTTGGTATCGGTTGCCGAGCGTTATATTCTCGAGCCTTCAGTACCCTCTCCCTGTAATGTTGCTTAGTATCAGGCTGTCTCACTCCATCGTAAATCAGCTCCTCCACCCGGAGCTCATAGCACGTAGTACATCCTCGTACATCCTCCACTTTGACGATCCCAATCCAGTACAGCGGCGATGGCGGCGGCGGCGGCTACAGCTAGACTGGCGGTTGATTGAATAAAATGAGTCACACACACACACACACACACACACACACACACACACACACACACACACACACACACACACACACACCACACACACACACACACACACACACACACACACACACACACACACACACACACACACACACACACACACACACACACACACACACACACACACACACACACACACACACACTCCAGTGGCAAGCGTTGACTTTGACACAAGACTTAGCTCATGCACATACACACACACACATTGGGCGCCTTTGCTCGGTGATGGTGGAACCATCCGCAGCACCCGCAGTTTAAAATCCTTCTTCCTAGTTTCTTTAATTAAGATAAAAAGAGAAGATAAAACCCCTGGACTCCAGCTTCATCGCTAGAACGTCTTTTAGGCATCGGGGAGTGAGGTCTACTTCACTGAACAGCACCACCTGCTGGTGTCCGGTACACTCGCACGCCTTTAACTTATATTGACAGTTGTCTCATCACTTCCCTGTTTGCCTTATCCAGGCCTTTATCAACACGACAGCTAGACTTCCTAATCTTACATAAGGGTACCTTTGACCCTCTATATTTTAATATTTTAATATATATATATATATAAATATATATAAATATATACAAATATATATATGTCAAAAAATAGGCTAAGTGATTGTGATCTTGTCATCTTCTAAATGATGATTGATCTGAAATCTAGGTGTGATGTTCTCTGCACCGTATTGTGTGTTGCTGGTTAAATTCCTATGCTCAAAGTGCAAAAGGTCAAATTATACTTGTATTGTGTATACTTGTAGCTGTAGGTGTGCCATGGGTTAGGGTTTCTACTAGCCCAGAGAGGCAACTCTCCAGAAAATAGGGTGGTAAGGTTTTCATATATGTTCATTTGTACGACACATTGTCTTCACAATATAAATACCATATTAGTGACAATTGCAGACATTTGACGGAGTGCGACTCAACCGACTGACTCAACGACGCAGAACCATAAATGCAAGCGGGCCGGGGGTGTAAGAGGCCCAAGAACACACCTGCAGCGGCTGTTCCACACAGACGTATGAGCTGGCCTTAAGCCCTAACTGCTGGTGGTCGTCTCACATGGTCGACACCACAGTTGGCTGGTATATGGGACCATGTGTTCCGGAAGTAGGTGAATTTGACAGATCAAGCGCCCGGAGTGTTTGAGTTGACTATAAAGGTCCTATATTTATGCAGTCCATTTACATTCTTTTTTTAAGTGAACTTCTTAACTTCTTCTTCTGTGATGTTTCTTTTTACTTTAGTATTTAGCAACATTGTCAGTATTTAGAAACAAACTGTATTTAGCAAAACTATTCGTTGCAACATTCAGCAACATTAGTTTAGTATTTAGCAATGCCTGTGTCTTTAAGGCTTTGGTCAACAACCGTGTATATTTGACAAATTCATTTAAATAGAAAAAAATAAAGTATATGTAAAGTATATATACACAGTGGCTTACAAGCAGATACACATACACACACACACACACACACACACAAAATCAGTGTATTTTGTAGCTTTGCAGTGTAGCTTTGCTGCCCAGTGTCAACTATTGTAGCAAAAGTTGACACTGGGACAAGCTTCAAGTTCAAAAAGCATTTTGAAGCAGTATACGGGCAGACAAATATTGACTCAACTTACCTCCCATCCCTATGAAAATAATGTATATACATAGTTAAAGGGATAGTTCACTCATTTGAAAAAGAACATAGGGCGATAAAACAGTAACTTTGTTACGGTTACGGTGGTTGACAGGGGGCGTGGCCAAGGCGCGGGCTTTGGCGGCGCACACACACACCTGTCAGCAATTGCCGATAATGATTAGGTTAATCACCTCACCTGGGGGTGTATATATACCCTGGCGTTCCATTACTTCGGGGCTAGGTCGTACTACGTTGTACGTTGTACTCTCTGGACGGAATCGTTACTCCGATGTCCTGGTATCCAGACTACTCGCCTGTCCCGAGTCACTCGCTGGTCTAATACCTGTCGCTACTCCGACCTCCCGGTCGGTATCCAGACCCCTGGCCTGTCCCCGACCGTTCTACTATGATGCTTACACAATAAAGTCTCACTTTACCGCTTCCCTGTGTCTTTGGTCTGCGTTCTGGGTCCTACCAACACTACACCCTGACAAACTTCTAAATATACCACAAGCACCCGCTGCTATTTTCGATTTTATTTTATTTTTTTGTTGTAAAAAAATCGATGTTTCTGTGGGAGATTTTGTCTGTCACGTGACCAAAGTCTGCGGCTGTGACGTCAACAGTGCCACAGTCGCCAATCGAGCAGTCATTCACTATTGTTGGCATGTGCATGTGCATTGTGTGTTGATTTTGATCATTCAATATCCACACAATGCTGTATTGTATCGCAAAATACTGCAAGGTATCAGACAAAAATTATCCGGACCATGCACACATCTTCAAAGTGCCGACTCAGTGATCGAGGCTTCGTACACAAAGGCAGTGGTTGGCGAAGTGTTGTCGTCCTCCCGGGACGGACAGGCAAGCTCGGGTGTGCAGGCGACATGTTCTGGAAGAAGACTTTAAGAACTATTGTCAGTTCAAGAGTGGCTTCGCTCATCGCCTGTTGTTGAAGCCTGATATGATCAGCTGTTCAGATCTGATCAGCTGTTCAAATCTGATCAGCTGTTCAGATCTGATAAACTGTGCCAAGTGTGTTTGGCCAGCCCGACGGTGACGCTCCTACAGAGCAAGTCCTAAGCAGTGCAGAGAGCAAAGAGAAGTGAGTCAAGAAGCAGAAAACAAGTGAGTAAAAAACAGGTGTTGTGTAGTTAGGTGTTCTGTAGTTAGGTGTTGTGTAGTTAGTAGGTGTTGTGTAGTTAGTAGGTGTTGTGTAGTTAGTAGGTGTTGTGTAGTTAGGTGTTGGTAGTTAGTAGGTGTTGTGTAGTTAGTAGGTGTTGTGTAGTTAGTAGGTGTTGTGTAGTTAGTAGGTGTTGTGTAGTTTAGTTAGTAGGTGTTGTGTAGTTAGTAGGTGTTGAGTAGTTAGTAGGTGTTGTGTAGTTAGTAGGTGTTGAGTAGTTAGTAGGTGTTGTGTAGTTAGTAGGTGTTGTGTAGTTAGGTGTTGTGTAGTTAGTAGGTGTTGTGTAGTTAGTAGGTGTTGAGTAGTTAGGTGTTGTGTAGTTAGTAGGTGTTGTGTAGTTAGTAGGTGTTGTGTAGTTAGTAAGTGTTGTGTAGTTAGTAGGTGTTGAGTAGTTAGTAGGTGTTGTGTAGTTAGTAGGTGTTGTGTAGTTAGTAGGTGTTGTGTAGTTAGTAGGTGTTGAGTAGTTAGTAGGTGTTGAGTAGTTAGTAGGTGTTGTGTAGTTAGTAGGTGTTGTGTAGTTAGGTGTTGTGTAGTTAGTAGGTGTTGTGTAGTTAGTAGGTGTTGAGTAGTTAGTAGGTGTTGTGTAGTTAGTAGGTGTTGTGTAGTTAGTAGGTGTTGTGTAGTTAGTAGGTGTTGAGTAGTTAGTAGGTGTTGTGTAGTTAGTAGGTGTTGTGTAGTTAGTAGGTGTTGTGTAGTTAGTAGGTGTTGTGTAGTTAGTAGGTGTTGTGTAATTAGTAGGTGTTGAGTAGTTAGTAGGTGTTGTGTAGTTAGTAGGCGTTGTGTGGTTAGTAGGCGTTGTGTAGTTAGTAGGTGTTGTGTAGTTAGTAGGTGTTGTGTAGTTAGTAGGTGTTGTGTAGTTAGTAGGTGTTGTGTGGTTAGTAGGCGTTGTGTAGTTAGTAGGTGTTGTGTAGTTAGTAGGTGTTGTGTAGTTAGTAGGTGTTGTGTAGTTAGTAGGTGTTGTGTAGTTAGTAGGCGTTGTGTAGTTAGTAGGTGTTGTGTAGTTAGTAGGTGTTGTGTAGTTAGTAGGTGTTGTGTAGTTAGTAGGTGTTGTGTAGTTAGTAGGCGTTGTGTAGTTAGTAGGTGTTGTGTAGTTAGTAGGTGTTGTGTAGTTAGTAGGTGTTGTGTAGTTAGTAGGTGTTGTGTTCTATGTGGTTGTCTGTCCCCGCCGTGCGCCTGTGGGCTGTGCGCGCTGCAGGAGCCGGATTGCGTTCTACGCAGAGGCGGTAGCTATATTGTATGGCTATATTATATTTATAATATACTATATTATATAAACTATATTTATTAAGCCAATGATTATCTTGAAACAAAGTTTGCTGATACAAAAATCCCTCCTCACTCAAACACACACAGGGTGTGTGTCAGTGGCATAGGGGAGGGGCCCGCATGGCCCGCACTGCGGGGGGCCCTGCATCAGGAGGGCCCCCTGACCTTGGATATTTAAAAAAATTTACATTTTTATTAATTAACCTTCCTTGTGCTATCAACATGAAAATTGTTTTAGAATAAATACATTTTAAAAAGATGGTATGTATTATCCAATCACAATCGCCGCCCCATGATTTTGAATTCTAACTTGTCCGCGAAAAGGCCATTCTGCAGCAGCAATAAAGAGCAAGCGCGCATACCTCAGCAGAGCGCAAAAACCACAAAATGAGAAAAGAAAAAAAGGAAACAATGCAAACCTACCGAAAACTTCTTCAGTATTTACGGCTGCTGCGAAAGCGA
Organism: Muraenolepis orangiensis; assembly: GCA_027704905.1. Taxonomy (NCBI): domain Eukaryota; kingdom Metazoa; phylum Chordata; class Actinopteri; order Gadiformes; family Muraenolepididae; genus Muraenolepis; species Muraenolepis orangiensis. Next base: position 4,830,925 of record CM051002.1, read on the forward strand.
TTTCAGTGGAGGATGCCGATGCCAATGCAGTTAACGTTAGCACCACTGGGACAAACGTGGGTGCATCTGGCAGCAACATGGAGTCTAACACTACTACTAACTGCACTCCCTTTGATCAACAACAGGTAGACAATGAAACTAAGACTGAGCGTGATGATGGTAATGGAAAAGTATCCATCAGAGAGAGCTAATTTCCCGGTGGATTTAACCGATCCCATGGTGAAGAGGACCATACTTGACTTGGGTTCCTGCAAACCCGAGGAACCCTTTCCCAGGGATAAAAACGGCAGGTGCTTCTCAAATGAGTATTATTGCAAAAGATCTAAGTGGGGTTGTAAGGTTCCTCGTAAATGGCCTCGTATTCTCCAAAGATGGACTGTGTGTATTGTGAGCCGTGTTGGCTTTTTCCTGATAGGAGGTGTCCGTCCCATCACCTCTCCTGGACTGTAGGGATAAATGACTGACAAGGGCTGTCTGGCAAAATCAAGAAACACGAATCATCTCCCGCCCATCTTGCGGCATGTGTGGTATTTGACACGTGGAAAAACCACCGTACAGTGGATAGTGGACTAGACATTGAATACAAACTAAAAAGTTCGTTTTTAAGTGTTAACAAGAATCACAGATGTCACTCTGACAATAGCTTCCTGTAACCTAGCTTTTAGGGGGCATCGTGAGTAAGTGGGTGAGCTCAACAATGGGAACTTCTTGTCAATAATATAATTGTTGGCTCGATATGATTCCATTTTGCTTGATTTACTAGATAAAGAAAGCCAGAGGATCAAAAGATGTTGGAAAACCATCTTAATTCTAAACCAACATAGAAAAGACTTTGTCCAACGCGATGGGCGTCTAGGCAAGATTCTATTCACGTGCTTTGATTTCGCTATGCTGACGTTTTACAGGCACTGACCAAAATCAGTCTTCAATCAAAAAAGACAGACCAAAGAGCAGAGGCCGTTGGACTTATTAAGTCAATTGAAACTTTTGAATTTGCAATGATCACAGTGATGCAGGAAAATATTTTGCAGTCGGTAAATATAGTATCCAAGTTATTGCAGAAGACGGATATGGACATTTTCCATGCAGCAGACCTACTGGGCACTGCATCCAACACCCTATCACAGCTAAGGGATGAGTTTGAAAACACCAAAAGCATAGCACAGGGACTTGCAGCTTCTTGGGGAATTAACAGTATTAGTCATTAGTCATTTCACCCTGAAACGCACACAACGCACAAAGCGACATTTTGATGAGCTCTGTGAGGATCAATGCCTCTAAAATCTGTCCATGTGAGAAGCACTATGGACAGACAGGACAGACTCTCCGGACTAGCGATTCTCAGCATTGAAAGCCAGCACGCTCATTGTCAAGGACATTGTCAAGGAATTCGCACAGAGCATTGCAAGGAGGAGGGGACGTTTTGGTCATTGTTAAAGGTAAGAAATAATACGTTTTATTCTAACAGGGATATGTATTTACTAATCATGGAATTAACTCAAATTAACTCAGGGTCAGCTGTTGGCCTAGCCTTAGGCCTATGTATGGACGGTCCATTGTGTTCGTTCTGTGCTTGCTACCAAAATATGTGTCTCTGCCTAGGATGAGCGCTACCGTTTGTTTGTGCCCATTGCCATGGTATCGATTGTTTTTGGCTTGCCATTACAGCGCTGTATGTGTTGGTTAGCGCATGGTTTGTGTGATTGGCTTTATTCCAAGTTCAGTAATCAGAGGAGGACATTAACTACTAACTTAGGCCAGCTATCTTACCGAGCTTGCAATATACATTATTTGCATGATCATTTTACTGTAAGTCACGTAATTGTTGCGTGCACCTTTTTATTTATTCATTCTGGAGTTTATTATTTTATTGTAAGTCACGTAATTGTGCACGGTTTTCTTCATGTCTCTCGACCCTAACCGGAACCTCCTCCTCTCCTCCCATCATAACTTCAATGTGGATCAGTGCCTGCAACTAGCTGTCACTAGCTAACCAAAATCTCTGTGTGAGTAAGTGCGTGCGTGCTATAGAATATAGTCATCACTACTGCTGCCACTGTCGGGCCTAGGCCTCCTTGGTTCAAACCTATACGGTTGAACCCCTCTTTCTGCATTCAGTTCAATAGTTTCTTCCTCACTGGATGAATCACTTCGATAACTCGCCATTTAGCAGGTGTACAACGGAGCAGTGATGACGTCATAGCGATCACATGACTAGTGAAAATGGCGGCGTCCAGTGCAATTACGATAAATGTTTCAATAAAATGATTCAAAATACTAGATGAAGTGGGAAATAGACCATATTTTCAGAATATGTAGAAAACATAATTATCTACACATACATTTTCCTAGCCTATTAGTGAACTATCCCTTTAAGGTTTAAAATTATATTTATATATATATATATATATATATATATATTTACATATGTATATATATATATATATATGTGAATAGTCCAAACCAAACCAGGGATAACCCTGTCAATGCAGTGCATACTTGTAGCTCTAATGTACAGTATGTGTACCCTCATCAGATATATAGATAGCTGTACAAAATATTTACTAGGCTGTGGCTTTCTGCACTGTGTATCCAAAAGATAGAGCAGTCCACGAGACTTGGTTGTCCTTCAAAACAAACGCCAAGGTTTTTTGTGAAAACCTTACAGGTTGCATAAGGCAGTTAGTTATAAGGCAGGTGTTCAAATCATGTGGTCAATATAATATATGAGTGGAACCAGAAAGTATTATTTTTGATTGTCCTAGTCGTCATGTAGATGTGTTCAACTTAATTTAGGTATTTAATCATGAAGCTTTTTTACCACCTGTCACTTTTCATCCACTAACGACTTGTCTTCATAAAGGTGTTAAGCCTGGAAAAATGTGATAAGTAGCTGGGTCTCATCCAACAGTCAAAGCTAATTTTAAACAAACGTTTGGAAGTTTGCATAAAACAAAGAAAAGGAAATGCAAATGATTTGTGTTTCCATCAACTTTTGGAGCGAACAAATTAAGTCAGCGATGATGGATATTGGGTGGTAGCATAAGCCATGTTCTGGGGTCAGAGGAACGCTTGAGAAGAAGCCGACTGCGTAATTCACGTGAGTTCAAACGTTCTCTACATCAGAATTGATTCGGCAATGTTGTTTCCATCTCTGCTTTTGCAAATGAACTCGATTTGAATCAGTCAAAAACCCCCGCGAATCAACTTTTACGCGAATCAGAGGAAGTTGATTTGAATTTAGCCGTTTTCATGAATATTTTCTAATGCAAAACTTCAAAATGCGAATCAAAATATGGTGATGGAAACCCGACTAGTGACATTGTCCTGAAGTTTCTCATTCACTGTATTGATTCAGCACACATATGGCCCCAGAAACTCATTCACAAAGGTCCCTGGGCACGGTCACAGAGTTGACAAATCTTATATCCTTTTTTTGCCTCCCTTATATAGTTGACACAACATATTACTTTTGGTTTTCATGTCGCCGTTCTCCGTAAGGTTTTTCAACCTTTGCAAATATTGATCGCACTGCTTAACCTCGGAGGAATGACTTCTGAAATATTACTTACTTTTCCAGATCTGACATCCTTCTTGGCAGCATTTCTTCCCACTTTTCCTTTGTGATGCGTCTCTCTAATTCTCGTCACAGGACAGTGACTTGCAAGTCACCTTGGTTTGTTTTTTACTTTCTCAACACACACACACACACACACACACACACACACACACACACACACACACACACACACACACACACACACACACACACACCACACACACACACACACACACACACACACACACACACACACACACACACACACACACACACACACACACACACACACACACACACACACACACACACACACACACACACACACACACACACACTCCACCATCGTGCCTGTCCCTAAACAACCCAAGGTAACATGCCTGAATGACTATAGACCTGTAGCCCTCACCTTGATTGTCAGCAAATGCTTCGGGAGGTTGGTCAAGGACTTGATTTGCTCCGTGTTACCTGCCACGCTGGACCCATGGCAATTTGCATATCGTCAAAACAGATCCACGGACGACGCAATTGCCATGGCCCTCCACACTGCCCTTTCCCACCTGGAGGGAAATAACTGTTATGTGCAAATGCTGTTTGTGGACTACAGCTCAGCATTCAACATGATAGTTCCTGCCAAGCTCGTCCAGTACCCACGTGCAGCTGGATACTGGACCTCCTGTTGGACCGCCGCCAGGTGGTGAGGATGCGCATCACCGCCTCAGAGCCACTGACCCTCAACACGGGAGCCCCCCAGGGATGCGTGCTGAGCCCTCTCCTCTACTCCCTCTACACCCACGACTGCATGGCTATGCACAGCTCCAACGTCATCATCAAGGTTGCTGACGACACGACAGTGATGGGCCTGATCACCGGCGACGACGAGACAGCCTACAGGGAGGAGGTTGGATCGCTGGAGCAGTGGTGCCAGGAGAACAGCCTCGCCCTCAACGTCAAGATGACCAAGTAGCTGATCGCGGACTACAGGAAGCAGAGAGGAGAGCACAGCCCTATCTCCATCGACGGTGTTGCAGTAGAGAGGGTCAGCAGCTTCAAGTTCCTCGGCGTACACATTTATGAGGACCTCACATGGTCCACGCACACCACACACGTGGTGAAAAGGGCCCAACAATGCCTGTATTTCCTCAGGCGTCTGAGGAAATTCAGCATGGGCCCGCATCCTGAGAACATTCTATACCGGCACCATCGAGAGTGTTCTTACAGGGTGGATCACCGCATGGTACGGGAACTGCACTCGAGCGCAGAGCGCTTCAAAGGGTGGTGCGGACGGCCCAGTATATCGTTGGAGGTGAGCTCCCCTCCCTCCTGGATATATACAACCAGCGGTGTGTGGCCAAGGCCAAACGCTTCATAAAAGACATTGCCCACTCCAGCCACGATCTGTATTCACTTTTACTGTCAGGCAGGCGATACCGCAGTATCAAGTGCTGTACAAATAGACTCAGAGATAGCTTCCACAGTTAGGCCATCAGGCTGAACAAGGACATATAGCATATAACAATGTATATTTTTATTACATTGATTTATATATACATATTGCTCTTTTTCTGTGCCGATATATTGCATTTTATAAATTGCATTTTTATTTTATATATTTAACTTTCTATTTTATCTTATTTTTATAACTACTGTCTGTCGTCGGGTTTTGCACATAAGATTTTCACTCACTACTTTATACTTGTGTAAACTGTGAAGTGACCTTGACTTGACTTGACTTGACTTGACACACACATACACACACGCACACACACACTCACACAAACACACACACACACATGGTTTGAGCAGACTGGCTAGAAATAAACTAATATTTGTGTGAACCTGCCTGATGAAAATATGACAATGGTGGATGACCATTGTCATATTTTCATCAGACAGGTTAACATGATATGTGCGATAAATAACTTAGATGGTGTTGTCCTGTAGGATATTTGTATTTGTCCATTACTGCACTCCCATAGAAAAAGCAATTTTTGTTCTGGGCGTTTTCCCCCCATCAGTTGTCCTTGGATTCAGTTGTTGTTGATCCTAAGCAGTTCAAGGGCAGAGGTGGGGTTTGGGGGGGGTCTTATGGTTTGAATTGAATGACTAATTATAGCACCCCCTACGGGCGAAGTGGTGCGAAACCTGTGTCGTTGGTCTGCGTTCTGGGTCCTACCAAAACTACCCCCTTGTGAGCTAATTGTGATGCTGTGTGGTATGTGCACACGGCTTAGAGTGTGGCAGTAACATGACACATAAACGGTATAACGTATATTATCAACGGTATAACGTATATTATAAACGGTATAACGTATATTATAAACGGTATAACGTATATTATAAACGGTATTTGAGCTGCTACCTCCGCGACCCGATTTCGGATAAGCGGGAGAAGATGGATGGATGGTATTTGAGCAGCCTGCTCAACGCATGCATTACTTCCGTTGAACCATTTTGAATCCAGATCATCCCATCCTTACCTCATTAACCCCAGCAGTAACAAACCATGTGGCATCTACTACCTCTCAGTGTCCCATTGTGGAGTCTGCGACTAAGCCTGTGAAACGCTCTTTTTTGAAAGTGGGTTATTTCTGGTGATATGGCATATATATCGAATATAATGTGCAACATCAATTAGGGACAGTTTAGATATATCTACACGATAAACACGACAAAACGGTTAGGTAAACTGATTAATAGTTGGCTTGTTACCATTTATAGTTAATAAATGGTTTGAAATGGTTAATTTAAACATACTTAATTAGCTGATAATGAGCTGATTCAGAGGATCCTTGCATAACAATTTAATGTTTGTTGTTGTTGCTTGCATCTTGTCATCATGTTTTATTTATTTACCTTTGTGTGTGTATGCTGTATAACTTGGAAAGTCCCATAGGTATAGACCCATTATACAGAAATACATTTAGGTGTACAACTTTATATCATCTGCTCTGACTGAGGAAAAAATGTATATTGCCACTCCTTCTAAAACCACCAATAGGGGTTTTAGAAGGATAGTTGAGCCCTACGAAAGGAAAGTTATTTTTCACCAGCCTCTCGAACATGGAAACCTCCAAATTGTAGTTCTTGGCCGGATCGTACACTGTAGCACTGGGCCGCAGCTATCAAAAGAGAAAAGAAAAATATTTTTTAGTTCATCGCATATACCTTAAGACTGGGCTATGTGTCAGAATCACAAATTCCTTCACATTACTTCCCACAAATAATCTAAAATCTGAATCTGAATCATTACTGACCCATGTGGCCGGTTAGTGAACTGCAGCCTGTTAGAACTCCCGCATTGAGAGACCCACTGGAGCGCGAGCTCCGTGGGTTGAGACAACAACAATCATAAACTAATTTTGGTTATGATCGTAAAGAAACATTATCTATAAACAGACAAGGGGTGGCCTAATATAATAAGTGGTTAACTGAAATGTGTTTTTCAATGGTGATATTTAGAGAGAAGGGTGGCTGATGGCCGATATTCTTTCCTTATAAAATATACTTATAAACTTAGAAATATATCAATATTCTTTTATTATGAATTTCATAAAAAATATATACACACAACAATACAAACTGTACGAGCAAAATTCATATTAATGATGTAAGTTTTTACTATTTGATTTTTCCCTATATTTATGTGACTTATGTGATATTGACTTATGACAATGCTAATTATTGTTTGTGCGATGTAAGCGCTGCCATAAATGCAAGTTATGTTCATTTGTTGAGCCAAAGGAAATGCGTTGTTTGAATAAAGACACAACGGCAAAATAGAGCACTACAGAGTTGAGTTTGGACTAGTAAAGAGCACTACACTGTTTAGTTTGGACTAGTTAAGAGCACAACATAGTTTAGTTTGGACTAGTTAAGAGCACTACAGAGTTTAGTTTGGACTAGTTAAGAGCACTACAGAGTTTAATTTGGAGTAGTGAAGAGTGAAGCCCTACAGAGTTTAGTTTGGACTAGTTAGGAGTAGAGCACTACAGAGTTGAGTTTCAACTAGTTAAGAGTGGAGCACTACAGAGTTCAGTTTGGACTAGTTAAGAGTGGAGCACTACAGAGTTTTGACTAGTTAAGAGCACTACAGAGTTAAGTTTGGACTAGTTAAGAGCACTACTTAGTTAAGTTTGGACTAGTTAAAAGCACTACAGTGTTAAATTGGGACTAGTTAAGAGTGGAGCACTGTAGTGTTTAGTTTGGACTAGTTAAGAGTAGAGCACTACAGAGTTAAGTTTAGACTAGTTAAGAGTGGAGCACTACAGAGTTTAGTTTGGACTAGTTAAGAGTGGAGCACTACAGAGTTTAGTTTGGACTAGTTAAGAGTGGAGCCTACAGAGTGTAGTTTGGACTAGTTAAGAGTGGAGCCTACAGAGTGTAGTTTGGACTAGTGAAGAGTGGAGCACTACTGAGTTTAGTTTGGACTAGTTTAAAACACTACAGAGCTTAGTTTGGACTTGTTAAGAGTGTAGTACTACAGAGTTTAGTTTGGACTAGTTTAAAACACTACAGAGCTTAGTTTGGACTTGTTAAGAGTGTAGCACTACATAATTAGTTTGGACAAGTTAAGAGTGGAGCACTGTAGAGTTTAGTTTGGACTAGTTAAGAGTAAAACACAACAGAGTTTAGTTGGGACTAGTTAAGAGTGGAACACTACATAGTTTAGTTTGGACTAGTTAAGAACACAACATAGTTCAGTTTTGACAACCGGCAGTTAAGAGCCCTACAGACTCTCTTCGACTCTTTAATTCATCTACCTCGGGTCGTGAGAGGGACAGTGGAGACTCAGTGACCTGAGGTCAACGCACTGTGTTATTATTATTTTTTGGTCAAGGCACTGTAAATCCTTTCACTGTAATTTTGAACTGTAAATTCAATTTCACTTTTCACTTTTCTCATGTCACTTTTTCAGCATTCATCTGAGTTATTTATTAGTATTTTATTACTGCCAATTTGCACTATACGTATTGTTATATATTGTATATACCTACGTATTACTGTAATTATACTGTAAATTGTGCAATTCATCTGTCAATACATTTAGATTTCATTTAGTTATATTTAGTTTATACTAGTTTAGTTTAGTTTAGTTAGTTGTTATTTAGTTTTTAGGTATTAGTATATTTTGTGTGCATTTATTCCCCCTGTTTCAACTGTTGCACCGTAATTTCCCTCGGGATTAATAAAGTTATCTTGAATCTTGAATCTTGAATACAGAGTTTAGTTTGGACTAGTTAAGAGTGGAGCACTACAGAGTATAGTTTGGACTACTTCAGAGAAGAGCACTACAGAGTTTAGTTTGGACTAATTAAGAGCACTACATAGTTTAGTTTGGACTAAGAGTGGAGCAGCCACTAGATATAATGTAAATACAATGTACAGAGGAAACATTTGCCAATATAAATAATAATAAAGTATGCATTTGATTTATATTGCTTTTCATAATCCACACTGTGGAATTGTCCACACAATGTCACTTCCTTACCTTGCTTTACATTTAAATTGCTGACCACTGCTCCTTATACTTGGATGGGTTAAAGGCAGAGAAACACATTTCTCTGTGTGTGTACATATACACACACACATACATAAATCCATCCACAGGCTGTTCTATGCAATGGAGAGAGTCTGGGAAGGTCTCATTTCTGAAGATACTTTCCTTTTTTTTTTATGTTCATATAATGGCAATTTAAAGTGATTTATGAATAACATAAAAATAACTGTTATACACAACTGATGTATCTATGGAAGCCTGTTTCCACCACTTGAAAAAAAAGAGGCACATAGTATCTCATAATTATGACTTAACTATCTCATAATTATGATTTAACTATCTAGATAGTTGATGAAGACCTGATGTTGCCTGTTGACTGAAGTCGCGTGTACTATTGCTTTCTGTCGTTACTATGATACTGACAACATTTAAAAACTTTTACATGACTTTAAGGTTAAATAACGTACACAAAATTGCATAGGTTACTCCACAGGTTGTGCCTTATTATTGAATTTTTTTCCTTTTCTAATGAACTAGTTAGGCTATGTCCATTTAAGTGTATCAAACTGCAGGGATTAACATGAGAATGTATCCATGGAAAAGCACAATTACATAATTTCATTAGCCCTACATACAACACAATCTAATTGCATGACTTTTCCAAAACTTTCAATGAATATACTCTATACATATTTCCATGACCCTGGGTAGCCTGATTAAAGCACCTCAGCTTCCGCAATCAGTCGTCTGCTCTGTCCACAGCCTCAGTGCTACATGTCCAGTTCAGTCTGTTGAGCTGAGCACCCAGGGATCTACAGCCCTCCAACTGCCTGCTTGTGTGAGTTTGTGAAATGAACAATAGACCGTGTAGGCCAATACAGACCATTCAACAAACAGTAATACGCAGTTTGTATAGGTTTGTAAACAGAAGACTGTAGTGGCCAAAATCCTTTCGGAATTGTCTTATAAACCCCTATTTGTTTGTTCCTTTTGTTGGCCACATATGAGAGCTTAGGGCTGGGAAGCAGGTCCAATGGTCGTTGGGAGTTCCTGATGTTCACATTTTATTGCATAAAATTTAAATAATATCCGAAAACAAAATGAACATTAATGGTACAGCTGTGTGTGTGTGTGTGTGTGTGTGTGTGTGTGTGTGTGTGTGTGTGTGTGTGTGTGTGTGTGTGTGTGTGTGTGTGTGTGTGTGTGTGTGTGTGTGTGTGTGTGTGTGTGTGTGTGTGTGTGTGTGTGTGTGTGTGTGTGTGTGTGTGTGTGTGTGAGGCTGAGGCGGTGGTTGCTGTTGATCCCGGTAGTGCTGCTGCCTGGTTGCTCTCGCCCTGTCACACACCGTACCTCCAACTTAAAACTTAAGCCCCGCCCTCACCACCTAAGCAAGGCTCACCTCTTGCTGAAATAGAGAAAAGGCATGAATACAACTTGCAAATAGATTGACAATAGAAACAAAAATAAACTGAAATGCGGCTCCTATAAGACATTGAACTATATACAGGGTCCGTTCCTCTGGACAAGAGGGGAGAGTTGACTTAATTATCTCGTAATTATGACTTAACTATCTCATAATTATGAGATAGTTAAGTCATAATTATGAGATACTATGTGCCTCTTTATTTTTTTCAAGTGGCGGAAACGGGCTTCCATATGTATCTGTCTCTAGTGAAGGAGATCAACTCAATGAGACTTTTTGAGGAAAAAGCCTGTTCACTTCACCGTACAGATGTGGTTGGTTGACATCATTATTACATTCTCTTGCCCATCAGAACAAACATCATTCCATGGTCGTTACCCTGCCCTACCAAGGCAACACACACACACACACACACACACACACACACACACACACACACACACACACACACACACACACACACACACACACACACACACACACACACACACACACACACACACACACACACACACACACCACACACACACACACACACACACACACACACACACACACACACACACACACACACACACACACACACACACACACACACACACTCCGGTGTTGTTGCACTGCCCTACTGAGAATATGTTCATAATTCATCGAATATAACCGAGTTGATTTACTGCATATGACACTGGATCATAATAACACTGTGTCTGGGGCCGTAAACTAAAAACAAGCTCTGGCTTGCGGGCGGGGAAGGATGACGGGGATGCTGTCGTAAGTACAGGCAACAATATCATCATGAACATCAGCAGCAGCATGCAGGTGCATACAAGGTGGTGGTGGTGGTGCTGGGGCAGCTGGTGCATCCATCAGCTTTCCATCAACATGCAAATCTACCTGACATTCGACAAGCTCGAGGGACGCTTACTGCATTCATACGGCATGTCTAAAAACAAACAATTGCACAGCTCCTCGATATATTTTGCTTTTGTTTTATATGCTAGATGGCCAAAGCCTAGTTCTTCTGGCCACTGATTAAAAGCTGTCCACACACATTGTGAGCGTCCAGCAAAGGGCTAGACGCTAGGCTGGGTGTTGTGAATGTACTGTAACTGGCCAAAAGGATGGGAGTTCAGTGCTTTCCAAGACCTGAAAAATGTATTTCGATTTTTTGTGCTGACTAATCGTATACTTTTGTATTGCACAGTGGCTGGAGTGGGTGGGAATGCTATCCAGTTTTTTGTCTGCTTTGTCTGTGTTTCCGTCTTCCTAGGTGTGAGTGTGTGTGTGTGTGTGTGCATGGCTGTTTGTGTGTGTGTGTGTGTGTGTGTGTGTGTGTGTGTGTGTGTGTGTGTGTGTGTGTGTGTGTGTGTGTGTGTGTGTGTGTGTGTGTGTGTGTGTGTGTGTGTGTGTGTGGCTGTGTGTAACTGTGTGGCTGTGTGTGGGTGTGTGTGTGTGTGTGTACGTGGCTGTGTGTGTGTGTGTGTGTGTGGCTGTGTGTGGGTGTGTGTGTGTGTGTGTACGTGGCTGTGTGTGTGTGTGTGTATGCATTGTACACTGTGGGTGCTGGCACTACCCATCCTTTATGATGCGTGAGAACAGAGTGGGATTGTATTGGAGGGGGAGTGGAGGGAGGTAAGGCGGATTCAAACAAATGTGAATCACAGTGTGATTACAGTTTTTTTCAATTGCTAACACTCATTGTTCACTACAGAAGTCACTTTTTCAAAACTCTTCACACACTCTGCATACCAACACGCATCTTGGCCAAACAGTTAATCTCACTTCCAAAACTCACTCAAACCACCAAAACACTTCATACGTCTCAAAATAGGTTTGTTCGTCCATAACATCGTCCGCAACAGTTCTCACTCAGAAAGCATACATTGTCATTCATATCACACTGACCTACAAAACACTAACAACAGGGAGCATTACATCAATTATGAACTTTTATCTTTGAAGTTTGAATGATGTTTTTAACATTGTCTGCCAGCACTCGGTCCCGAATTTGTCACCCAAGTTTAATAGCATTGTTAGCAATGACCATATCAATGATGTCTCCTGGGCATCTGAAAAAATTTGGCCTCTCCCTCCTGTAGGAGGCAACCTTTGAATCCTACATATAGTAATACACAGTAAAACACAAAACAATCAATATAATTGAAAAATGTAGGAGATGTAAAATATATAACATAGTGTACTGTACTGTGAAATGTAGTTCAATAGTTGAGGGATGCATGTCTCACCTGTTGTTTTCCCGGAAAATTCTCAATATGGACGCAACTGTTGAACACGGCAGGTTTGGCTGCACCCTTACGTAAACCGGGCTCTCTCAAAGATAGTCCATGATTTACCACGTGATCAATAATTGTGGCCCTTATGTCGTCAGAGACCACAGCTCTTGGTCTTTCTCTTATTCTCCCTCTCCCTCTCCCTCTGCCTCTCTTCTGTCTCCACCAACCTGATGAACCCTAATGAAGCCAAACACAGATCACCTGGTAGGCCCTCAGCTGTAAACTGCACTCAGCTGTGTTTGGAATTATTTCATTTATTGTCAATATTTTATATTATTTTCCATAGATTTCAATGTGGCTGCAGCAGAAATTGCCTTTTTTCCATCATTCTGTTTTGATTGTGTTTTTAACTGTTTTGAACAAAGTGTGTTAGCATTTGAAAAATGTGCTGCAAAAGTGTAGTGTTTTGGAGGCTGTAGACTCTGACTGAGAAAGGAGTTCATGAATGTTGGTAACTGTAGTCATTGAATGCATTTTGTGCGAAAGCAATGAAAAATGAACCACAGTTTCGACCGCATAGACTTCTGCTTCGCTGACTGTGTGAAGAGTTTTGAAAAAGTGACTTCTGTATTGAACAATGCGTGTTAGCATTTGAAAAAAACAGTAATGGAAAGCACAACAACAACATCAGAACTTCATTCTACTTTAAAGGTGTGATCACTTCCGTGCCCAGATTGGCCACACCAAGATTGTCCACACCAACAATGTCCATACCAAGAATTTCCAAACCAAGAATGCAAAGATTGTCCACACAAGCACAATACAATCAATTGTATCATATATTTGGGCCAGATTTAGATTTGGAGGCCTGACAATGAACAATCATTGTTGTTTGAGGGAGAGAGAGAGAGAGAGAGAGAGAGAGAGAGAGAGAGAGAGAGAGAGAGAGAGAGAGAGAGAGAGAGAGAGAGAGAGAGAGAGAGTGCATCATTCTCGAGAAAAAGCAAACACTGGCACGCAGGAAAAGAACAATACCAGTAAAACAAGCAAGAGTTATGCTATTTCATGCTGATTGTTCTGTAGCATTACAAACACATTAACACACACACACATACACAATACAAAGGGAGGGTGAATATTATCATGCTATCCAATTAATCTTGTTACAGATAAATGAAGTACTGAATATACTTTTTTCACTACAAACAACTTCCTTATATTAATATATCTAAAGTGATGTATCGTAACAATTGATGACTTGCAAGTGATGTAAAATGTAATTTAAATACGACTGGAGAACCGGAAGTTGGCTATCAGCTTCAGATTCTCTAATAGTCAGACGTTTAAAACTCTTTGTTTCATTCTTATTTTGAGTGCGCTATAAGTCATGCTATTCATTTGTGGAGTGTACAATTGTGGCCACAATAACACTCGTGAAAGTGGCCAATTCAAGTATTCAAGAATTCCATCTATAGTCAAAAATCAAGGGAAACTCTGGCACTCTGGCAAGCATGGCTAAATAACATTGGCAGATCAAAACACCATCTAACAGAGGAGAAAATCAAGTCTTCCCGTGTGTGTAGCAATCATTTAATCTCAGGTAATCTATATTTTTAGTTCTTACAAATTATTAAACTAATATTCTTCGTGCTAGAGTTAACTCATTGTGATTTATCATTTAGGAGCGCAGGCAAGGTTGTATGACAGAAACAAGCCTGACTGGGCGCCTACACTAAACATGGGGCACGTTTCAGCAAGAGTTCACATCATTGCTTCAGCTGCTAGAAGAAATGAACGGGTGGTTAATAAGTCAAGGAAAATAACGTTTACTGAAGCAGTGGACAGAGCACACATGGAGGGAGGTCAAGCTGAAGCTGAAGAGGAAAAGCCATCGTGTCCATGTTAGTAGATTTCATATTAATACAAGCAAACAAAACAAATGTTACAGTGTTTTTGATCACTTCTTTAACATATTCTCATTTTATTTCTTATTATTTTAATTTGAACTTCCTTTTTATTAAAACAGTCGATTGTGAGAACAACACAACTTTGACAGGCCTTATTTGTTGCTTGGTTGCCCATGAGGTCTGTAGCACCAGATAATTCGCTATATCAGGATACTCAACAGCCAGTAAATAACTAAAACCCTCAGAGAATTCAGACTTTTTTTAACTGTATTTGTTGAAACCACTTATATCAACCTTTTTCTTGTATCTGACCTTTTCTGGCCTTACGGCCTGTGCTTACGACAGCAGTGCATTTGTGCTTACGACGTGGTTGCAAGTCATAAATACAAACTCCATCCACTGATTTGAACCGCTTGGTTATTGAAAAGGTGTGTGTTTGAAGTGAGAGAGGACCATCTTCCCCATGGATGGGCTTTATTCTTCACCCTTGTGGAGTGTGTGTGGTTGGTGGCTGGTTGAAGCAGCCTCACTGCTGCACACCTGTAAGTCCTTAATAATCAATAAAGGACCCACGGGTTAAACCAGCCAACACCACCAGCACATGAACACACTCAGGAGCAGCACTACGTGTGTGCACCTGCTTGGCTTGCTGAAAACCATGCCTCCAACCAAGCGATAAACCGGTCTACTCATCATCCACCTGTGACTTTGTCGTCTGGTGGAGCCCAGAGAAGCCACAGTGGCAGGTAGCGGCGTAGTCTGCTACAACTCTTTTTTGTTTTGTTTTAAATGGAGCCCAATTTTACCAGCAGGTGTGATGTTGATTCGCCATTACAAGTCGTATCAAAATCGACATCCCACATGGAAGTGTTCACCCAGATGTATGTCAATGCCGACGTCTCACCCATACATTGCCGTATGGGTGAGACTGCTCGGCATCATTCCACAAAAAAACATTTTTCCTCCGCCTCCCTTTCTATTGCTCGTTCACTATATGTTGCAGGAGAAGAGCAGTAGTTAGGGGTCGAGTGGGAGTGAAAGGAGCTGTGTGGAATTGGGTTGAGCTGCTTCAGTGTCACTAAAGGCAGACCCTTCGGCTTGCTTTATGGGTCTCACACACTTCAACACACATACACACACACAAACACACACACACAAACACTATTAAGATTTGGGGAGTTCCAATCCCTTTTAAGACTGCATGAACTTGGAGGTGGGTGAAGACACTCCGTGAGAACACGGTCAGCAATGCATGGTAAAGAATGGAGCTTTAGCACACTCTGCTGTAAAAACAAGGCAATGCTTTTCTTCTTCTAGATATGCTCAGATATGCTACAAAATGAATGTCTTTGAACAAAAAGTCATGATTCAGATTCAGATTCAGATTCAGTTGACATAGGGGGAATAAATGCACACACAAAAATACTAATACCTAAGCTAAAAAACAAAACAACAACTAACTAAATAAAACTATTATAAACAAAAATATAGTTAAAATAATTCTAAATGAAATCTAAATGTATTGATAAATGAAGATACATTTACAGTATTGAGTAAAGTGGAGACAAAAAAAGACAAATAAAATGAATAACAAAGTGAAAAAGTAGTGAGAAAAGTAAAAGTGTCGGGCATACTCAGATGCCAAATGTCGACTATGGCCTCTTCTTCTGTTCCAGTCATGTCTGAGGTCTTATTCACTTCCTTATGTATTTTTTATCTTGATGCATTTTCTCAGATTTTTCTGCATCTTGATGAGGAATAACACAAGTTCTAGTTTTGCAAAAAGTAGTATGAAGTACTACAACTTCTTAAAATCTAAAATTGTAATTGCCATATGCAACACGTAAAATGGAATGCTTACTCCCCATTCACTCCCACAGTATGAATGTTCTACAATTTAAAACTATATACTATACTCTGTACTATTCAACACTATACTCTTATACAATTCTGTACACAATAAATAGAACAATACAAATAACAATAAAGAGACGATGTATGATATATGCATGTGTTGAATTCTGCAAAAAGCATTTTAAAGTGCCAGTAGTGCAACAGCATCATGAATGCAGTGCAGTACAGTGCAGCACAGTGCTGTTACTAAAATTAGTCCAGAAAGTCCAGCAAAAGTATGATAGTGTAATGATATGATAGTGGCAGCACTCCTAGCAGTTCAGTTTGCGCCCTGCCTGTCGATAAAAACTGTCCTTGAACCGTTGAGTCCTTACGGTATGGATGCTGGGGAACCGGCGACCGGACTGCATGGTGGAGACCACTTGGCAGTGTTATTTCATATAAATGGGTGAAGTTGAGTTGAGCCAGTGAAATGTAAGACACAGCCAGAGTTGATCCAGTTCTTCCTTGAATTTGAGCAAGGCACTCACATGCCCTTTCCTCCTTTATTTTTTCTTCGGCGTGAATCAAGGCTGCTTCCTCGGCGATGGCACCTCGGCCTGAGCATAGTCGTTAGTCTCCCTGTCTGATGTGGTTAAAACCAGAACAATTACATATTTGACCTTTATTGATATTGAAAATATATGATCTCAAATGAATTTCCAATTTTGGAAGTATCCCTTGATACCATTCAACTTGTTCAGAGAATTAAACAGAAGATAAATGATGGACTTACTAAATATGATATAACATGATATTAATAATAATGGTGTGTGTGTGTGTGTGTGTGTGTGTGTGTGTGTGTGTGTGTGTGTGTGTGTGTGTGTGTGTGTGTGTGTGTGTGTGGTGTGTGTGTATGTGTAACTTACAGGTGGGCATTGCAGGCCGTTCCAGGCTGTGCCAGTGTTTCTGTGAAATTAGTTTTTGCAGAATGTGCTCTCGGAGGACCCCCTTCTGACTGCACTGGAGCTGGACATGGTGCTCCTGGACAACAGACCACATCTCATGCAGATCAGCCAAAACCTAGCAAAACATGGTTTTGACATGTTTGATATTGTATTTGCATATTGTATAAGACGGTGGGATTTGTCTGTAACAGTATAATTAATCATGAACAGAAAGAGCTGCAGTTGCACATGATCTTCAACAGCCGGGAGCGGGGTCCTCTCCCCAAGAAAAAAACCGAGATTTGAATCGCAGGATTGAGAGTCCTGAGTGCTAACCATTACACCATAGAAAGACACAAGGTCATAGGTTAACTTTGAGTCACTCACTGTGTATTTGTGGATTGGTTGGAGTGTTTTTAATGTTCAACTTCTACAGTCGGGAGAGGGGTTCGGGTTTTGAGCGGGGTTCTTCTCTCCAAGAAAATACAGGTCCTACCGAGATTTGAACTCGGATCGCAGGATTCAGAGTCCTGAGTGCTAACCATTACACCATAGAACCACATGAGGTCACAGGTTAACTTTGTGTCACTCACTGTGTATATGTGGATTGGTTGGAGTGTTAGTAAAATTTCAACAGTCGTTAGACTAGCCTTAGAAATAGAGAGACAGACAGATATATATCTTTATTGTTGCTATCAATAGAGATAGGCCAGTTTTCCAGGGATCTCACCTCCGTTAAAGCATATTGTTGATGTTTCCATTCAATTTTTAAGCAAGAAAGTCTTCAGGATCTCGCTGTTGCTCCGGCCCCCCACTCTCACGATACCACTTTTTAGAAATGTATGGATACCTTTAAATATCACAAAGAAAAAGCAAAGCAAGTGAGCAAAACTTAAAGCAATATAAAGCCATTTGTAGAGTGAAATGTGAGAAGAATATGGTTGTACTTTCTCACTACCCCCACAAGGTTTTCTCCATTCCTATACAATCACCTATAGTTGATATGGCAGGATGAGGATGAGGATGAGGTGTCGAAATTCTGGTAAAGCCAAGTTTACCAGAATTAGTTCATTTGGAATATTGGTTCAAATGAATTACGCAACATTGAATAGCAACATATAAATCATCCTTATAGGATGAGTGATAAGAAGAAACTGTTCTTCTTCTTATGAGATGTGTTCAGATAGCTTGTTGTAGACCAATCATGTGCAGAGAAAGTTGGAACAATCAATGATCAAAGGCACACCCGAACCTCCCTCCCCCCTCTCTAGAGACAACCATTGTGCCATTACCCAAAAAGACCAAGGTAACAAATCTCAATGATTATCGTGGCTTTAACACCCATAGCCATGACGTGCCTGGAGAAACATGTAATGTCGCATATAAACTTTTTAATCACTGAGTCCCTAGACACTGTCATGCTGAAGAAGGTACACCAGCACCTTGATGCCCTGTGGTGCCTCAGGAAAAGCTGAATAGGCCAGAGGTGGCTAGTGAACTTGTACCGAGGCACGTAGAGAGGGTCCTGACGAGTGGCATCACTGTGTGGTCGAGCAACACACCTGCACAGGACAAGAAAGACATCCAGAGGGTCCTGAGGACGGCAGAGAAAATCATCGGGTGTGCACTTGTGCACAATGTTTTGAGGAAATATGTAGGACCAGATGTCGGAAGAAGGCCATGTCCACCATAAATGACTGCAACCACCCTGGGCTCCATCTCTTCTCCCCCTACCATCTGGTCGTCGGTTGCGCAGCATCCGTACAAGGACTACCAGGTTTAAGGATATTATCCTTATTATGTTTTTATCCACACAGTAGGCAGTGTGCCTACTGAACTGCTAGGAGTGCTGCCACTATCATAACATTGACATTAACATAACACTATCATACTTTGCTTGACTTTCTAGACTCATTACAGTTACTGCACTGTACTGCACTGTATTCATGATGCTCTTGCACTACTGGCAATTAATATGCTTTTAAATATTTTTGAAAAATTCAAAAAATGTAAATATCATACGTCACTATATTGTTATTTTTAGCTTCATTTTTATTGTATATAGTATTTTTTTTTGTTATAGTACTGTTTTTTTTTATAAAATTGGACTTAATGGCAAATGGCCAATAAAATATATTGTACCTTGTATATCTCTCACTTTCTCTCTGATTACTTTGCTTATATAAATGCAGCAGGAATGTTTGACAGACAGCTTTGACGACCCACTGTGTTCAGAGTTTACTCATGCAGCATTAGCGTTACCAAACAAAAGGTTTCCGCCGATTACCACTGACTACTGAGGATCTCCAACTTCAACTTCTCCAACTTCCTCCAACTTGCTGACATAATGTTGCAAACGGTGTTGCCTTGGCGCTTGAGCTCATTTAGATGAGGCCACACACTTCTCATCATCCTGCAGAAACTCAAAGACTGTTTGGCTTTGGATTGTTTTCTGCTCTGACAAAAACCTCTGGTATTTCCTGATGACCCAAAATCGCTCCGGAACCCTTCCCTTACTCAGCTCCCTCACATTGGTAGAAAGGAGAATGTCATCTGAAGCTGCATTGACCTGGTGTGAGTGAGTTAGTGAGTGAGTGAGTGAGAGTGAGAGAGAATGACATACACACTTTCTTCACTACAATTTGATTTAGACAAATGACTGGCCATCATACAATGCAACCAAGAGCAATTCACTTACCTTTGTCAGAAATGCATGCAAAAGGCGGTGCTGGAGTGCTGAGGAGGTTCTCATTTAGCTCACAAGCTTCATACTTGTCTCCAAGACATCTGAGTATTATTTTCCAAGATTGGCACACAGCACTGACTGGTGAAAGATGCAGTGGTATGACATTAGGTCTGGATGGTGCTCTTTCAGGTGCTGAACAGCCATCTTCTCTCTCCCAGTCGTGGCTGGAGCTCCATCAGTTGCAATGGACACAGTCTTGAGGTCAATTCCCATTTCATTTAGCATCTGCATGATGGCTTCACAAATGTCCTCTCCCCTGGTGTGGCCATAAAGGGTTTTGAGGACTAATATGTCCTCACAAAACGTTCCCATTGCCTCACTTTAACCTAACAAATTCCAAAGCTGGGCGTTGTCAGTGCTGTCAGTTGAATCATCACCAGTCAGTGAAATGCACTCTGAATTTTTGATGTCATCCGTCAGCTGTGTCACCAGGTCTTTATCAAGTTATTCAGATCTCCTGGTTGTAGTGGAGTTAAGAGTATCTGCTTAATTTTCATCTCTGACATCTCCTGTTTCTCCTTATCCTCCAATAAAGACTCAGTTACTACAGTCATGCACTCCTTCACTACTTCTGAATCAGAAAACGGCTTTTTGTGCTCGTCCAGGCCATTCTTGAGTGAGGCTTCGGATAAAAGCGTCTGCTAAATAACTGTAATGCATGTAATGTAATGCTTTTTTTGCACTCTCAGGCATTGTCATAGATCTGGTATAGGTGTGTTTGTGGCTTGATAGGAAGATTTTAACTGAGTTAGTTCTGCTGTCCTCACCTCTGTGTTCTGGGGATACTGTTGCTTAAAATAGCTGTGCTTCAATTCCTAATGGCATTTCTCTGTCCATTCTTCTTTGAATTCTTGCTTATCAACTTTTCTTTGCTTTGGGAAAATTTGCAATAACGTTTGCAGGTCCCTGACTAAAAGTGATAACTAATTGTTATCACAATGCGACTTCTGATTGGGGGAAACAAACTCGCCCTCCCCCTCCCTAATGTTACCAATGAGGGCATTAGACTTTCACTTTCACGGAAGTGAAAACTAAAGTTAACTTGCGGTAACTTGCGGCCTAAAATGCGTGTCACGCTTGTGCGCAAAAGTAAATGTATATTTACCTACATTCTCACAACGCGTCAGACACAAGAACATATACATTCATTTACGTCTAATTTGACAAAGGGTCTGGTCCGGATTGATTTGCAATTTGGTCCGGATCCAGACCTGGGTCCGGAGTTTGAGAAGCCCTGCTATAGACGGACAAAACAGACAGACAAGAAAAGTAGTTACCGCAACCACAACAAAAACCAGCACAGCATGCGTGGCTAAACCTTGGAACCAGACACATTTTATGAGTTGAAACCTCAATAAGTTAAATCATGTCTATGTGGTCCTAGCTGCGGGCAGGATTGCACTCCCCCAGCCCTGAACACCACTTGAACTCAGGACCTTCTTAAACCTCCCACACTAGATAACAGACACCTTCCTTCACCTCCCACACAGAAGATAAGGCATACAAGATTCAATATTTGTATTTGCCATCTGCAAATATGCCATTGTACTATGAAAGTAAAATGGAATGCTTACTCCACATTCCCCATTCAGTAAGAATTTTCTACAAAGTGATACAATCAAATACTGTACACAATAAAATAAAAATAAAAATAGCAATAATGTGAGTGATGGATGATATATGCATGTGTTGAATTGTGTGCAAAACACATTTAAAAAGCATTTTAAAGTGCCAGTAGTGCAGCAGCATCATGAATACAGTGCAGTACAATGCAGAACAGTGCAGTCACTGAAATGAGTCTAGAAAGTCCAGCAAAGTATGATAGTGTAATTTAATATGGATGACTATGTCATGAATGGTGGCAGCACTCCTAGTAGTTCAGTAGGCGCACTGCCTACTGAACTACTAGGAGTGCTGCCACCATTCCACAATTATGGGGTCTCCCCAAAACAAAAGCAAATTTAAACATGAAAAGTTTGTCAGAAAATCATGGGTTAATTAAACTGATCCCCCTCCTGCAACTTAAACTATGACTCTCACACACACACACACACACACAGACACACGTGCATACACCCATAGTGCACTGTATCGATGATGCTGCTGTACTACTGGCACTTTAAAATGCTTGTATATGCTTTATGCACAATTCAACACATATACATTCAACATCCATCAGTCACTTGATAGGGGGGGGTCACTTGATGCAGATGCTGCAGTGTGTACAAGCTGTCTCAGCAGGTCAAATCCATTGCCAGTCATTGTCATCCAAATCTCTTCCCAAAAACAATCACACCCATATACCCATACACACACACACACACACACACAGACGATGAAAGCTCATGGCAAGGTTATTACGCGCTCTCTCGTCCTTCGCAGCCCCACTGTTCTCAGACCTCTTGTTCTATGAACGGTAATGAGGATGCAGTTCCTGAGGCATGACAGAAGCAGCATTTTTGACGATAAGATGACTTTAATTTAAATGCAGAAATTAGCAAATGAAGTTCAAGCATAGAGTCAGACAGTCGGAGGCAGATGTGAGACTTCCACTGGCGTTCCTTATCTCGCTACCTGTCTATCTCTATGGATCTACTGTGTGATCCATGTGTGTCTGTCTCACATCTCTTGGCTGTTCTATTGATCTATGGTGATGTGTTGGTCCAGGCGCTGGGGTGTAGGGGATTCATTTTCATGTCCTTTACAATTTAGTTATAGTTTGTGCCCTTTCCTTTCCATTTTATGTTAGCTAAGAAGGTTAAACACATCATTAATTTCCCCAGTGTCTCCGCTATGTAGTTTATTTAATTTAATATATTGATATGTATTAAGTTCTTTATTAAGAAACCTACATTTTCATCTATTTGGGTTTCTAGAATTAGTTTGGCTGATACTCCCTGTTAGGGCGTGGTTTGCTTAGCTTGGAGCGCCATGTGAATTTGGTAATTAGTGGTAAATCAGGAACCACATAACCCCTTTGTTTAGTGATTAGTTGTCAATAGGAGTCAGTCATTTTTTTTTTGTATTTTTGTCTTTACAGTGGCTGCGAGATCTCCGGAGCACATCCCATGGCTCTAGAAGGGTTTTTGGTTGCTTTTCTCCCCACTGGGCTTCGGTGCATGAGCACCCATCACCAGCAGTGGCATTGTTAGGGTTAAGCTACATACACACTACACGACTTTGCAAAATTCAGGGACTTTTCAATGACTTTCAAGCACCATTCATATCAAAATCAAGGACCCATCCATCCATCCATCTATTGTCTACCGCTTATCCGGGTCGGGTCGTGGAGGTAGCAGCTTCAGCAGGGGACTCCAAACTTCCCTTTCCCTGGCAACATCGACCAGCTGTGACTGGGGGATCCCGAGGCCAGGGTAGAGATGTAATCACCCCACCTGTACCTCGGTCTGCCCCGCGGTCTCTTCCCAGCTGGATGTGCCTGGGAAACCTCCCTCGGGAGGCGACCAGGAAGCATCCTAACTAGATGCCTAAACCACCTCAACTGGCTCCCAAGGACCTTATTTTTATTGTTATTTGTATTTTGTGCAGTATTTTTATAGTGTTTTAGAAAATGCATACTGCAGGAGGGAATGGGGAGTAAGCATGCCATTGTACATTTTGCATATGGCAAATAAAAATCTTATATCTTGAATCTTGAATCTTAAATAAAGCTTTCTACATTTTTTTACAGTTTTCCTTTTAAATAAAAAAGTTCATAAAAGCATTTCATTTGAGTTACTACAAAACTTTCATGATAAATTGCAAACAGTGAAAAGTGATTATCGATATCAATCAAATCAAGTTTGTGTTAATCAAACCATTAACACACCTATTAAATAAATGGTATTTTGATCAACTTTCTTTTCATAATTCATCAATTCCGTTTTTATTTTTGATCAACAATTACATTTGTGTTGCTTTCCCCCATCTTCAAAAATAGCTAAAAAGAAAGAAATGAATAATTCAGAAATTAATATCATCTTTGGTGTAATAAGAGATGTTATTAGCCTGGCTGTACACCTCATGATTTCATTCAGCTTACAGTCTTACAAGGGAAGAGCATCTTATATTTATACAATTGTATATCAATCTAAATATGTAGCATCTCTGAACGCACCCAAGCCCTAACATGGATCCAGAAATCCAAGCACACTCTATTGGTTTCTGTTGTTTAAAAAATATAGTTTGTTGTATGTAGGACTGTTTTTTTCAAGAACTTTCAAGGCATTGAATTTCAAGTACTTTCTTGAAGCCTTTCCAGGGAAGGGGCAGCCCTGAGATACTTAACCTGCTAAATATCTCTGGGGCTTCTGCTGCACATTGGCGAACCTCTCAGTCGGGTTTTTGAGTCTCCAAATTCGGGCTAAGATTGTGTAGTTGGAAATTAGCTAACAGGCATCTTAGTAAGAAAAGTATTTTTCATTTTTCATTTGACATATTTTTGGCAATAACATTTATATCTGCAAGGTTCGGGCACATACAAATTACAGCCATAAAGGGTGTGGTCCATTAGTCAGCATCATCATTTCATTAATGAATCCGCTCGGTTACACTTCATACCTTTCCAATATGAATATTTTTTATGGAGCGATCTGTAGCAACAAATTGTTGTCTCACAGCCTTCTAAGGCTCATCTGCTTTATTTCCTTTGGTCCATCACGCTTTGAGCTATAAACGTTGCTCTTCTTTGTACTTTTATATTTTACCTGCCGGCTGCTGTTTAGAAGAAGCTGGGAAATTTCTTTCTTTAAACCTTTCCTGGAGCTTTCCTCCAACTGCAGATAAAATACAATAATTGCATTCTGGCATTATACCACAGATTAAACGATGACACACAGTAACACAGATGACACCAAACTGAGCTTGTCGTTTCCCCCCTCTGATGCGCAAGTAGAGACGTGCATTGCCGAGTGCCTGGCAGACATCTCGGAGTGGATGTCAATCCCCCTAAGGCTTAACCTGGACAAGACTGAGCTGGTGTTCTTCCGTGGAAATGGCTGTTGGCACTGATATCTGTCAGTCACCATTGGGGATACTGTTGTAAAACCAACTCGGACTGCGAGGAATCTGGGTGGATGCCCAGATGCCCGTCCACCCAGATTCACTTTGCCTCTGCTGCCTCTGCTTGCCCTGTTGCTCAGGAGTCCCTGCCGCCGATCTACACAGTCACGGCTCTTCTTTATTCTGGCCCCACAACAGTGGATTGAACTCCCTGCTGATATCAGAACAGCAGAGATGCTGCCAAGCTTTTTTAGCCACAGGCTGAAAACCCACCTCTTCAGAAAGCAGTACCCTATCCTTCCTCAAAGCACCTGCATCTTACTAGCCCTAGAGGATGCTTGATTGTTTTTTGTTAGCTCTATAACTTGTTATGTTGTGCTATTTTTAGCCAACTAATTGTACTTTTACTTGAGCATGGGTTCCGCTCTTGGAGAAAATGCACTAATGACAATTTGTTCCCTTGCCTACCTATGTTGAAACACTCTATTGTGAGTTGTTTTGGTCAATAAGCATCTGCAAAATGACTGTAATGTGATTGCAATGCAATGTAAAAGCCGGGTATTTCCTTGTTTATTGAGCACCCTACAATCTCTCTTTATTTATGGACCAAAACAACACACAAAAAAAGAGTTCACTCAAGCACTTAGACTCACCGTGTAATGAGTATTAACACAGGCCTATACTTGCTTTAATAAGTGCAAAGAAGCACAATTAACAATTATCACTCCACTCTCCATATTCTCCTTCACCCTTAGTAGTGCAATGCTTTTATTTTGGTACCCAACACCTGACACAGATAGTATCTGGGATCGGGACCACAGAAAGGGGAATAAATAATGGTCATTAGTGTGTGAAGAGTAACTCGCTCATTTCCCTGCATCCAGCGCTGTAGCGTCCACTGCTCCGGCCCAGCGTCCTCCAATGAGATTTATAGATGGGTCGAAAAAACTGGGGACTGGCTCTCTGATTTAACACAACAGAGCTGTTTGGCAGGAAGCCGTCGCCATCACCGGGGCCCATGGTCCTCTTCCTCCTTCCCCTCAACCTCCTCCACATCTTCCTTCCCCTCCTCCTCTTCCTCCCCCCTCCTCTTCCTCTTCCTGCTACTCCACTTCCTCCTCCTCCATCTCCTCCCTCCATCCCCTCCTCATCCTCCTCCTCCATCTCCTCCCTCCATCCCCTCCTCATCCTCCTCCTCCATCTCCTCCCTCCATCCCCTCCTCATCCTCCTCCTCCATCTCCTCCCTCCATCCCCTCCTCTTCCTCCTCCTCCATCTCCTCCCTCCATCCCCTCCTCTTCCTCCTCCTCCATCTCCTCCCTCCATCCCCTCCTCATCCTCCTCCTCCATCTCCTCCCTCCATCCCCTCCTCTTCCTCCTCCTCCATCTCCTCCCTCCATTCCCTCCTCTTCCTCCTCCTCCATCTCCTCCCTCCATCCCTCCTCATCCTCCTCCTCCATCTCCTCCCTCCATCCCCTCCTCTTCCTCCTCCTCCATCTCCTCCCTCCATCCCCTCCTCTTCCTCCTCCTCCATCTCCTCCCTCCATCCCCTCCTCATCCTCCTCCTCCATCTCCTCCCTCCATCCCCTCCTCATCCTCCTCCTCCATCTCCTCCCTCCATCCCCTCCTCTTCCTCCTCCTCCATCTCCTCCCTCCATCCCCTCCTCTTCCTCCTCCTCCATCTCCTCCCTCCATCCCCTCCTCTTCCTCCTCCTCCATCTCCTCCCTCCATCCCCTCCTCTTCCTCCTCCTCCATCTCCTCCCTCCATTCCCTCCTCTTCCTCCTCCTCCATCTCCTCCCTCCATCCCTCCTCATCCTCCTCCTCCATCTCCTCCCTCCATCCCCTCCTCTTCCTCCTCCTCCATCTCCTCCCTCCATCCCCTCCTCTTCCTCCTCCTCCATCTCCTCCCTCCCTTCCCTCCTCTTCCTCCTCCTCCTCTTCCTTCTACCCTCTTCCCTCTCCTCCTACTCCCCCTCCTCCTACTACTTAAAATGTATTGTTTAGTTTTGAGCTTGAAAAAGACTCCCCAATGTCCTTTTGGCAGAGTAAGAGGCCTAACCCCTCTACCTGCTCATTGAAGACATGCATCTAACAGAATTAAGATTCAAGATGTTTTCATTTGCCATATGCAACAAGTAGAATGGAATGCTTATTAAAAACAATACTATAAAAATATAAATACTGTACAGAATAAAAAGAACAATAAAAAGAACAATAAATTGACTTATGGTATGTCCATGTTTTGTATGATATGTTTACAAAACAATGGATGATTTATATTAAATGCCATGTGATAAGTAAAGTTATTTTTACTAAATTGGGCATACCTGTAGTTGGGTCATTTTAGCTTGGTGTGGACCCAAAGACAAGGTTGAATTCTTGTCATGTCTGGTCAAGCGGAACAATTCTGGCTGAAATTAAGTTTGGGGTTGATGGGTTTGGCTATTTTGGCATCTAGAAAGAAAAAAAAAGAAAAAAGTACTCAGTAAGTGTGCTCAGCGCTCCAGTCACGTTGACCCAGGAGAACAGCACTACGATAAATAACTTTCATAATGAGCCCAGTCTCCCAGCAACACAGGGAGCGATCCTCTCCTCCTGACTAGCTGGGAAGCCAGGAGATGTATACTGTGGGAGGGAATAGGGAGTAAGCATTCCTATGTACTTGTAGGGGATGTATGAGTATAGATTAATCAATTAAAACCCCAACAAAAAATTTGAAACAGCGAAAATACGTATCCATATCGTCTTGTGGGAATATGTTTTGCTTATTGAGAGAATAAGAACAGAAATAAGGAAAATGATTTCAATTATGCAGCCGTTTGATTGTTTCATGGCCAGCTCGTTAACTCTGCTGGGATTAGGATTCACTGGGATGAAGGAGCTGTCTGGTTGTTTTTTACTGCTGAACTCAAGGGTTCAAAGACAAAGAGTCATACACTCTGTGGTTCTCTAGTTATAAAGTGTGACGGTATTGTAGGATATCATAACACCCCGATTCACCTGCCGTTTCGCCATTCATTTTCATTCATTGAAATAGACTTCTTAAAAGTTGCTTTTGGGAAAATGGTTAAATCATGAAGAGACATCTTCATGATTCATGATTCATTATTCTTCAACACCTTTCTGTTCAACTAATTCATCTTTCCTTCTATTATGGATACCTTCCGTGTCAATATCCCAATTATGGATTAGGCTTCAGCTTGTTTTTCACTAGAGCCATGGTAACTTCTGCTGCTTTCTGTGTCTGGCTATCAAAGGGCCACAGCAGACGGTCCCTCAGTCTGTCTTGAGTCCACCATTTCCTAGCTTATTCTTTGTCACTTATAATAATAAATAATACTAATAATTGTATTTGTATAGTGCTTTGGACTTGGCTTGGGAACCACAAAGGTCACCTCTCAAAATCACACAAAACAAAAAAAGGAAATGTGAATTAGATATGATGACGATGACGGATATGGGGCGGTGATAGAACGCTTGAGAAGAAGCCCAACAGCGTGAGTCACGTGAATTTAAGAGAGAAAGAGAGAGAGAAAGAGAGAGCGAGAGAGAGAGAAAGAGAGAGAGAAGAGAGAGAGAGAGAGAGAGAGAGAGAGAGAGAGAGAGAGAGAGAGAGAGAGAGAGAGAGAGAGAGAGAGAGAGAGAGAGAGAGAGAGGGGGGGGGAAGATGTACCGGCTGCCTCTTTCATTATATTCCGAGCAGGTCGCTTCCCTGTGATGGATGGATGACAACTGGGCTCTGGCAGTCCGGAATCAATTAAGGGTGAGTTCATGAGATTGAACAGAGGTCTCTCTCTCTCTCTCTCTCTCTCTCTCTCTCTCTCTCTCTCTCTCTCTCTCTCTCTCTCTCTCTCTCTCTCTCTCGCTCTTTCTCTCTTTCCCTCTATTTTCCTCTCTTTCCCTCCCCCCCCTCTCTCTCTCTTTTACCATCTCTCTTTCCCCCCCCTTATCTCTCTCCCCCTCCCTCTCTCTTTCCCTCCCCTATCTCTCTCTCTTTCTCTCTCTCTCCCTCCCTCTCGCCGGTCCCCAAGATAACATTTAGTTTTACACTTTGTTATAGTCATCGGTTAATTGCTAAGTAACACTGCACCTTAAATTAGGAATGCCGCCACATTATGCGCAGCAGCCTTATTTACCCACGACTGGTTCCACTACAATTATCATGCAAATGACGCCACAATTATCAAGCCCGACGCTTTTGTCCAAAGCGACTTGCAATAGTGCATTCAACAAAGGTAGGTCACCAGAAGTCTGAAGTGTATTTCATTCCTAACAAGTCTCCAAGAACTGAGCCAGTGCTCAGGTAAAAGTACAATAAGTTCAGGTAAAAGTACAATAAGTTGGGGAACAATATTTAACTGACAATCTACTTAAAAAGAGGCTAGTGCGCTAGAAAAAAGTGATAAGAAGATGCTCTAGGTGTTTCCTGAAGAGGTGAGTTTTCAGCCTGCGGCGGAAGATGGCTGTGACTCTGCAGTCTTGACATCCGTGGGAAGTCATTCCACCAATTTGGGGCCAGGAAAGAGAAGAGTCATGACTGGCCCCTAATGCCCCGTTTCCACCAAGCTGTTTTGAGAGCCGTTTCGGAGCCCGCGCGTCATCGCGAACCAGTTCTTTGGTTTCCACCGCAATGGAGCCGCTTTCTGGCTCCGTTAAGTGGTTCGTTTGCGGCTCCACTTCGAAGCTGAGCTGGCCAGCCGGCTCCACTACGTCAGGGGCTGGGGGCGGGGCTTATCGGGGCTGGGGGCGGGGCTTATCGGACAAACTCAAAACAAACTCAAAGTTTTTTTCCGCCATCTTTAAAATCAGTCAAATTCTCCGTGGACGTGAAGGTGACAGTGGTCCGTGGACGAGACAAACTGCGTTTGTTTGCGTTGTTGTCCTCGGCAGAAGGTCACAATAAACTAGAGGAGCTTCTAGAACAAACCGCTATTAGAAAAACTACAGCGTGAGATGTCTTCAGCGGGGGACAGGACCGAGGGGCTAATCGATAACAATTCAGATTCAGATTCAGATTACTTTATTAATCCCGAGGGAAATTAAGGAAAACTGATGATCTGCTGCTGTCACACTGGTCCTGGTAAGTTTTACTTTATAAATCTTTCCCGTGTTGCCAACCAGCTTTGTATTTATAATCTGTTTAGCGAGCTGCTCATTATCACATCAATGTTATGTTCCTATCATCACAAATGAGGAGCTATGATTGCTAGGCTTCTGTTAGCCGATATTAACCTTGATAACGTCACGATGCTACTTTCTAAAAACAGTAAAGTGTAATGGAGTCATGTTTTAATTCACTTTTCATTTGTTTTAGTTGTTTATGGAGTCGTCTTCCCTGGACGATGCGATGCGGAGCTACCGCCCCACTGGGCTGCAGCTCACAGGAGCCCCTCAGCCCATCGGAGCTTTATTAACATGGACTTATTACACTGCACTCTACACTTTTACATTTTGTGATTACTGTATATTGTGTATTTAATGTTTTTTGTTTTTTTTTAAATAAAACATTTCTATTTTTCATACAATGTCCGCTTCATTATGCTTTATCAACCGAGAAACATAATACAAGATGACAGTTTTGAAGAAGAAAAGGCAAATGGTCCCTTCTGTTTAAGTACTCTATTAATGCAGCTCTAACGTCAAGTCCATTTTATTAGTATAGTCCTTTATCACAGTTAGGGGCTTCAACGTAATCGCGTCCATAGCGCTAAAGACGAGCAGCTGTTGTAGCCTCAAAGCCAGGCGCAACACTTTCCATCCATCATGTAATATACTGTTGTGGAAGTTGGCGCGAGCTGCTGGGAAAGCAGAGCCGTTAACAGTGACGTCATGACGTGGCTCTCGGCGAAAAAGGCAGTGGAAACGCAAACCAGTTTTTTTGCCGGCTCCCCAATTGAACCAACTGCGACCCGGCTCCATTGACACGCGAGAGCCCGAACTGGGCTTTCTTTGGTGGAAACGAGGCATAAGTGAGGGGGCAAGCAGATGGCCCAAAGTAGCAAAGCGAATGAAGGGCTTGACCATTGCCTGGCGATAGGAAGTAGCTGTTCCTTTCACTGCCCTGTAGGCTAGCACCAGAGTATTAAACTGGATGCAAGCAGCCACAGGTAGCCAGTGTAGAGACAGAAGAAGGGTAGATGTGTGTGAGATCTTGGGTAAGGTTGAACACCACACAAGCTGCAGCTTTCTGAATGAGCTCCACAGGCCTGATGGCAGATGCCGGGGCGCCAGAAAGGAGGGAGTTGCAGTAGTCCAGCTGGGAGATGACAAGAGCCTGGATGAGCACCTGCGCTGCCTTGTCAGTAAGGAAGGGCTGAATCCTCCTGATGTTGTAAAGGAGGAATCTGCAGGAGCATGTCACCGATGCAATGTTTGCCGAGAACGACAGTTGGACGTCCAGGGTCACACACAGATTCCTTACAGTCACCACAGTATCATCTGTGTTGACAGACAGGTCTCAGTGCGGACAGCCCTTTGCCGGGAAGAAAAATAGCTCAGTCTTGTCCAAGTTTAGCTTTAGGAGGTGCATCGTCATCCACTTCGAGATGTCTGCTAAGCACGCAGAAATGCGTGTTTCCACTTGCATATCAGAGGGGGGAAACGACAAGATATGTTGGGTGTCATCAGCATAGCAGCGGTAGGATAAATCATGGGAGTGGATAACAGGACCAAGGGATGTTGTGTAGAGGGAGAAGAGAATAGGACCCTGGTCCTATCCTTGTGGAACCCCAGTCAGTCTGCATGGTTCTGACACAGACCCTCCCAGTGCCACCTGGTAGGAGCCGTCAGGTAGGATGCAAACGAGAGAGAAAAAAAAGCAGAGCCCGAGACACCCTTCCCTTCAAGGGTGGAGAGGGAATCTGGTGGTTCACAGTGTCGAATGCTGCAGTTTACTCATCACTTATAAAGTGACATTTGAGATCTCAGATTGAGTAAATGGTTCACGAGCCATTTTCAAGAAGCTGGATTTTCCAGATTAATCGGCTAGTATGTGAATTCAGAATTCAGAGGAATTTTTAGATACCAAGATGAGACTACTCTACCCTGAAGTATAATGTAACTCCACCTGCTTTATGCTATGGTCTATTCATTTAATCTGTGTTTAATGATCGATGAAAATGTATTTTTTTACATGTTATATATATATTTATATGTTATAGTATATAATAACATATATAGAAGTTAGTAGATAGTGCTGTTTGTAGTATATATTTGTTATTGTATCGTTTTGTAAATTGAATATAGTAGATCATATATAGAGTTGTTTATAGTATATAGTATAGTATATTTGTGTAGCACGTGGTTTAAATATAATATATTCTATGAAAAATTTACATGAACCTTGCGTTACATAACGTGGCTTTCGAGATCAATGGCAGCCTCTGATTGGGCCGTCTGCCGGACGGTATGAGAGCAACCAGCGAGGAAGAATCCCGAGTCTTGGACAAGGAGGCCTCATCATTTTCCTATCAGGGCTAGCTCTGGTCAGTATTTTCTACAATATCTTGTATATAACTATTCCTGATCTTCTTTCGTCAAAGGAGGGTAAGCTGAATAATTGTTTTCTTATTTCCGCAGATAGCGTTCCGAGAAAGCTTTGAAGGGCTTAACTCTTCAAATAACATTGTGTAGCTGCTTGAGTTTCCATTGTATGGATGCATTGTACATGCTTCAGTTCATTTCAAGACGTCTACAGACAGAGGCTACTGTAAAAATGTGCTGTTGACTCTAGAGGTGACGGATTGCAAGTGCAGAATTCCGATGCCGCCCTAAGACAATATTCACATGCGGAAATATGATTAAAATTGCCACTGCGTAAGCCTGCCAAGTTTATCAGAGTTTACCAAGCCCTCAGTAAAGCCAGAGCCACTCACATTCTGCACTGAACATCAAATGTTAATTTCCTACAGAGGGGTGAGAGAGAAAGAGCACTATCTACATCTTTCTTTCTCTATTTCTCTCTCTCTCTCTCGTTTAGAGAGAGAGACACGCACACACACAACACATACACACACACAAACACAATGTAAGTGTGCCTTAAGCAACATTTGCATTAAAGGGATTGACTTGATTCTCCCTGGGAATTGTAGGCCTTCAATCTAAAGTGAATTCCATGGTAAATTGTTTACCAATCTCAAATAACGTTCCCTCAAGCATGATTTATGTTTTACGTCATTCAGTCCGAGGGTTCACTCGTCCGAGGGATTATTATATCAGTGGTTCTCAACACAGGGGGTCCCTCGGCCCCTCGGATTAGTGAACCCTCAGACTTGAGAACCCTCGGACTAGTGAACCCTCGGACTAGTGAACCTCAGACTAGTGAACCCTCAGACTAGAAAACCTCGGACAAATGAACCCTCGGACTAGTGAACCCTCGGACTAGTGAACCCTCGGACTAATTGACCCTCGGACTAGGTAACCCTTCTCAATAATCAAAAATCTCAATCTCGGAAAAAAAACCCTTATGTTGGCTGCTGCTAATTTCTTTCTGTCTACTCAATCTAAATCTAAATCTGGGGGATTGAATCCTCTTTATTGGTACCATACATGTACACCCAGTGAAATGACTGCATTTAACCCATCTTAGTATTAGTAGCAGTGGGCAACTACTGTATATACAGCGCCCGGGGAGCAGTGTAAGTAAGGGTCTTGTGCCTTGCAGGTGTTTCGGGGACTTGAACCGGCGAGCTTCCGGTTCCCAAGAAAAAATTACGTAATGAAGTGGAGATATAGGTGTAGACTACACTCACAGACAAGTTAACCTTGATTGCCTTGGTCATGATACCATGGCCAGCGCTGGGCAGCCAACCCTGACACAGAAACACACACACACACACACACACACACACACACACAGACAGACACACACATACATACAAAAGGGCCTCTGATATTCCCAATGGGACCTTTTGTTCGGTCACCACCCCCTTAACTAAAACAAGGTCTGGTGGGCATGTTGGCAAAGAGACAACACCACTGTCTCCCGTAGCCGCTGTGTGAGTGTGTACTGTGTACCACTATGTGAGATATAAATCTAAATCTAGGGAGGATATAATCATCTTTATTGGTCACATACATGTACACATACACAGTGAAAAGTGTTTCTCTGGAATTCAACCCATCCTAGTATTAGGTAGTAGTGGGCAGCTATTGTATATACAGCGGGCCGTGGGAACAGAGGGAGTCTGGTGCCTCAGCAGTGCCCAGGTGTTTTGGGGACTTGAACCGGTGACCTTCCAGTTCCCAAGCCAAGTCCAAACAGACTGAGTGAGCTATCCTGCCTGCCAGATAGAAGTGTGCACCCCCCCCCCCTACCTCTGTAACAAATAAATACATAAACTCTATGGCTGAGCACTGTCACGCCTGGGTGTAGGTGGGACCCAAAAGCAGAGGGACAGAAGCCAGGTACAGACAGGTGCTTTAATGATAGAAAAGGTACAGACAGGGCAAGGCAAAAACAAGGTTGTTTTCCAGGCGAACACGGTAGATCCAAAAAACAGAACACAAGACGTGATACTTAAACTTGCCGTGAGGCTTCCCGAGAATCAGTGTGTGTGTGCGGGGTAGGCTTAAATACCAACGTTAATTGTGATGCGCTGCAGCTGCGTGTAAGAATTAACAAGGGGGCGTGGCTATCAGGTAGTGTGTAGTGGGAGTGAGGAGACAGGAATGCGGAACGTGATTAGGGGGCGTGGCTACCTGAGCGAGTGCTGTGGAAGAGAGGAGACAGGAGTGCAAACTGTGACAAGCACTCGGCTACGCTGTCGTGGCCTGCCCGGCCTTGGTGATTATATTCCCCTCCATTGCCCCATAAGCCAAATCAGTGGCCAATCGATGTTGTTAGCAAAGTGAGCCTTGATTTGAAAGGGGTCCATGTTCCCGTCAGGTTTGATAAGACTTGAGGCCGGCTGGTCCTTGGTGTTGGTTTGTCCAATTCGCACTGTTGCAATTGCAAGTGCCCCCAGATTCTTTGATTAACTCCACCCTTCACCCTTCACCCTTCACCCCCACCCCAGCCCAGACCCCCCCCCCACCCTTATATCTTTGCCAATTAGCTGGATTGGTTTGAGACGAACACAGTGTGTAATAGTAGGAAAGCACACCTAGGTGGCTTAAAGTGCAGTGCAGCTAGTCTCAGTGAAGAGAGTTAGTTGCATCCATCCATTATTTACTGTCACGTAAAAATAGTAGAATTATGTTTTAGCGTTTGTTCTCCAGGTTTATGTTGTTTGTATTGTGATGTTTGTATTGTCAGTATTGTACGTGTTTTTCACTCTTATTTTGAAGCCCTGTGAGGACTTTGATGACAGCTATATCACAAGCTGTCAATCTTCATCTCGCTATTACTTTTTTTGTCTTCCCACTCCTCCGAGGTAGGGATGGAGGGATGAACGGACCAACAGCAGCCGTCATCACACCTCTGGTCTCTCTCCAGCCTGGCCAGGGTAATCTCATGGGTAATCTCATGGGTAATCTCATGGGTAATCTCATGGGTAATCTCATGGAGCAATTAGGAATATCTTCTCTCCCTTTGCCGTTTTTTCTTTATTTTAATGGAAAATTATAATCGGCCACTCCTCTCCAGCTGTGGAAGTCTGTCACCTACGCGGTCTGATCGGCGGTGTGTGTGTGTGTGTGTGTGTGTGTGTGTGTGTGTGTGTGTGTGTGTGTGTGTGTGTGTGTGTGTGTGTGTGTGTGTGTGTGTGTGTGTGTGTGTGTGTGTGTGTGTGTGTGTGTGTGTGTGTGTGTGTGTGTGTGTGTAGGGTATAGCCATGGCTCATTGGTTCAGCATTCTGTACGCTGGGGGTGCAACTTCACACAAAACAAACCCCACACAGCACACCCATTACCCATAAACACCCCCGATATATACAGTATGTATATATTTTTGGGGTTTGTGTGTGTTTGATAGATAGATTGATACTTTATTAATCCCGAGGGAAATTTAGTAAATTTTTTCATATATACAAAAAAAAAAATATATATATATATACAGTATATGTATACGTATATTTATTGATATAAATATATAAATATATATATATAAATGGAGTGCATTTGTATATGGCTGAATTAAAAACACTATGGCATCAACAGGGCCGACAAGTATGTTAAAGTGAAGCAGCGTGTTCCCAAATAAAAAAAAAAAAAAACCTCTATTGACTCTATTGAAATGTTTGGCACTAAACCACAGCATCATGAATGTGTGCAGCGGGCATCAGGGGGTCGACTCCTAACTACCGCCAACCCTCGCTCATTAGGCATATCCATGTCTTAATTAATAGCGAAGAACAGCATTCCGATTGGATTCCAACCCCGGGATGTGAAGTGTGAAGGGCGACGGTCCGGCGGCTGTAGGGACGAGGGGGTCGGCCAGTGTGTTCACATCGTTCCCCCCGGTCGCCAGTGTCCATCGTCCACGTCGGGAAAACAACAACAACAATTACACTGGAATTGATTGTGGGGACGACTATTAGGGCTGATGATGTAGTGCTGCTGGAGGGGAAGGGGGGGGGGGGTTGTTCATTTGCGTGGCACGTGATTCTTTTAGTTATAAAAGCATTCATCCTGTAAGGCAGGTCATCTGCGCGTCTGTAGATTGTGTTTTGTGCCACCAGCCTCTCCCAGAAGCTCAGAACAACGCTGTCGCCGTTTTAAACCAGAACATTAATTACACACGGACGTTCACCACGAAACACATGAGCAGGGATGAGTTAAATCTGTGTTTTGTATAAAAAGAAGCCTGTCGCGATTTATGTAAAAGCAAAACATTTAAAACGGTGTCGATGAAAATCCTAGCGCATCTCCAGATGCATGGATGTGGTTAAGCAGTGGTAGCATCCCCCTCACATAGCCACAATGGTTCTTTAAACGGATCTCTAAAAGCAAGTGTGTGTGTGTGTGTGTGTGTGTGTGTGTGTGTGTGTGTGTGTGTGTGTGTGTGTGTGTGTGTGTGTGTGTGTGTGTGTGTGTGTGTGTGTGTGTGTGTGTGTGTGTGTGTGTGTGTGTGTGTGTGTGTGTGTGAAGGTGCCAACATTATCGTCAGGCGATAGAGAACAATGACTTCTCAGCTCGGTTGGATAGGCAACAGCCCCCCCGGTGGCCCCCTCGCCTTGTCAGCCTCTGTGAGTTGAATGTGTTGTTGTTTATAAATAAAGAGGCTTTTGGATGTCATTTCACCCACCCTCCCCCCTCCCTCCCCCCTCCTCCTTCTTGACTTTGCCAGTGACATTAAAAGTTGTTCCCTGAAGCAAAGCACAGCTGCCGCTGACCCCAAG
>CM051002.1:4873350-4963210 GCA_027704905.1 Muraenolepis orangiensis
GGTGAGTGGTCGGGGACAGGCCAGGGGTCTGGATCCCGGGAAGTCGATCAGCGGAGCACCGGCAGGTAGTAGACAGGTGAGTGGTCGGGGACAGGCCAGGGGTCTGGATCCCGGGAAGTCGATCAGCGGAGCACCGGCAGGTAGTAGACAGGTGAGTAGATTACCAGAAGCCTGGTACAGTGTCATCGAGGGAGTACAACGTACGATCTAGCAAAGAAGTAAAGGGACGCCAGGGTATATATAAACCCAGGTGGAGTGATTATCCTAATCAGCAATTGCCGACAGGTGTGTGGGTGCGCTACCAAAGCCCGCGCCTTGGCCACGCCCCCTGTCACCCACCGTAACCGTGACAGAATACATGCTGATGCTCTATTATATGCAAATGTTTATGCGGTAAGTATGTAATTGCTCCCCAAACTAATTGCGTTGTATTTTTTCATAAATCAGTCAAAATGTCAAGTCCCAACACTTGAGCTCGTGGTTATTGTCATTCAGCAAATGTAATATTCTGATTAGACATACCAAATTAGCCATAAAATACCCAGTAATACAGTATAAATCTATTGTATGATATTGTTGCCATATGGATATTGATGGCCAGAATAACTAGAACCGAAAAAGAGACTCAGCCCCTTGCAAGTGTGAGAGTAGAATGAATATAACACAGGCAGATATTAGTTTAGGAAATACTTTGTCTTTATATCCTCAACACAAAGAAAATAATAATGAATAATTTTGTTGTTTTGATGGTTTTTTGCAAAATATAAATAATGTGTCATGATGTCAGTATAAATCTCATTTCTTTGTGTATGTATTTTTCCTGCTGACGGAATAAAACACTAAATGATGCATCCAATCAGATTACCGCTCCTCACGAGAGCCACTAGAATTAAAAGCAGAGGAGGTTTAGGGTTCCTATTTTGGACTAAATATAATTAAATAAAGTGGGTGATAAGGCTAATTTTGGATTTGACATAAATGTAGAAAGTAATTCAAATGATCAATGATGTATGCTGTAATTATTAGCTTATTAAAATGTATAATCCTAAATGCAATGTTTGTGGTGTGGTCC
Organism: Muraenolepis orangiensis; assembly: GCA_027704905.1. NCBI lineage: Eukaryota > Metazoa > Chordata > Actinopteri > Gadiformes > Muraenolepididae > Muraenolepis > Muraenolepis orangiensis. The sequence continues at coordinate 4,874,423 of CM051002.1, forward strand.
TAGACCAGACATATTTTAATTTACTTTTTTTAACAATATGTTTATTAATTTTCCATCCATTAATTGTCTTATAAAAAATAAAATAAAAATAAATAAATACATTTTTAATTTAATTTTTTAATAATTAGGTTTCAAGAAAAGCATTTTTAACTGTTAACATTATGCCATAGCTTATGCCATAGCTTGTGCTGCTTGTTTATTCCACATTAAAAAGACCCAGAAATCAAAGGCCGTACTACATAATATTATACGCTATACATAACTTCAACACCTCAGTGTTGAAGTCTGCTTACCTAACTTCTACCTTCCACTGCATTTGCATGTTTACAGCACTTCCCTAGCATTTGTAGTTTGAATGATGACTTTCATAATTAAAACGGAGCAAAGGAGTTCACATCACATTTGCAGTAATGTCGTGTGAACCTACCTGTGCTGCTTGACTTCTGGGTTCTGCACCAGAGGGCCGGGGGCCCCAAGCCCCTCACAGAATACTGACTCCAGCTCAAAATATTTAGTTATAGATGTATATATGTATATATATATTTATATATATTATTACCCAGGCCAAAGCATGATCTACTGATCTAGTTGTGCAGTCTGAGCTACACCAAAGAGGGCCACGTTTCCAAGCACACATCTTTAAGTTCACATTTGTTCAGATCCAGATCTTCAGATGTTCTGCAACTCACAACTCAGCTGAGGGTACAGGCATGATGGTCCTGCCCCGCCCCCCCTCCTGCAGAAGCATCCAAGCCAGACTAGCCGCTGATACACCTGCATTCGTAACGCTCGCCTCAGTCTGTTCAGACCGCTAAACCCACGGCAGAGTTCTGCCACGCCTCGTTGTAGGCCCTGCTCAAAGGCATTCTAGCAAGACTGTTGTGCGACTGTTGTGGTCGTGCTACACTTTAATTAAATAGCTCAATGAAAACCTAAATTTCATCGGGTCTGATAACAATAACCATAATACAAAACAACTGAAGCAGAAGCGATAACAGTGATAAATATATCGTATTCATTTGTTTGTTTTTACAAAAGGGAATGATGTCATATGCACGAACACAGTCCCGCACCACCCCCCTACACATACACAAACACACACACATACACACACACAAATACACCGCTGAACTGAAATGAACTGGATTTTCAATATCACACTCACTCCATACAACTGTCTTGGCGAATCCCCAATTGTATCATAGCTGTCTTTCTACAGATCCTATGGCAGCTGTAAAAATTGCTTGTCCATGTCTTGACGTCTTACTGATATTGAACAAAAGCAATATTCCCCAACATATTAACTTTCAAAACATATATATATATATATATACAATGTTTTTGCTGAGTGCACAGTCTGCAGTGTCTTTGTGCTTGTATATATTGGATGTGTGCACTCTGTGCTGCACTCACTTTCAGCCTTGACCCACTCAGAGAGTTCACTGGTCAGACCTGGTGTCTGTCCTCTATGTAGAAGGCTCTGCGTGTGTTACCTGCAGTGGTAACGTATGTATGTAAATGTAAATGTAAATGTAAATGTAAATGTAACATCTTCACAGTGGAGAGCTGGGTGGCTGCATTCATTTAATTTTACATAAATAACTAAACTTTACACTTTACAAATTATGAGCAGCGTGTACGTCTTTTGGCGTAAATTGTAAATTGTTGTATTTCTGTCTGCAAAAAAACGAAAACAAAACTAAATGGCCTATATTTAGATGGCTTGGTGAGACTATTGCACCTCTGTTCATTGACTATAAAACAAAATATCTCTGAATGAGCTGAAAATCCAAATCCAAAAGGATTTTTGGCACCCAGTGGAACAAGTGTGAATTTTGGCATGTCAAAAGGTCTTGAAAAGGGCTTTTACCTCCAATATAGAGACAGGATTAGGATTAAGACATAAAACGGTTTTAAATTCCCCATTTGCGGTGGGATGAAGAAAGAAATAAACGTAAGCATTCAGGCGTGTAAAAGGTTGGGGGCCAAAAGGGGCCCCCGCCACGCCCCCTTACGAGATTTAAAAATAACATTCAATGTGCATTTTGCTCATAATTATTTTTTAAATGAGATAGATTGGTGGGGTGTTGGTCTGGGAAGAAGCCGGGGCCACGGGTAAAATCCCGAGATGGAGCATTTGATGATGCTTTGAGAGTTATTTCCTGCAGAGCCAGAGGCCCAAATTGATGATGGTATATGTTTGCCCCCGTAAATAGTGTTTATTTTTCAACCACCATTTACTTCACTTGCTGCAACAAAATGTAGTATATCTTACATCATCGTCATTGAGGAACTCTTTAATTTAAAAAGACCCCCGGTCTCTCGCTCACTCCCAAGCGATCTTGATGCCGAGGTGACCTCCAAAAAGCACTTCCAAATGTATGATTTAAGTAGACCATTATGCCATGATTCATATAAAAGAGAACAGACAGAATCTCTATGTTACTCTCAAGTCATTCTGAAAGATGTTTCAATATTATAAAAAAAATTTGAACGTGTCTGCATGTACACAAAAGCACCTTCTTCCAAATAAGTACAAACGAGTTGCCCAGCTACAGCCTCAAGTCACGTTTCCACAGAGGTCACTGAGACGGCTATCATTTCACATTCGCATTCAAATGATCCATATTAGCATTTAAATTGATTCACTTCCTCTCTCGTATGCCGGGGAATGTTTGTTTGTTATAATTAGCTGTTTCCTGAAATGCTGGGCTTAAAAAGAAGATCCAGTTTAATCACCAGGGTGTAGAGGATATCAACAAGATGGTCCATGACGAGGAATATTCTACCACATGGCAATCATGCATAAAAACTAAAGTGCGTCAAATAAAAATGAAAATAATGGATTTCATTACTTCTGCTCAACTTCTGTATCATCATTTTTCAATAAGTTTTGTTGTTACTTGAAGTGCAGACTTTGACCAACCAATTAACAGCCCCACTATTGCCTTCACTATCACCTAAACATGCAGTGATGGTCTTACACAGAAGCTCTTTCTAGACTGCATGTCCAGGAGAGACACCATGTTTGTACCTCCTGAAATGTACCTCCTGGCAACGATGAAAACACAAATGTAGCTTAGGTCTACACACTAATGGCTAACCTTTTCCTACATCAGGGATCAATGACATGAGTCACATTGGTCTGGTCAGTTTTTTGGATCGAATGGCAGGATGAATCCACACTGACACCTGCCTTCCACAGGCAGACAAGGATGGGCCTCCAGTCAGTGGTGCATCAGATCAGGTACCACCACAAGAGACTGCTGCTGTGGTTGAGAATCAGCAGGAATATCAAGGGTGTAAGTAAGGGGGTTGCTGGAAAATCTTCTTGCATCTCAAAATGGGGAAAGTGACATTTTGACTTTAACTAGAAATATTTTCAAAAGGATAGGAGAGATGGCATAGAATTAAGGGACCGATTAACATTACAGCGGCCACTGTGGTGGTATTATCAAGATGAAGGCCCTAGTTATGGTTGAAAATAAATCTGCACTGGTTTGCCTTGGACCAGTCCACATCTAGAAAAGTTTTTCCAAGTGCCCAAAAAACAAAATACCTGAAATCATTATTCCCTAGCCGGCCTACAGGGAGGAGGTCGGATCACTGGAGCAGTGGTGCCAGGAGAACAGCCTCGCCCTCAACGTCAAGAAGACCAAGGAGCTGATCGTGGACTTCAGGAAGCAGAGGGGAGAGCACAGCCCTATCTCCATCGACGGTGTTGCAGTAGAGAGGGTCAGCAGCTTCAAGTTCCTCGGCGTGCACATCTCTGAGGACCTCACATGGTCCACGCACACCACACACGTGGTGAAAAGGGCCCAACAACGCCTGAATTTCCTCAGGCGTCTGAAGAAATTCAGCATGGGCCCCCGCATCCTGAGAACATTCTATAACGGCACCATCGAGAGTGTTCTTACAGGGTGTATCACCGCCTGCTACGGGAACTGCACCGCACTCGAGCACAGAGCGCTTCAAAGGGTGGTGCGGACGGCCCAGTATATTGTTGGAGGTGAGCTCCCCTCCCTCCTGAATATATACAACCAGTGGTCCGTGGCCAAGGCCAAACGCATCATAAAAGACAATGCCCACCCCAGCCACAAACTGTACTCACTTTTACCATCAGGCAGGCGATACCGCAGGATCAAGTGCCGTACAAATAGACTCCGAGATAGCTTCCACAGTCAGGCCATCAGGCTGCAGAACAAGGGCGTATAGCATATAATAATGTATATTTTATTACATTTTATATACATATATACATATTGCTCTTTTCTGTGCCGATATATTGCATTTTATAAATTGCATTTTATTTTTATTTTTTAACTTTATTCTATTCTATTTTTATTCTATTTTTATCTATTTTTATCTTATTTTTTAACTGCTGTCTGTCGTCGGGTATTGCACATAAGATTTTCACGCCACTGCTTTAAACTTGTGTAAACTGTGAAGTGACAATAAACTTGATTTGACTTGACTATGTCCAGCACATGCTATGGTGAAAAACAGCATTTCTATCGACCTGTGGAGCACCGGCTCTCTCCCCTCCTAGAGATAAGCAGGGAGCTTGAGATTGACAGTGTCCTGTAGATGGGCTCAACAGGCCCCTCTTGGGCTCTTGATCTGAGATTGATATTCCTATTGAGCTTACTCTTATTAAACAGAAGTGCATGAGAAGTTTCTGACTCAAGCCTTCCAGTTGCACTTCAAATTTGTTTTTATTTTTAATGTTTTTCAATATTGTTCCACCTAAAGAATATTTTTTACGGTGCTTTTGTTGCTTTGCAGGCAATCAGAGATGAGTTGCATATCCTCTCTCTCTCTCTCTCTCTCTCTCTCTCTCTCTCTCTCTCTCTCTCTCTCTCTCTCTCTCTCTCTCTCTCTCTCTCTATATATATATATATATATATATATATATATATATACACATATTACAAATGGACTTGGAGGTGGTGAGGAGTGCAGCTTCATGCAGTCTGGCTGCCAGTCTGTTTTCATTGTGTCTTGGTAGTGACAATGTGTTTTGCGCTTTATGTCATGTGAGCCGGAAATGCTAGAAATCCAGTTACTCCGGAGGTGGAGGTCCGTGTCAGTCGGTGTGGAACATGAAGTTCCTCTCACCTGGCAGACAGAAGTACTAGGATGCCGCAGACTACACCTTCATCACTTTCTCCCCCCCATATATGTTATATTAAAATGCCATATATCAGAAACACTTTTACTATAATTCTGATCTTGAGAAACATGTCCAAGTTAACTCTGGAAGTGAGCAAAACATGTGAGCTTCAAAGCTAAATATAGTAATGTTATGTAATGTAATTAAAATGAAGCAGCAAACAATTATCATCTATGACTCACATGAATAGCGTCCCTGTGTAAGGAAATTTGCAGTTAAGTGCTGTACATTTTGACTCTTTCCATTCCTAATAAGGAGCTCCTGTTTAAAGTCTATGGCCTAGGCTCAATTATACACCATTAGTTATAATGAATGGCACGCAAAGTCAACAATTATTTAGATATTGAATGAAAATGATTTCACCCTGCCTTAAAGCACCACTAACTCCCGATCTCTCAGTTTCTCTCTGAGTCTCACCAAGCTGTAAGTAGTTGTGCTAATTAGAGAGGTGTCCATCAGCAGGAGTTATTGGCAATTATAACTGTGACAGAGCACAAACATGAAGGGAGATCGACCCGACGACCGTGTCTAGGGCATCTAACCCCAATAAAAAACCCTTGTAGACGGGTCGTAAAGTCAGAGGCGAAGCACAACTAATTACCCGATATCTCCATAATGACACCAAACAGGAATTAAAATGCACTCGCTCATCTCAATGAATGCAGCAGTAATTGACCTGCAAGTGTCTCCTCCTCACAAAATCAGCCCTTAATTAAAGTGGAAAAGAGTGATGCCTGATATCAAATCCACCCTTTTGCCTCAATTGCCCGGGGTAGGTCTGTATTTACCCATTAACAGTTGCAGACGTCGTCATGTTGAATCCCGTGAAGTGAGAGGTCATATAAAGAAAATCCAGAAAGAGAGAGGATTTTTAAATGTTTTATACCTGATTGCATAAAGGCTTACCCACTGAGCTGCCTTAAAGCCAGAAAAGAATGGGGAAAGACAATAAAAGTTGTATTTATGTTTATTAGCACAGTACTGTTAGCTACACCATCTTACATTTTCAATTGGCATGAGATGGACATTATAAGACATTATCAAAATTAAAAATGAACTAAATTAATTTTGTCCACAATTTGTCCACTTCATATTGACTGATTGAAGTTATAGAGAGCTGGAAAAAAGGGTCAGACATTTGTTTATTGATTATATAATAATAAAAACTCTGGGATAAAATTGTCTGGGTGTAGGTGGGACCCAAAAGCAGAGGGCCAGAAGCCAGGTGGAACAGGTGTTTTAATGAACACAGCATGGCAAAAACAAGGGTTTTTTCCAGGCGATGGTCAAAACTCGGCAGATCAAGAAAAACAGAACACAAGACGTGACACTTAATACTTGACGTGAGGCTTTCCGGGATTCAGTGTGTGTGATAATCCAGTCCCGTATGAGTGTGCGGCGTAGCCATAAATAGGAACGTGAATGATGCGCTGCAGCTGCGGGTGAGAATTAACAAGGGGGGCGTGGCTATCCAGGCGAGTGCTGTGGAAGTGAACAGACAGGAATGCAAACAAACTGTTGCTGCTACCAAGTGAGCAAAAATAATAACTGGTGTTGTCTTCGGTAAATTCTGCTAATGATTTCAGTAATATACCGAGGAGCCTTGATAGATAGATAGATAGATAGATAGATAGATAGATAGATAGATAGATAGATAGATAGATAGATAGATCTCTCTCTCTCTCTCCCTCTCTCTCCCTCTATCTAAAATACAAATACACTGTTTAATCTCTCTCCCTCTGTCTCTCGCTCTCTCTCTCACCATCGCTGTCTCCCGCTCTCTCTAACACGATTTTTTCCTTCCTCTCTCTATGCTTGATTTCTCCCCCCCCTTCTCCGCTCAGGTTGTTACCTATGTAAAAGAAGAGCACACTTTGAAGGTACGCTTGGTTGTTTTTGGAGTGAGGCCCGGGTTTAAACATGCCTCCATCCTGTGGAGGCATGTTTTTTTTTCAATTCCGTTTAGTGTTCCTCTGCAGTCTGTGCCACAAGTCGTGCAGCACAGATAATTGGCAACACGCACACTTATCACACTGTCTATAAACAAATGATATAAAGAGAGAACAGATGATCAAATCCAGAAGAAGAAGAAGACTTGTGGAGGGAGATGGAAGGCCACATTTGATATGGAACTTTATTACACTATGACGTCGCAACAATCCCGCGGTCCTTGCGAGACACAGTGCTCTACGATGACGGGAGCCACAATAGGGCTGAAACACAATAGACTCGTCGCCATCCAACACCAACATTCACCAACATAAAGGCGAGGGGAAATATATAGAAAGTAAAACTCTTTATATCCATGTAAGTGTTGTATATTTGTCGTTTTTTTTGTCAACATGGTGACAAAATAATAGTATTTAGGTATTTAAGAAATCAAAGGAATGATCTTATTGTCACACGATGATTTTGGCATACTGCTAAAGAAAGAACGCTTTCTAACTAAGTATATAAAATAAGCATATACTAAATATGCACTTATATGTATATATATATATTATATATATATCACCAAAATTTTGTTTGGGGGATGTAGTTAATGTAATGTAATTATGTAATTAATTAATAAAGTATATTTTTGTGTGCATTTATTCCCCCTGTTTCAACTGTTGCACCTTAATTTCCCTCTGGATAAATAAAGTTATCTTGAATCTTGAATCTTGTAATGGAATCACCCCGACCACCACAGACCCTTGGTGTTAACGCGATAACCAAAAGAGATGTCTTGTTTGGCACATGCAGAGATATCATCGAGGGCTAAGAACAGATTGGATTTCAGGTGTTTTGCTATTGAAAGACCAGGGCCACTTTACAGCCCGAAAAAAATGAACTCTTTATTTGGCTATATCTCTGGAACTGTAGTTCCAATCAGCTTAAAATCTAACTGTGGCAGACGGTTGTACGCGAGTGAGTCTTTATATTAACTTAATGGGTGTAATCGAAGATTAGGGGCGATCTGGGATATACCTCTAAGCCGCTGGACTCCGACGGCATTAGCCTTGTTGTAAACTGTATGTACATTTCTCAAATCCCTCTGTATAATTGTTAACTACATTATTGTTTTTCAGCTCAATTCATCATGAGCATAATTCTGAAGAGATCTGAATTCCCCTCGCGTACACAAAAGGTCATTATACTGAAATAGAAAAACACTTGTTTTACTCCAAAGTTTCAATGCTCAACTCTGTTCCACTTTTGTTTAAGGCGACTGGTTTTTCTTGTTGATGTGTGTTTGTTTGTGTTGCTGTTGACAGTAGCGGTTCTAACTGAATTCCCAGATTGCAGGATCTCTTAACCCAGTGGCTACGCTGTGTCCACTGGGCCTCCTACACTCAGTGACCCCCGACCCCACCAAAACATCTCACTGAGAGCCTTCTTTTCAAGCCGCTGGCTTGAAAAGAAGAGGGTCAAAGCAGAAACTCGCTGTATCACAGACGAGGACAACCATGGGAAAGATGCGGCAGGGTAAGTGTCTCCTTGGCGGTGGCATCAAAGGACTGTTGGCAATGCGCTGGTCTCCGCTATTGCATAAGCATTCTTTCTAGCCTCTTTCTCTCTCTTCCTTTTTTTTCTTTCTCTCTCTCTCTCTCTCTTTTGCTCTCTCTCTCTCTCTCGCTCTCTCTCTCTCTCTCTCTCTCTCTCTCTCTCTCTCTCTCTCTCTCTCTCTCTCTCTCTCTCTCTCTCTCTCTCTCTCTCTCTCTCTCTCTCTCTCTCTCTCTCTCTCTCTCTCTCTCTCTTTCTTTTTCTCTTTATCATCTGGGAACGCTGCCAAGGTCTCCTCTCCTCTGCATAGCTGCTTTGCCCTCCCCCCTACATCCCTCCCCACCCCCCAACTTCCCCCCTCGCACCCCTCTTGGTCAACTCGGTGCTGTTCTGTCAGGGAAGATGCATGGGAGTTATGGTTGAAGGTCAGGTTTTCTTCTGTACGGCAACACTGGGAGCGTGAGTCCAGTGCCAATCTCTCATCGGTTTGTCATGAGAAAACTGTGTTTGCTCGGCGTCTGCCAGTAGTTCAGCGGCCCGCTCACGGATCAAATCAATAGGCTGGTTCTCAGTGGAATATTCCGGAGACAGGAAAAAAACGATTTTTTATTTCAGTAGTGTTTCATTTATTGTTTGGATAACATAAATATATGCAAAAGGACCCGAACCTGAGTTGGAGGAAAATCATACTGGCAGATGATATGCGTATATATATAAATACATTATATATTTAAATATAGCTATATAGATTGATAGATATCTTGTTATTCATCCACTGATGGAAAATGCAGGTGTTACTGCAGTGGCTAGGAACAGTGCAGATAATGACACAATTAGATACAATAAATATACATTAGAGCTCTCTCATTATGGACAATAATGTGCAATATATTATGTGCAATAAAGAATGGTGACAAAAAAAAAGGTGCTATGTACCCAATGAACCACTAAACTACCCAATGAACTGTTAACGCTCTGCATTTGCTCTGCCAGCCAGGTGCAGACCAGAGTCGGCACATGAAGCCGTATCTGTAGTGCAGTGAGAGTTTGGCTGCATATCAAAATGTGTGAGCGTGAACACAGGCCCAGCCCACTTTGCTGTGTGTGCACATGTGGGGATGGATATCTCTCTCTCTCTCTCTCTCTCTCTCTCTCTCTCTCTCTCTCTCTCTCTCTCTCTCTCTCTCTCTCTCTTTCTCTCTATCTCTTTGTGTATGAGAATTACATGTTTTTTAATGTATTTTTGCCAAAAGCCCTGTGTAAAGTGTATTTTGAATGCGTCAGTCTGCATGGATTTGTGGTATGTATGGTGTAAATATGGGGGAGGGGGGCATGCTTCACCTCTCGCACCGTTATCACGTTCCTCTCGTTGTGCCCCACTCTGGACGGCGCTGTCCAACATAGCAGTGCTGATTAGACTGAGCTATTACAGGTTTTTTTTACTGATTGTTTAGGCACTATCTTTGAAACCAAACGCTATTCTTTTTTGCAAAACTACACACTAACCACTGAAACTTACACCAAACCAGCAAATCTTTATATATCTCTTGGAAAACCTTTGTAACTGGAGACATGTGTGTGTGTTTGTTTACTACATGTATGAAAAAAACATTATTGCGAACTCACAGAAAAGCAAAAGCGTTATAGTCTTATTTACACTACCAGTGCGTTGTTTGTGCTTTGTGTGCTTATTCAAATCAAAAGTAATTTGGCAAATTTAGGAAGGTACAAATTTTTGAAACCTACTTAAACGAGGGAGAAACTACTTCTGATTGAAATCTGACTATTACTATCAAAAACGAATTGTGTGTGAAACAGAACACAAGGCCAAATGAAACCCGAAAAAATAGGTGCATGCAGTAAGCTCAGTCGGTGCATAGAAACTGCACATTTGGACATATTTTAAAACTGTATTTAGCTCATTTTACTTTGTTACATTTGCCATTTATACCTTTGTTACAACTGTAGTTTATTATCTACTATGCATTTCACCTGCATTGGCCCAAATGAGCTCTCATGTGTAAAATGGTTAATGTAACTCACATCCAGTACAGACACTACGCTGCTGATTTAAGATTCAAGAACAACAGAATGCTTACTCCCCATTACCGCCCGCAGTGTGAATTTCTAAAACACATTACTATAAAAATACTATACACAATAAAAAATTAATGATACAATGAATGAAAATGAACAATAAAGTGACTGATGATTTGTACATGTGTGGAATTGTGCAAAAAGTGAAGCAGCATCATGAATACAGTGCAGTACAGTGCAGAACAGTGCAATAACTGTAATGAGTCCAGAATGTCCAGCAAAGTATGATAGTGTAATGTTAATGACAATGTTAGGATAGTGGCAGAAATCCTAGCAGTATAGTAGGCGCACTGCCTACTATATAGTTTATATCAAGGATATAAACTATCCTTGAACCTGGTGGTCCTTATGGTACAGATGCTGGTGGCTGTGTTGCTGCAGCCTGAATCATTTACAATTTGCCCAAAATACTTTCAGTGCCATTATAGGCCCATTAAAAGCATATTCAGTCTTTGTAGAACACATGTTGGTCACAAACTGTATAAACGTCTGAGTCACCGTTTGCTGCACTTAAGGGGAGCCATCGATAGGGCCATCCGCACCCCTACTTCCAACGTCCCTGCTTTCAGGCAGTTAAACCACAACCATAGCACTTCAGTCACTGGTTGTGTGTGTGTCTTGCTGATGGTGGACAGAGGCCTCCAGGCACAAGAGTGTGTACGTATTTGTGTGTGTGTGTGTTTGTGTGTGTATGTGTGTGTGTGTGTGTGTGTGTGTGTGTGTGTGGTCCTTAATTGCAACAATTGCTAAGATGAGAAAAAAAAACGTGATTTTTGAACAACATAAGCTGTACACTATGTACACTATTAGCCGGCAGGCTTACTGTTTCTGGTGATGCCTGTGACAGCTCCATATCCTTAATGTTGCCATTGATCATCTATAATCACATGGCTGTTTATCTGTCCCTGCATCCCCTACTTGGAAGAGTGTCTCGCTGTCGTTTCTGCTGCGTCCAGAAGAAGTGGCAGCTCCTCTGTGAACTAGGCATACCTCACGGGCATATCTGGCTCCCTACCGGGTCCCTTCTCATCTTCACCAGACACATCAGAGTGAACCTGATGTGAGAGAGCATCAGGTGGGGCTGAAGCATGGTCATGGTCTACTGTCACGGCGTGACAACTGAACCGGTGTCCAACAGGGATGTGGGCTGAGCCCTCTCCTCTACTCCCTCTTAACCCACGACTGTACTCTTATACATGGTACAAACATGATCAAGTTTGCAGATGACACAACAGTGCTGGGCATCATCAAAAACAACAATGAGGCAGCCTACAGGGAGGAGGTCCAGCACCTGGTGGCGTGGTGCGCTGACAACAACCTGGCCCTCAACACCAAGAATACCAAGGAGCTAGCTCATTGTGGACTTCTGAATGACCAGAGCTGGCACATGCCCCCATCCTCATCAACAGGGTGGAGGTCAAGCATGTCTCCAGCTTTAAATTCTTAAAGCGTGGGGTCCACATCTCCGAGGACCTCTCTTGGTCCCTCAACAGTGCCTAACTGGTAAAGAAGGCTCACCAGCATCTCTTCTTGAGTCCCCTGAGGGGACTGAGGAAAGCCCACCTGTCCACTCAGATTCTAGTGAACTTTTACTGGTGGGCCATTGAAAGTATCCTCATGAACTGCATCACAGTGTGGTACGGCAACTGCACTGTTTCTGACCGGAAAGCGCTGCAGAGGGTGGTGAAAAGCGATCATCACATTGTTGGATTACCCCTCCCTGCAATAAACACTACCCACCACAAATGGTGTCTGAGGAAGCCACACAAAATTGTCAAAGACACATCCGACCCCAACCATGGATTGTTTGCCCTCCTCCCATCCGGGAGGTGCTATTGAAACCTTTGTTCCAAGTCAAGCAGGCTTAGGAACAGCTTTTTCCCCTTAGCTGTCATCTCTCTGAATTATGTACCACGATGACAGCCCCCCCCCCCCTTGAACTCTGTACCACAGACTCTCCCCCCCCCCTGCTGCCAAATATACGAACACTGCTGACAATACACTTTCACCATTACCATCAATGGCCTTGCACTGTATCATAACTCCCTACCATTACCATCAATGGCCTTGCACTGTATCATAACTCCCTACCATAGTTTACAGATTTATTGTTTACATAGTCATGTACATTTTTACTGCACTTACCGTATATATATATTAATCTTAATCTTTTGATATAACTACACACCCCTGCTCACTACCTGCTGTATATACATTTATATTTATCTTGTTGATACTGCATACCCCTGCTCATATATATGTATACTTATATATATATAAGTATAAACTATATTTAAACTATACTTAATTTATACTTATATATATACCTATAATTCTGCACATATCTTATACCTACTCTTTAAGTTATTTTATACCTGTTTAGTAGTAGTTTTTTAGAAGACTGTTTTTACATATTTTTCAACAACTGTAATTGTATATGACCATGCACTTTACTGCAACATTTGCACTCTGGTTTGATGCCAAATTATTTTTGCTGTACTGTCCTGTAATGAAAATAAATTTGAATCTAATCTAATCTAATCTAATCTAATGTAATCTAATCAGTGGCGGCTTGTGGTTATAACAGTATGGGAGGAAGGAAGGTGCCTCACTATCAATTTTGGTCATGATTGTTGTGCCTTCAAAGTGTAGTGATGTGTGATGTGATTTCAACCTTTCAGAGGAGTTTAAAGAGAAACTTAGGGTTAGGGTTACACTGTTTGCTTCACGTTACGTTTTCCCTCCTGATGACACAGGTCATCTGGTGGGAAAAAGGGGTACGATTTTGCATCGACGCTGAGCTGCACCCCAGAGACAGGCTGGAGAGGGGGCACTTCCATGCATTTAGGTCCTCCATGCATGTAGGACCAGATGTCGGGGCACCCTGGGCACCATCTCTTCTCCCCCTACCGTCTGGTCGCTATAAGGTTTAAGGATAGTTTTTATCCAAAGGCAGTGACCTACTGAACTGCTAGGAGTGCTGCCACTTTCACTTTCATAACATTGTCATTAACATTACACTGTCATACTTTGCTGGACGTTCTGGTCTCATCACAGTGACTGCACTGCACTGCACTGTATTCACGATGCTGCTGCACTACTGGCACTTTAAATGCTTTTAAATCTTTTTTCACATTCAACTGATTTTTTTTGTTCATTTGTATTATTATTTGATGGTATTGTTATTTGATATGTATACTGCGGGAGGGAATGGGGAGCAAGCATTCCAATGTACTTGTTAGAAATGGCAAATAAATATCTTGTATCTTGTATCTTGTATCTAGACACATTCACAGCAGCACAAATCATATTCCCAGTCAGGATTATACAGTACATGAATAAAAATCCCTTTACATGAAAATAATTGATACCATGCTTGACGTTGTGCGCACACGCACACACACACACACAGACACACACACACACACACACACACACACACACACTCACACACACACACAGACACACTGTCTGTGTGTCTCAGGCCTGCAAACACAGCCATTCCCAATAAACTCCACACCAATAAAATAGATCATGATAATTCCATCTATGGTGTTTGAATGCCGTTAATGCAGCCTCAATGAAATTGCAAATCAGATTTGGGGGGGGAGGATCTTGCTGCAAAAGGGCGCTTCATTATTTCTGTCTTGCTTGACAAGTGTTTATTGTTGCTCCCGGGCCGATTGAAGGTTACCTGCACCATTGCCTACAATCCTGGTACCGCGGTGACGGCCAAAATTTAGAGGCAATCAATCAAGCTTTGTGTCTCCGTACACAAAGCCTGTCTTGGGGTTTATCGAAATCTGTATCAACAATGACGCTGTCTTTGCAAAGATTGAGGAGTGGGGGGGGGGGGGGGGGGGGCCTCAACAGACACAACTGGTTTGTTTCTTTCGTTACTGATTTATATGGATAAAAACAACACACACACACACAAGGGAAATACGTCACAGCCTTGGGGCTTCTGCATGGTTTAAATACAGCCAGGTGAGTCACTTGTCCTTTTTGTCGCCACAACCTCAGCTGACTTACATTTATTCTGCTTGTCTCACTCGCAAAGTTCACAAAGTAGGTGACGGCACGCGTATATAAAAGAGCTCGCTCTCCGGGGCAATTTGTACACAATTGAGTGTGTGTATTCTCGTGATGAGGTCAAACGCGTAAAACAAGAAATGAAAAAAATATCCAAATAAGGGACAAATATTGTGCCTTGACTGTCACGAGAAGGGAGTGGGTTGGACCCCGAACGCAGACGCCGACAAGTGGAGTGATATGAACGCAGGCCCGGCGTCATGGGCGGGCCTGGCCCCATGGGCGGGCCCCATGGGGCCAGGCCCGCCCATCCAGGATTTGGGCCCGCCCATGAGAAATCAGGGATTACATTTTTTTTTTTATTATTATGTTTATTGTTTTTATTTGTAGGGCTTTATCATACCATTCATTTTTGTATTAAACTATGTTGAAACATTAGTATAATATCATTTTTTTATTTTGCTATGAAAAATTATCTCGCGATACTGGTTTTTCGCGGGGTTGAGTCGTGTGTGTTTTTTTTTAAGTGAGACGCGTCACAGCAACCTGTCAGTTTATATGTATCGGCAACAATGGATATTAGGAAGTGGTTCACCAACAATAAGAGCTCACACAAGGATTGTGGCAACTCAGCACCAGCTGAAACATTTCCTATGCTCAAAATGTTTCATTGTGTGCACAAAAATAACGCCTAAATCTTTCGGCAACTATATGCACATATGTTACGTTAAAATGGGGTCGGGGGGTGGGCCCGCCCTGGTAAATCAAATGCCCGCCCAGAGATGGATGTCTGCCGCCGGGTCTGTATGAACGGCTTTAATTACTGGAAACACACACAAAGTCACAAGGGTGCACTGGGGAGACGATCCGCGGAGTACCGGCAGGTAGTTGACCGGCGAGTAGTCCGGGACGGGGGAAGGAGTCTGAGTACCGGGGTATCGGGTGCGAAGTACCGGCAGGTAGTTGGCAGGCGATGGGTATCAGACGGGAGAACTACGTGCATTGTAGAGTAACGACCTCACGCTGGGGTAAAGGAAAGACAACGTATATATACCCCAGGTGAGGTGATAAACAATTAGACGGGGAGATTGTGTCCAGGTGTGTGTGTGTGTGTGTCACCAGCGCACGTGGCTAGGCCACACCCCCTGCCAACCACCGTAACCGTGACAGTACCCCCCCCCCTCAACGGGCGCCTCCTGGCGTCCAATCCGGCGTGAAGGGGTGTTCCCGGTGGCAGTTGAAGGAAAAGAACGGATCCCGACAGTAGTGCGGAGGGTGCGGAGCGGCGTCCTCTGCCTGGTGCGGAGCGACGTCCTCAGGCGAATGCGGAGCGGCGTCGTCAGCCGGGTGCGGAGCGGCGTCGTCAGCCGGGTGCGGAGCGGCGTCGTCAGCCGGGTGCGGAGCGACGTCCTCAGCCGGGTGCGGAGCGACGTCCTCAGGCGAATGCGGAGCGGCGTCGTCAGCCGGGTGCGGAGCGGCGTCCTCAGGCGAATGCGGAGCGACGTCCTCAGGCCAACACAATATATTGTGTAACAATAACGAAAAAAAGTATTTTTTTGTGCTGCCCTGACCTGCTCTTCTTAACCTTTAGTCTGCATCTATCACTGAAGACTGTTCTCTGTAAATCACTGTGTGTTTCTAACTGTTTTTTTTTTTTATGCCTATACTGAAGTGATGTGAGAGGCTTTTTACATGTCATTTGTAATCACAGATCGATTATGGTTTACAATACAATAGGGTAAACAATTAGAGGCATAGAGAAAGACATCATGAATTCCAATAAAGCCAAGCATGCAGCAACTGCATCATTTATGACAAGCCTGTCAGTCACGAGTCATATAATTCTATGCCGAATTGTTCAAATACTGCTGCTTTGCCATTCAGCATTTTGTGATATTTTGTGCTTTTTAAAAGCTTCCAAAACAACTGCTAACCAAGATTTTTTGGGGAATTAAAACATTGACATCCATCCATCCATCCTGCAGACTGCGACTCAATGTGGGAAACACAAGTATAATTAGTATCCTCTCAAAACTTCTTAAGACCAACCGCATTGGGCAGGAGTTCAAGACATGCAGCTGTATCAGAATCAGAATGCCTATATTGTCATTTCACAAGTACACACAATTGTTAAGCAATCCTTAAAGTCACCCTTACCACACCTAACAGCAGTTAGTGTTATGTAACACTACATAAGTCTTAAGTCTTCAACACAGGACCATTCTGTGGCCCTCCCAGCAGAGGCTGATGCTCATGTGAGTAAAGACAGTGAGAGGAACTTCTGTCCAGATCTGTGTTGGCCGTGCTTTCTGGATTCTGGGAACCTTTGACCTCACTTATAGAGTCAGAGCATTAGCTGTCGGTCTGTCTGTCTCCTGAAATACATTTGTAAATCCTTCTATGCGTTTTCATTAATTTTGAGACTGATCTGACTCTTAACTACACCCTGTGCTCCCACAGACATATTTAACATATTTCCACAGACAGCGGATGTGGTTTGTACGATGACTCCTACCAAACCAAAAAATTGCAGGGCTTCAATTCTCGTTAGAGAAGCATCAACTCACCACCTACTTTCACTCATACATGATGATATCACTCTTTGCATATTGATGGTTTTCCATGAAGAGTGGAAGACTTGGGTAAGGGTGGTAAGGAAGTAGGATGCATTCACACATGCATTCCACTGCACAGGACAATACATTTATACAGAGGGTTGTAAGGACAGCAGAGAAGATCATCGGGTGTGCACTTCCATGCATTAAGGAGATCTTTAGGACCAGGTGTCGGAAAAGGCCATCTCCATCCCAAAGGACCGCAACCACCCTTGGCACCATCTCTTCTCCCCCAACTGTCTGGTCGCCGGTTTCACAGCATCTATACAAGGATTAGGTTCAAGGATAGTTTTATTCCACAGGCAGTGCCCCTACTGAACTGCTAGGAATGCTGCTACTATCATAACATTATACTATCATACTTTGCTGGACTTTCTGGACTCATAACAGTAACTGCACTGGTCTGCACTGTAATCCACTGTCATGATGCTGCTGCACTACTGGCACTTTATTTATATTTTTGCACAATTAAACACATACATACATATCATCCATCAGTCACTTTACATTTATTTTTCTGTTAATTTTTATTGTAAATAGTATTTTTATAGTATTGTTTTAGAAATGCATAATGTTGGAGGGAACGGGGAGTAAGCATTCCATTGTACTTGGCCAACACAAATCTTGTATCTTGTATCTTGTATCAATGCATTCTATAAGATCACCACCTGTTGTTTCTTTGAATTTCTTTTCACAATCCATGCGATGGCCCAGGGAGAGGTAAGTATAGCTGGGTCTATTGGTGTGGTGGGATCTCAGCAGGAGAGTGGAAGCACTGACTCACTGGTCTCCATAGGGAGAAGACATGCCTGCAGTGAAGGTGATTGATTGACAACCTCGGGGGGACTTGCTCACTTCGGAGGTTTTTTGTCGACACCGTGTTATCGACCTATCGGGCTGAGCTTTGCGGCCAAAGCTCTCTGTTTATAGGTCAATCTATGTCCCCATCCTCATCTGTGGTCAGGAGTCTGGTCATGGTTGAGCATGAGGATGACCGGTGAGAAATCCCAGACTGCTTCCTCTCTGGATCCTCCCGATCCAGACTCCAACTTGTTGTCCACATGAATATTATTCTATATCTTTATTAAAACACAGACATTCATGATTATTATTTTATATCAAATTAAAGCGGGTATACGTCATGAAAAGAACAACTGATTGCAAACAGCAGCGCACCTGACATGACCACAGTTACTGTCTTGAGAAATGTGAACAAGAATAAATGTGACTACAAGTTGGTTCATTTGTTTTCGGCAACATAGATAACCTCTGTGCCCCCCCAGGGTCAGTCATGTGCCCCCCCAGGGTCAGTCATGTGCCCCCCCAGGGTCAGTCATGTGCCACTCCCAGGGTCAGTCATGTGCCACTCCCCAGGGTCAGTCATGTGCCACTCCCCAGGGTCAGTCATGTGCCACTCCCCAGGGTCAGTCATGTGCCACTCCCCAGGGTCAGTCGTGTGCCACTCCCCAGGGTCAGTCATGTGCCACTCCCCAGGGTCAGTCATGTGCCACTCACCAGGGTCAGTCATGTGCCACTCCCCAGGGTCAGTCATGTGCCCCCCCAGGGTCAGTCATGTGCCACTCCCCAGGGTCAGTCGTCCCACTGACATTTGCTGATGAAGCTCAGTAAATAAATCATACAATGCAAGTTTGAGCCTGATCAATTGTTTTGAATTGTGTCTACGTATCTTATAACCAAGCATCAAAACTGAATATGTTAATAGGTTAATGAGGCATACATATAGTATTAGGGTTATAAGACTGGGACAAAATGCTAAAATAATTTATAATATATATATATATATATATATATATATATATATATATATATATATATATATATACACACACAAACACAGTCAAGTATATTAACAGTTAACCCTTGTCTACATTAACACTGTAATTCTGTTATATAGCTCCTGTTCACAGAAATATGATGAATACATTGGGTAAAATAGTATGTTGGAACTGCATTTGATGACCTGATTGTCAGAAAACAACAAGTTTCATTCTATATTCCAACTTATCTTCATTTTGGGACAACCCATGGGAGCCAAGATGTGGTCCTGAAGAAGACAAAGCTACAATAACCAGAGGAGTGAAGTCAAGTCAATTTCCTGTCCGCACCTGAGAGAGAGGCCATGGAGGCCTACATCAGCGACTCTCTGGCGGCCGGAATTATCCGTCCCTCGTCTTCACCAGCTGGAGTGGGGTTCTTTTTTGTGGAGAAGAAGGGACAAGTTATTAAGGCCCTGCATTGACTACAGGGGCCTTAATGACATCACAATTAAGAACCGTTTCCCGCTCCCACTGATATCATCCACCTTTTAGTTGCTACAGGGAGCTGTGATCTACACAAAGCTGGATCTGCGGAACGCCTACCCCTTGGTCCGGATCCGGGAGGGGGATGAGTGGATGATGGCCTTCAACGCGTCCACCGGCAATTATGAATATCTGGTGATGCCATTTGGTCTTACCAACGCCCCGGCAGTGTTCCAGGCATTGGTTGACGACGTGTTGAGGGACATGCTAGACAAGCATGTGTTCGTTTACCTAGACAACTTTTTTATAGAGGTGGACGCCTCCGGCGCGGGAGTAGGGGCCATTCTGTCTCAGCGGTCTGCCGACGACTGGCCGCACATCATGTTTGAATAGGGGCTGGTGGTTTAAAACCGAGAGGTAGCCTAGTCCAGAGAACAGGGTGGGCCATCGTTGTTTTCATGGCGTGGAGACTTGGAGAATGGCTGATCCGGCACCATCCAGGAGTGTGAATCCCAGGCCTGAGAACTAATCCAGGTCCATAAGGTCAACACACTTGGAAAGTGAATGAGGGGAGAGTCTTGGGGCCATAGCGTATGGTGGTACTGAAGGTGCCCATCAGCTCGATTTTAGAGTTGCCATAACCACGTAACACTGCAGATGGCGTGGCGAGGCTCACATGGGGAAATAAACGTTGCACTGTTGAATAATTCAGCAGGGACACCGCAGCCCCTGTGTCCAGTAACTGTGTTCTTGCTTAATTTGTGCATATTTAAATAAAGTAGTGCTGTCAATAGATCAAAATATTAAATCGGATTAATCACAATAAAATTCTATGATTAATCAGATTAATCACAAGTTTAAAAGAAGCATATTTACTTGTAGTTATATTTTTTGCGGGTGGCAAAACCAATGCAGGTATGGAAGAATGAAAGGCTAAAAGCAGTTAGAGATCAAGCTTTTTATTATTTCATTTGTTACTTTTCACTTAAGTTTTTCTGAGCATGTTTGTTTTTTTGTTTTTTGAATGTATTGCATCTTTGTTGTGTTGGACCTGCTTTATCATTTCAAAAGTTGAATTCCAGCGTGTGGGTCCATCCTGAATGAGGCTCCTCCTTCAGCGCATGAGAGGCTTGTTGGACTTTCAGCTCCGCTGTGTTTGCAGGACTGGGTTTGAAATGCCTATGCATTATTTATTTCTTTACTTTCCCACTTTTTATGTATTTGTATTGTTTATTTGTTTCATTCAGCCATTCATCATGTGACACTTTCTCTTGAATGTATTTCTGTCACGGTAATAGAGTTTTCTCTGATCAATCTTTCACCCTATTTATTTACTTTTTTCCTCTTCTTCCTCCACAGCACCACCACCACCACCGCCACCACCGCCGCCACCATCACCGCCACCGCCACCGCCACCACCACCATCACCGCCACCACCGCCGCCACCATCACCGCCACCACCGCCACCGCCACCACCACGCCGCCACCACCACCCCACCACCACCACCACCGCCATCACCACCGCCATCACCACTGCCGCCACCATCACCGCCACCACCGCCACCGCCACCACCGCCACCACCACCACCACCATCACCACCACCGCCACCACCACCATCACCGCCACCGCCACCCCACCGCCACCACCGCCACCACCACCGCCGCCACCGCCACCGCCTCCACCGCCTCCACCCCCCACCCCCCCCTCTACTTATTTAATTAGAGAAACAATCTGTAAAAAATGCTCAAGATAATAAAGTTTCCTCTGGCGGGACACGCTTTGCCTCAGCCCTCATCCATCTTGAGGGAAAGCAGTCCCCCCCACCCCCCTGTCCCCCCTGTCCCCGTCCCCTGTCCCTCCTCCTCCTGTAGCCGGCTGATTTGGTTACGCTGTGTACGTGTGTGCATACGTGCAATCAAATAACAGGAGAGTAATGCTGTCCTTGTCTGGGGTGGAACCCGGCGGAGACATAGTTCATGTTACACATTCAATGGGGCTTCTCCGTGCACCGACATACAAATCCATGCTTTAACCACCTACCAACACCCACCACCTCGACCCACCACCACCCTTTTCCCAGACCACCCTGGACAGAAATACGCAGGCTTGCAATAAAAATGTATGTCTGACGATGGCGATTGACAATTGGCCTTTCCTCCCATAACCGTGATGGACAATAGACAACAAGAGATAGAAAGTACCTACATCCGGGGATTGGGTGACGGTGCTGATGCTGATGTGCTGATCGTGACGAATTGGAGCAGAAATGAGCGGCGAAGGAAGAGCTTTTCTGTTCCAGTTTTCTTTTCCTGTTTCCCGCACACACAATACACTCAAGCTATTGCGTAGCCATAATCCTCATTGTCTACAACTAATGAGTTTCCCCTCATTTGAGAGAAACATACAAAATATCTATTGTTTAGAGACTGCAATTATGGAGCAGGCTAAGGTGAATCCAAGAACCCTTATTATGTACCATCACTATCGCCATGGCTACTGCAGCGGTTGACTTGGTATGCCCGTATGGACTAAGAAGAACCGAGAGACATTGTTATTTTAGCTCAAAAGGAATCCAAAGGTAAGTGCAAGAGAATATATTTGTCCAGAATAAGTGAAAATAAATAGCCTTTCCGTTTATTTATTTTTGGCAGGGTTTTATTGGGTTTTTACATTAACAGTGGCTGTTGTTTATGCCACAATACAACCAAGGGCATTCATAGCAATTCTGATGCTATGTCATTCGCGTTTCATATGCACGGTCATTTATACCCTAGTTGATTTACGATGACGAGGAATGGGACAGATGAGGTCCTAGCATGGAGGTGAATCTGACTCCTACAAAAATGCTCAGCCGCTTGCAAAACAACAAGTAAACACTTATTTGGTGTTCCACTCAACATCGCAGATTTATTTTGAAAGAAAGCACATAAGGCACAAAGTGTATGTCCGACGCATGGGCACATTGGGGTGGCAGGATAGCTCAGTCTGTTGGAACTTGGCTTGGGAACCGGAAGGTGGCAGGGACCTTTGAGCAAGGCTCCAGACCCCCTACACTGCTCCCTGGGCGCTGCATATACAATAGCTGCCCTCTGCTCCTAATACTAGGATGGGTTAAATGCAGATGTGTGTCCATGTGACCAATAAAGAGGATTCAATCCTCCAGATTTTAATTTAGAAATGCACATACACACACATACAGCCATGGATACGTATACATGCAAATATCAGAAAACTGTCTAACCCTAATCCATCAGAATCTCCCTTTTTTCGGTTGAATTGAATGCTGCTTCTTGTTTTACAGTGTGCACAGGGCCTATTGGTAGCAGAACAATTAACTCCCAACACCTCACTGCTATCCCTCCCAAGAACACTACCTACCACACACACACACACACACACACACACACACACACACACACAAAAACACACACTCAGAGAAACACACACTCCGACGCGCGCACACACACACACAATCAGACACAGTGCATCCAAAGAGCACCATGAGCATTGTGTTGTGTGCGCTGGCCGTGTGTCGTGTTGAGGCATAGAAGCTCTGCTAGAGTCTGAGCCTGCATTGGGCAGCATAGCCCCCCCCCTAATCATGGGTATACAGGAGGTCTCTTCAGACCTATGATATGTTAAGCAAATGATCACATGGGGAAGACGAGGCCCACTCATTATCCCTCTCCCCGCTCTTAGCTTCTAAATCGAATCTAAATCTGGAGGATTCAATCCTCTTTATTGGTCACATACATGTACACACACAGTGAAATTGATTTAGCTGCATTTAACCCATCCTAGTATTAGGAGCAGTGGGCAGCTATTTTATATCCAGCTGCCCGGGGAGCAGTGGAGGGGTCTGGTGCCTTGCTCAAGGCACCTCGACAGTGCCTGTGTGTTTCAGAGACTTGAACTGGGACTTGCTAAATAGAGTGGGACAATTTTTGGAAATATGGAAACAACACAAACACAAAATATTTGAAATATTGAAATTGTATTGTTATTATTTAATATTATTTAATATTAAATATTTAATATTATTATTTATATTATTTATTGTTATTAAAGATATTGCTTGTGACAAACTGGAAGACATGAGATAACTGAACACTTCCTTTAAAACTCATATTTTAGAGTAGCATTCACTCTGCCTGCCTGACCTATACAGGATCAAAGCTCGGAAAACCGCTGACTAATTAATAGGTGGGCATCCATTACCCCCACCTCACCCCTCCCTTTTCCCTCCCTCCCTCCCCTCCCCCCCCCCCCCCCCCCCCCCCAAAGAGTTCAAGCAATACTCTAGGGGCTTCTGGCCATGGAAATCTCCGGTTTGAGACAATAATAAGTGTGAGGGGAGAACTACACTTCCCACACTGTCCCAAGGATGATTGATTGTGATAATAGAATATGCAAATTCAGGCGTGATGCTGATGTAAATTAGACAGGAGGTTTACCTGGAGATTCTAATTTGAGATGGGCATATGACTGAGCCTGTTTTGACATAATGAGATTGCAGTGTATGTGTATGTAGGGGGTGTGTCTATCCACACAAACAGATAGTGTGTGTGTGTGTGTGTGTGTGTGTGTGTGTGTGTGTGTGTGTGTGTGTGTGTGTGTGTGTGTGTGTGTGTGTGTGTGTGTGTGTGTGTGTGTGTGTGTGTGTGTGTGTGTGTGTGTGTGTGTGTGTGTGTGTG
This sequence comes from Muraenolepis orangiensis, assembly GCA_027704905.1. Classification (NCBI taxonomy): domain Eukaryota; kingdom Metazoa; phylum Chordata; class Actinopteri; order Gadiformes; family Muraenolepididae; genus Muraenolepis; species Muraenolepis orangiensis. Next base: position 4,898,782 of record CM051002.1, read on the forward strand.
TGTGTGGTTCAAGTCTGTCTCCAGAATAAACCAAAAGTATGCCACCTGACAGCATGCATGATGTCTCACACATCTCCAACCCCTGTGATCTTACCACTTCAATAGATCTGTACGTTTGTAAGTTTTTACAATGGGCATTTTTTGTAAATTTACTCTAAGTGCTTTCGACTTGCATATCCAATCTACTATTACCCTTCCCCATGTCCACTTGTGTTCATCCAGCTCCCTTCATTAGTTGTTCACGTATATATACAGAACAACTTTCAAATAAATATGTTTCCTTTGTTTGTAATGTTCTTATTTTGGGACGTAGAATGCTAATCTCATTTCTGTTTTCCCCCACACATTATTGTACTATACATATTTATACCACAAACTGCACGCGCCCAGGCATTCAAACTTGGTTTTAAGACGGTGGAAAAGGACTTCCAATGAGGAGCAGGAATCTAAACGACTCTGGCAGGATCCTTAGAAATCTAATCAGAATGACGAAATAGTGAGAGAAGAACCGAGACCCAAAAAAATGACTCCATTAGAGCTGTTCACCCAATTAGAATGATCCAGAAGCTGAAGCAGAGTACCAAAGTATGCATGGACTGTCAAATATTAGCCCTTATTATGAGCTCCAGAGGACACTACATGAGCAGAGCCCTTAATATGAGCTCCAGAGGACACTACATGAGCAGAGCCCTTAATATGAGCTCCAGAGGACACTACATGAGCAGAGCCCTTAATATGAGCTCCAGAGGACGCTACATGAGCAGAGCCCTTATATGAGCTCCAGAGGACACTACATGAGCAGAGCCCTTAATATGAGCTCCAGAGGACACTACATGAGCAGAGCCCTTAATATGAGCTCCAGAGGACACTACATGAGCAGAGCCCTTATTATGAGCTCCAGCGGACACTACATGAGCAGAGCCCTTAATATGAGCTCCAGAGGACACTACATGAGCAGAGCCCTTATTATGAGCTCCAGAGGACACTACATGAGCAGAGCCCTTAATATGAGCTCCAGAGGACACTACATGAGCAGAGCCCTTAATATGAGCTCCAGAGGACACTACATGAGCAGAGCCCTTAATATGAGCTCCAGAGGACACTACATGAGCAGAGCCCTTATTATGAGCTCCAGAGGACACTACATGAGCAGAGCCCTTATTATGAGCTCCAGAGGACACTACATGAGCAGAGCCCTTAATATGAGCTCCAGAGGACACTACATGAGCAGAGCCCTTAATATGAGCTCCAGAGGACACTACATGAGCAGAGCCCTTAATATGAGCTCCAGAGGACACTACATGAGCAGAGCCCTTAATATGAGCTCCAGAGGACACTACATGAGCAGAGCCCTTATTATGAGCTCCAGAGGACACTACATGAGCAGAGCCCTTAATATGAGCTCCAGAGGACACTACATGAGCAGAGCCCTTAATATGAGCTCCAGAGGACACTACATGAGCAGAGCCCTTAATATGAGCTCCAGAGGACACTACATGAGCAGAGCCCTTATTATGAGCTCCAGAGGACACTACATGAGCAGAGCCCTTAATATGAGCTCCAGAGGACACTACATGAGCAGAGCCCTTAATATGAGCTCCAGAGGACACTACATGAGCAGAGCCGGGACCAGAGACGAGAAAGTTCAGAAATCGTATAACGGTATTGGCTGAGACATCCGAGTGCTCCAAAACAAGGCTTCAAAAAGCCTCGTCCTCATATGGAGGACGGGAGATTCAAGTGACCGAGTCCACAAGGGACTCATGACCACAACGTGACGATACAGACACATAAAGGTTTTATACGTTCATATACGTACTTGCTTTGCGTGTTAGTTGGATTCGTTCTAGTGTTTGCCAACTTATTGTACTTTTACCTGAACTTACGGTACTTTTAGTTCTTGGAGACTTGTTAGGAATGAAATGCACTTTTGAGTTCTCCTACCTCCTCTTTGTGGAATATACTATCGGAAGTCGGATGACTGTTATACTAAATGGTAACAAGTTGCTGCCGTAAGGCCGCAACTTGTGACCATTTGGATGGGAAGGTCAAGTGAACCGAGTAATAAAGTGAATGTGTGTGCATTAAGCGGATTATCAACACCTGCGTACGAAAGAGGGGAATGAATGGAACATTGCAGGGCCTATAGAATTAGCGTCTTAATTACAGTATGACGGCGCGGTATAATTTAACTGAACACCAAAATTACATGAACCCGAAGTGCTTAGCTTGATTTGAGCAAAAGCTCCCTATTTAGACTTCACTCCCCTGTCACTCGTTGCCAGAACTTTCCCGTTGTAACAACCCGAGTCTCTCTAGCCGATTCCTCCGTGATTCCCCGTGAAGACCATTTTGCAATCTCCCGTAAACTCCTGTTTTTTCCCCGTTCTCTACTTTGCTTGTTTGTTTCTTTTGTTGGATTTTCGACTACTACTACCCTGGATATTTTTTGTTTGTTTTGGACTTCAGCCTTTTCCCCGCAGCACATTATTACAACACCCCCTGTTTGGATCTCCATTTCGCATTCTCGTAAGTCGCTTTACACATTGTATTATTACTTCCGTAATTGACACACACAGTTGATTGTTCACACCTCATATCAGTTTATTCATTGGAGCAATATCCAATAAAGACGCCTATGGGTTGTTGAGCCTGCTACATGATATGCTACACGGGGACGTTGGGACGTTAGCACCTGAACGCGTAAAGAGATCTGTCAATTAAACCGCCTGGTTTCCATACTGCCCCAGTGTGTACGTGCATCACACCTAAAGTAATATGGGAAAGAGGCACACGTGTGGGAGTTGAATCCCTTGATCACAGAGTCAACAAACACAGAGTATGACAATGTTCATGAAAATAAAGATAATATGAAGACATTATGAAGATACAGCACATATTCATGCGCATTTACATGAAAAAACTCTACAGCATTCACAGCAGGAAATAGACATCTCTGACTCGACCCCCCTCCCCTTCCTCCAGCCCTCCAACATGTCATTGTTATTAATAACACATTTATGTGTTATTAGTCATGATACCCCTCCCCATAAAATAACATCCAACATGAAAATGACAACAGCTGACAAACAATTCAGCTGGAACGTATGGCCGTGTGCTCAGCATAAAGGTCAGTACATCGGGAAGAGAGAGAGAAAGAGAGAGAGAGAGAGAGAGAGAGAGAGAGAGAGAGAGAGAGAGAGAGAGAGAGAGAGAGAGAGAGAGAGAGAGAGAGAGAGAGACAGACAGACAGACAGACAGACAGACAGACAGACAGACAGACAGACAGACAGACAGACAGACAGACAGACAGACAGACAGACAGACAGACAGACAGGCAGACAGATGGATGGAGAGAGAGATAAAGAGAGAGAAAGAGGGAGAGAGACAGAAAAACCACAAGACAGAGTCTAAGATCCGTTAACCCCCTTCAGCCTTACCACCTGGCCAACCCCACATCCCGCCTGTTGCATGACCCCCAGCGACTGTCCTGTGCCTCGTTCTCTACTCAGGGTCGCGGGGCCAGCGGCATCTCAGCCGTCCAGATGGCCCTTGGAACGTAGCAGACCGGCTACCCTCTGAACAGCCAACAGGGCTGCTCCCACTCAATTCAACTACATTTTGCAAATACAACTAGTTATTTAGCAGACGCTTTTGTCCAAAGAGACTTACAATAGTGTGTTCAACAAATGTAGGCAAGAGAACAACTCATCACCAGAAGTCAAATGTACATTTAATTCCAAAGTCTCAGAGAACTGAACTACAGCCCCTAGGAGGACTGCTGTCACACAAGTACCGCGTGGGATGACTTATTTTGGCGACCCGATCATGATCACGAATCATCTTTCCAATGTCGGTACGCCTGGTTGTATGTCTACCGTGTGTGTCTATATAGAAGTTCCACAAACACAAGACAAATTGCGTATTATTTTGGGTCCTTCTTCAAAAACTACATTTAAAAACGGTGGTGAGGTGGCAATACAAAGAGAGAGAGAGAGAGAGAGAGAGTCTTAAGCTGTGGTTGTAGTACGAGAAATGTAGACAACCGTGGGTGTCAAAACTACCTCCAGAGGTGGTGGTGTACGCTACATATTCTTGATTGATGATTAGAGATTACCATTGTTCACGAGTCTGAGACCTTGCATTTCTATTAATAAACATGATTCTCTGCATAATCCGAAGCAATGTCAACTGGTACACCGCGGTCGCTATATACGTTCTCAATGCAAATGCGGAAAACAGAGTGCGTGTGTGTGTGTGTGTGTGTGCGTGTGTGCATATCAAGTGGGAATCTCTCTCAGACTGCCCTCTGGGGTTAAACAGGCAGAGGATTTTAATCTACACAACCAGAATTCTAAAAAAGGTGAACACAGGGCGTCACCTTCTGCAAAAATCGCTCAAAGCTCTGTTGACTATTGAAATCCAATACAATGTTTGTCATCATGACATCATCATCATCATCATCACCATCATGATCAACATCATCTCCATCTTCAGCATCATCACCATCATCATCATCATCATAATCATCATCGTCACCATCACCATTATCATCATCACCCCCATCAGCATTATCATAATTATCATCATCATCAGCATCACCATCATCACCATCATCATCATCATCATCATCATCATCATCATCATCACCATCATCATCATCATCCTCATCATCATCATCATCCTCATCCTCATCATCATCATAGTCAGCATCAGCATCAGCATCACCATGGTCCTGCCACGTGTGCTCCTCAAACTCCATTTAACTTTTTTGTCTGTTTGTTTACATGTTCAGTGAAGCGCGGGCGGCGCTGTCTGTCAAATATACGCCCCCTCGGTGGAACACATCTGCATATTCAAGCAGGAGATCTGAGATCTGAGATGTCGAACCAGAACTCTGCTGATTATATGCATTGTGTGTGTGTGTGTGTGTGTGTGTGTGTGTGTGTGTGATTCCTTGGCGGGACAAGGGTGAGAAGGGGGGAGGATGGGGGGGTTGGGGGGTAGAGAGCTTGTGTGAAGTCTTCATCAAACACAGAGAAGTGTAGTGGGGAAGGGGACGCTGTGATAGCACTACACACTGGAGACAGAGACACACCCAGGCCAAAGAAACCTCATGAATATCTGCTTTGTTACTCTTGTCTCTGAGACTCTCATTGTGATCCACACATGCCAGACCCATTATGATTATTACCTTCTGCAATGAAGGTACCATGGAGGCTTTTCTTGAATCCTGAATGACCAAATCTGGGTGATTCAAATATGATAATGATTTATATTGGGATGATTCATGGACATTTATAAACTGACATTTCTCCATAACTTTTCTAAATCAACTTAATTCCTCTGCCATACTAAAATGAGACACTGACATTCAGCACTTAATTAACAATCGCGGCAATTAATTAAAGTCGATCTTTGCTTAACTTTCGCATTCATTGGGTATTCTGGGGACAGCAAATAACAGTGTCTTCATTGCATTATTATAATCCTGACAAAGGGTTCGATTGGTTAATTCATATCAAGCTTTAGCTTCATTATTATAACCATTATTCCTGCACCGGATTTATAACAGGAAACTGTCTTGTTTTCTCTCTCTCTCTCTCGGTCACAAGGGGTAGAGTTAGTAGGACCCAGAACCCAGACCAAAGACCAGTGAAGCGATAACGTGAGGCTTTATTTAAGTAAGCGCTACAATAGAACGGTCGGGGACAGGCCAGGGGTCTGGATACCAGGAAGTCGGGGTAGCGACAGGTAGTAGACAGGCGAGTAGTCCGGGACGGGAGAGGAATCGGGATTCCGGGACGGCAGAGGAATCGGGATTCCGGGACGGCAGAGGAATCGGGATACCGGGAAGCCGATCAGCGGAATGCCGGCAGGTAGTAGACAGGGGCGTAGTGCGGGACAGGCGAGGAGTCGAACGTCACTGGACAGGAGAGTAGTCCGGGACAGGCGAGGAGTCTGGATACCGGCAAATCGATCGGAACGATTCCATCCAGAGAGCACAAAGTACGACCTAGCACCGGTGTTAGAGAACGCCAGGGTATATATACCCCTAGGTGAGGTGATTAACATGATCGGCAATTACCGACAGGTGTGTGGTTGCGCCACCAAAGCTTGCGCCTTTGCCCCGCCCCCTGTCACCCACCATAACCGTCTCTCTCTCTCTCTCTCCTCTCTCTCTCCCTCTCTCTCTCTCTCCTCTCTCTCCTCTCCTCTCTCTCTCTCTCTCTCTTTGTCGCTCTATATATATATATCATTGTGAAGTTATTTTCATTTTCTTGTTATAGTGTGTGTTTTATTGCTTACCGGGTGTTTTTTTGTTATTATCATAAAACAATCCAATATGTAGAGTTATGTTGAATGGAATGCTTGCTCCCCATTCCCTTCCTCAGTTAGAATTTTTAAACAATACTTAAAAAATACTATATACACTAAAAATGAACAATTAATGTACTGAACGTGTATTCATAGTGAAGCTTCTTCTTGGTTTATTGAGTCAGTCTGAGTTATTGTGATCCACACATGCCAGTTATGAGAATACCTTCTGAAATAAAGGTACCATGAAGGCTATTCTTGAATCCTGAATGACCAAAATCTGGGTGATTCAAATATGATACAATGATTTATATAGGGATGATTCATGGACATTGATAAACTCACATTTTTCCATAACTTTTCTAAATCAACTTAATTCCTCTGCCATACAAAAATGAGAAGCTGACATTCAGCACTTATTACATACATACACAGACTGTTACGGTATGTGGTGCCTTCAGGTGGCGCTGTGGGCCTTGTTCCCTGCTACAGGTCAGAGTCCCGCCCTGCTCCAGCACCAGGATCCAGACTCCGCCCCACCAATCACCAATCACCAATCACCAATCACCAATCACCATCACCATCACCATCACCGTATAGAATCACCATTCTATAACGGCACCATCGAGAGTATTCTTACAGGGTGTATCACCGCCTGGTACGGGAACTGCACTGCACTCGAACGCAGAGCGCTTCAAAGGGTGGTGCGGACGGCCCAGTATATCGTTGGAGGTGAGCTGCCCTCCCTCCTGGATATTTACAACCAGCGGTGCGTGGCCAAGGTCAAACGAATTATAAAAGACATTGCCCACCCCAGCCACGAACTGTACTCATTATTACCGTCAGGCAGGCGATACCGCAGTATCAAGTGCCGTACAAATAGGCTTAGAGACAGCTTCCACAGTCAGGCCATCAGGCTGCTGAACAAGGGCGTATAGCATATAACAATGTATATTTTATTACATTGATTTATATATACATATTGCTCTTTTCTGTGCTGATATTTAGCATTTTATAAATTGCATTTTTATTTTTTATTTAAATTTTTAACTTTATTCTATTTTTATTCTATTTCTATCTATTTTTATCTTATTTTATAACTGCTGTCTGTCGTCGGGTATTGCACACAAGATTTTCACATCACTGCTTTATACTTGTGTAAACTGTGAAGTGACAATAAACTCTTGACTTGACTTGACTTGACCGCCCCCTGCTGGTTTTGTTTTGTATAAAGGCTCCCTGTTTGTTGTAGCTCACCCTCTTGTTTTGTTTGACACCCTCACGGCATGCATGCCCCTACGTTGGTTGGTATAGGTAAGGTCCAGGTCTTCGGGACAGGTTAGACGGAGGCCTCTTTACATTTTCACCACGTAGGTAACTCATTGTTAAATACCCCAGGTCAGAGGGGGTATGCCCCCCATGTAAGTTTTGATAAGGTAGTGTGTTTGGTCAACCGCTTGTTGCCACCGCTGCTATATGGAATTTGGGAGAGGGAACTTAGTGTTCCTTTTTCCCCTCGTTTTGTGAAGTTATTTTTGATTTGGCATACTTCCACCAGGTCCCTAGGCCTGCTTCCTGAGTATTTGTAATTTGAGTGTATCCTGTGTCTGTGTCCTTTGTTGTTAAAACAAATACACTGGTATTGCACTTTGACCCCTGTGTTGACTCCGTTCTTGCTCCGCGCACGGGTACCCTTTACCGATGGTCGAACACTCTTGGACATCGCGGGCTATAACACAGACACACAAAAACAGACCCACCCACACACACATAAACACATAAACACATACACATAAACACACTCACACACACATAAACACAAACACACACACACACACACATACACACACACAGGGGGGGAGGACTGGAGGGGGAGCCATTCCCCATCCGTGTACAGCTGTCTCAGGTGTTGCGCTGCATGAATAAGCGATGGGTTACAACTTACACAGGCAGTAGCCGCTGCTGCTGCTGACACAGGCAGGACATCAACAGTGGGAAGGGGCAGGAGGGGAGGGAAGGAGGGGTGTGGTGTGTGTGTGTGTGTGTGTGTGTGTGTGTGTGTGTGTGTGTCAAGTCAAGTCTATTGTCACTTCACAGTTTACACAAGTATAAAGCAGTGAGTGAAAACCTTATGTACATAAGATAAAATAAAAACAGAATAGAATAAAATAAGTAAAAAATACTGTATAAAGTTAAATACATAAAATAAAAATGCAATTTATAAAATGCAATATATCGGCACAGAAAAAGTGCAATATGCATATATAAATCAATGTAATAAAATATACATTGGTATATGTATTGTGTGTATATTGTATTCAATGTCTCTTTCAACCAAGAGAAGGAAAGTATCATTTAAGAGGGTTGTGTATTCTTAAAACATGTAAAAAGGTAAGAACTAATGGAAAAGCTAGATGTGTTTCAATTGTGGGAGTTAAGTGATGGAATAGCCTCAGTGACGGGTTGAAGTCTCAGGGGAGATTTAAAAAAGCCTTAAAGGATCAAATAATTCAGGAGTACAGTTTGGAGTAAAACATTTTGTGTGTGAGCTTGCCTTGAATATGTAAATTTGTGATTTTCTATTATTATTATTTTTTTGCAAGTCTACACGGGTGTGTTTGATTTGTCTGTAAACAAGACCGTAAAATAAACTTCATTCATTCATATGCTATACGCCCTTGTTCAGCAGCCTGATGGCCTGACTGTGGAAGCTATCTCTGAGTCTATTTGTACGGCACTTGATACTGCGGTATCGCCTGCCTGACGGTAACAGTGAACACAGTTGGTGGCTGGGGTGGGCAATGTCTTTTATGATGCGTTTGGCCTTGGCCACGCACCGCTGGTTGTATATATCCAGGAGGGAGGGGAGCTCACATCCAACGATATACTGGGCCGTCCGCACCACCCTTTGAAGCGCTCTGCGCTCAAGTGCGGTGCAGTTCCCGTACCAGGCGGTGATCCACCCTGTAAGAACACTCTCGATGGTGCCGTTATAGAATGTTCTCAGGATGCGGGGGCCCATGCTGAATTTCCTCAGACGCCTGAGGAAATACAGGCGTTGTTGGGCCCTTTTCACCACATGTGTGGTGTGCGTGGACCATGTGAGGTCCTCGGAGATGTGCACGCCGAAGAACTTGAAGCTGCTGACCCTCTCTACTGCAACACCGTCGATGTAGATAGGGCTGTGCTCTCCTCTCTGCTTCCTGTAGTCCACGATCAGCTCCTTGGTCTTCTTGACGTTGAGGGCGAGGCTGTTCTCCTGGCACCACTGCTCCAGCGATCCAACCTCCTCCCTGTCGGCTGTCTCTTTGTCGCCGGCGATCAGGCCCATCACTGTCGTGTCGTCAGCAAACTTGATGATGACGTTGGAGCTGTGCATAGCCATGCAGTCGTGGGTGTAGAGGGAGTAGAGGAGAGGGCTCAGCACGCATCCCTTGGGGGCTCCCGTGAGGGTCAGTGGCTCTGACCCTCAACACCACCTGGCGGCGGTCCGACAGGAGGTCCAGTATCCAGCTGCACGTGGATGGGGGCACGCCGAGACCTCTAAGTTTGGTGTCGAGCTTGCCAGGAACTATCGTGTTGAACGTTGAGCTGTAGTCCACAAACAGCATTTGCACATAACAGTTCTTTCCCTCCAGGTGGGAAAGTGGATCTGTTTTGACGATATGCAAATTGCCATGGGTCCAGCGAGGCAGGTAACACGGAGCAAATAAAGTCTTTGACCAACCTCTCGAAGCATTTGCTGACAATCGAGGTGAGGGCTACAGGTCTATAGTCGTTCAGGCATGTTACCTTGGGTTGTTTAGGGACAGGCACGATGGTGGACATCTTGAAGACCGCAGGAACAACAGCCTGGGCCAGGGAGAGGTTGAAGATGTCTGCAAAGACTCCTGCCAACTGGTCTGCGCATGCTCTGAGGACGTGGCCCGTCGTCTGGGCCTGCCGCCTTACGGATGTTCAACCACTTGAAGGTGCGGCGCACGTCCGCCTCTGAGATGCTCAGCAGGCTGGTCTCCTCAGGCAGCGCTGTCTTCAGCGGGCTGTCATTCACGTCGAACTGAGCATAACAAGTATTTAGCTCTCCTGGGAGGGAGGTAGAGGAGTTCTCTACACAACTGGTTCTCCCTCTGAAGTTCGTTATCGTCTGTAGCCCCTGCCACATACCCCTTGCGTCATGGCTCTTGAATTTCACCACCTTCTACTCCCGCTTGGCAGTGACGATGATCTTACGGAGGTCGTAACGGGCTCTCGTATATTCCTCCATATTCCCGGAGCCAAAGGCGGCGTTACGCGCGTGTAGGGCAGCGCGAACATCGCCGTTAATCCACGGTTTCTGGTTGGGGTATATCCGAACCGACTTGGTCGGAACAACGTCATCTATGCACTTCTTGATGAACCCGGTGACCGACGACGCGTACTCGTTGATGTTATTGTCTGAGGCAACGCGGAACATGTGCCAGTCAGCGCGATCAAAACAATCCTGCAGCATAGAGTCCGATTGGTCTGACCAGCATTGGACCTCCCTCACAGCGATCGGTTGCTGCTTCAGTCTCTGCCTATAGGCGGGGAGTAGCTGGATAGAGCGGTGGTCTGATTTGCCGAACGGTGGGCAGAGGAGGGCCTTGTAGCCATCACGGAAGGGAGTGTAGCAGTGGTCGAGGATCCGCTTACCCCGTGTGTTGCTCGTATGTGTTGGTAGAACATCGGGGGAACCTTCTTCAGGTTTGCCTTGTTAAAGTCCCCCGCTATGATGAGAGCATCATCATGTTCACTGATAGCCCCATACAGTTCCTTCAGTGCTGTGTCTGTGTTGGCTTGTGGTGGAATGTAAACAGCGGTCACGGTTACCGCAGTAAACTCCCGAGGTAGCCAGAATGGACAGCACATAAGCATCAGGTACTCCAGGTCCGGGGAACAGAAAGACTTGAGGGGATGTACATGACTTTGGTTGCACCAAGATCTGTTTATCATGAGACATACCCCCCCTCCGCGATCTTTACCAGAGAGAGCCTTTGTTCTGTCCGCCCGGTGGATGGAAAATCCCATTGGCTCGATAGCTGCGTCGGTAACCCCCTCCGACATCCATGTCTCCGTAAGGCAGATGATACAGTTGTCCTTAGTTTCCCGGCTCGCGACACGGCAGCCATCTTGTACGATGCCATACTACATAGTACGCCATACTGTGTGTTTGTGTGCATGCCGGTGCTGTTATCTCTCTCACTTGAGATGATTTGCTTCCCGAGACTCACACAAACACACCGACATGCACACACACACACACACACACACACACACACACACACACTCATACATGAATATAGATAATACAGTATATCAATAAGCTGTATGGCAATTCAAGCCCCGGCACTTCCCCCTCCTTCCTGACAACCACAGAAGACACAGAGACGTCGTGAGCATGCTGCTGCACAACTAACAGCAAAACCCGGAGACAAACGGACTGAGCACCGGACACAAAACAAATAATGAACAGTTGCCTGCCTTGTACCTCTCCCGTGCTAAAATATTATCATCAGGTACCTGGCTCTCAGACGCCAGTCGCTTGTCATTAGCACTGTGAAAACGGTGGCTTCTGTGAAGAGATCTCCTACTCACCACCGGGTGTCCCCAGCCAAATGCTGTTTATTATCCCAAGACGGTAGATGAGAGAGAGAGAGAGAGAGAGAGAGAGAGAGAGAGAGAGAGAGAGAGAGAGAGAGAGAGAGAGAGAGAGAGAGAGAGAGAGAAATGCCACCCACTGTAGATGATTGACACAGGTGCCATTTGCGTTTATGAGGATAGGAAAACACTTACCCTAATCTATTGACAAGCCTTAGCGGCATGATACTGTGTGTGTGTGTGTGTATGTGTGTGTGTGTGTGTGTGTGTGTGTGTGTGTGTGTGTGAGTCTCTCTCTCTCTCTCTCTCTCTCTCTCTCTCTCTCTCTCTCTCTCTCTCTCTCTCTCTCTCTCTCTCTCTCTCTCTCTTTTGCTCTATAGCTCACAATCACAGGCTTACACAAGCACACCGGGACACACCCGGCCACACTCCACCCGGCCTGACACATGGGTTAATTTACAACTGTGTTAATTTGAACGCGTGTGATTATTATAAAGAGACAGACATGCATGTGCAGGCAGGCACACATACACACACAGACACACACACACACACACACACACACACACACACACACACACATACACACACACGTGCACACACACACACACACACATACACACACATACACACACACACAGACACAGACACACGTGCACACACGCACACACACACGCACACACACACACACACACACTCACACATACACACACACACACACACGTGCACACATGCACAGAGACACGTGAACACACACTCAAAACGTGCACACACAGGCAGGAACACAGAGAGCGGAGTTGAGTGAAGTGTTTACCTTGCCGTGAAACATCTCAACTGGACGAATACCAATAATAAATGTTTCCATGGTGACAGGTGTGTAACCCCATACGAGAGACTCTACCAGATGGGCCGACACTGCGTTGCTGCACCGCAACACAAAGAGTCCCAGTGAAGTGTGAAAGTTGGAATTCATACCCAGCGAGGGAGATAGGACCTCATATGGGGACAATCACGTTCCTGCAGACACATGGAACATTCTGTTTCAGTTTTTGGAAACGGTGGAACTGTCAGGAATTTGGAATAACTGATAGGACGCACGTACAGTACTTCTGACACACGCGCACGTGCCATGCGCACACACACACACAGACACACACATACACACACACACACACACACACACACACAAGTTGAAATGCAATCCCTCACCAAAACTCACATTTTTAATGTGTAAATAGTGTTGTGTTTCGGATGTTTTTAAATCTAGTGTTTCCTCTGAAATGTATTTAGGCATTTATGTCATCATATTATTGTGAGATCTAGCTGTTGACTGACGTTGCCATAGCTTCTGAAGGAGGGAAGGGGAAGAAGAAAACAGGTGAGTCCAGTATGACACGGTCAACAGGGAAAACACCTCGTGGCATTCGAGTCCAGTGACATTGCGGATCCAGGAAGCCAGCGGTAATCCAGGACTAGGAGTAGGAAGAGCTGGGTTGGACAGTGACATATACATTGTGTGAGTGTGACTGTGTGTGTGTGTGTGCGTGTGTGTGTGTGCATTGGTAATGGATGCTTTTTTATATTAGCGCTTTTATCCAAAGCGCTTTACAAGTCAAACCTTACATTCACCCATTAATACACACATTCAACCACTGACGGCGGAGTCAGCCATGCAAGGAGACAGGAGCAGTTAGGGTGAGGGGGTCTTGCTCAAGGGCACGTCAACAGGTTTTGCTAGGAGGAGCCGGGGGATCGAACCAACAACCTTCTTGTTGTGAGACGACCGCTCTACCTCCTGAGCTTTACTTATATGAAGATGATTGAGAATTTTTTCTCTTTCTTTGAAAATAACTGCCATCTAGACAGAACTGGGACCGTCCCAGTTCTGTCACCAATGTGTTTGCTGCATCTTTCCCTTCATCTGAAGGTACATTTGACCTATGACCTGGAACGACTTTCCTTAAAAGTTCAGTGACAGGTTTCAGACACAACAATGAGGTACACTCCTTTTTTATTGTGCAACACTTAATACCTACACTGTATTTTGTAAAACACAACCTTGTCTAATATTGTAATGGAGGCTGTAAACAATGTGGAATTTTGTACAATTATATCTTGATTATCTCTACCTTTATGTTGAAATAAAATGATCCATTCAAGTTATCCATCTAAATAAATGTAACAATGCAACATGGCAAACATTGTTTTATTTGTTAAAGAAATGTTAAAGAAATGTTTTACATTCAGTGGTTCCAAATGTAATGAAAATGCATTTTAAATAAATGTTTCACCTTTCCTCCAGCAGACACGTTTAAGCGACAGTATTTGTTATTATATGTTTTCTCTGTATCCTAATGCTGCTCTGCAAAGCTTACATCACTCCTTCCACTGTCAGGTGAATCCATCATCTTGCTCATTCCTGAAACATCTCCCACAACCACAAATATGTAAGAACAAAATACACTCGTATTTGCATACGTCTATACTCATGTGTTTACTGTTGTGTTGGTTTGATCCGTTTTTTGGCAGAGCAGCTGCCTAAGGTTATAGATACTGAAAAGAGAGACCACTTGGATGCAGACATCACCTTACACCTTTGGTAAGTGCTTTGTGTTTCATTCATGTTAGATAATCATATTTCGCAGTGGCGAACCGTGTCTATCACAACTGGACTGAATTCAAAAAGTGTGTGGAAACAAAATGCAACCAGCTCAACAAGATGCAACACTGTGGCAAAACCAGCAAAGAAAAATGAGTCTCACTCACCAATGATGTTCACTTAAAGACCAAATCCATTCTCCTGTCCTTCTGGATGAATTTTTCATAAAAGCTGATCACTGCTTTTCAGATCGCAACAACATCATCTTCACTTGTTGCCATTTTGACATAAAAAATGAATTGCTACGTAGCACTAAGCTAGATCCTCTGTCTCGAGCCAGTGAACTAACGGGTCTTCTAGAGTACCCTGGAACCGTGGGGAAATCTGAAAGAATACACCCATTGTGTCACAAATGTGTGTGGTGAGGTTGGACCCAGAACGCAGGCGGAGACCAGGAAAGGAAGAACAGGGGTTTTATTATGGCACAAAACACAATAGATGTTATCTCCAGGACCGACGAGGGATCTGGAACCGGGAGATCGAGGTGCGTCAAGCCGACAGGTAGAAGACGTAGGGATAGTTGGGACAGGCGATGGGTCGGGTTACCGGGAAGTCAAGGTGCGTTGACGTGGTGCGTCGAGGTGCGTCGATCGTCTGGACCGACGAGGGGCTGGAACAGTAGACGAGCGGGCTATCTCTCTGATAGTCCGTAGCAGGGTGATCACAAGCCAGGGATGAATGTCACCTGGGGACTGGTAGCGTACCGGTTACACATAGTACGAACGAGCGACGTCTCTCACTGACGCCGCTGTATAAATAGCCCCCAGGTGAGATCAATGGCAATTAGCCACGGTAATGGTTGGCAGGTGCGTGTGTGTGCGCCTCTAGCGCACGCGGCCTGGCAACGTCCCCTGTCAACCACCGTAACCGTGACACATTGGCTACAAATCAATATATGATTGGTTGATCAAATTATCAATCCAAACGTACGCTCTCATTCAGTTTAAGGTCCATAAAGCGAGGTGGAATATATGTAAGGGATTCAATTAAATCAATCAATTAAAGGCAATATGATTTTAGTACTGAATCAGAAGCAATAATGTATGGGTCCATCCAGTGATGGGTCGAGACCACCTATATCGAGTCTGAGTCAAGACCAAGACCTTAATGGGTTCAGTCTGAGTCAAGACCAAGACCTTAATGGGTTCAGTCTGAGTCAAGACCAAGACCTTAATGGGTTCAGTCTGAGTCAAGACCAAGACCTTAATGGGTTCAGTCTGAGTCAAGACCAAGACCTTAATGGGTTCAGTCTGAGTCAAGACCAAGACTTTGGGATTTTGGGGTGATTGAAATCGAATCATGACCAAGTCTTTGGAGATTCTAGACCAAGACCTAAAAAAAACAAGTCAATTTTCAAGACCATGGATTTAATTGGACTTATTTATCATCACCCCTTAATATTTTAGATCTCCAGCTTCTTTACAGGGAGTTATAATGAATCAATTAATATGTAGTCTTGCAGGATGTCAAAATACCTGAAGGGTATCGAATGGAGCTTAGTTGGGGTCAACATGAAAATGTTATGAGGTTAAAAGTTAAAAATAAAAAAAGTATTCCAAAAACTAAGTCTTTGAGATAGAAATTGAGGTCCTTTGACAGCTCACATTAGATATATATTTCATAATAATAACGTTGGATTTCACAGTGTGACATTTGATGGCATTATATAGCTCTCAACAATTGATTAATTCCAGGGTTATGGGAATAATGAAAGAAAAATGTGTTCTAATGTTATAATCGCAACATTAATATTGTGATTCAATACATCTCACAATTAATTAATTTTAGAGCATGAAGAATGAAACAGTGTATTATCGTGTCATGTGGTGGGAAAAAGGAAAACGGTCTTGAGGTCTCGAAAATCCCAAGTCCAACCCATGCAGCTCTAATTCGAGGACCGATTGAAGAGCGAGTAGGAGTCGGACACAAGGGGAGGAGCAAAAACAACAATCCATCAAATCTCAGCCATCACAAATGGCCACATGAAATGGACTGATCCAATCAGGCCCAATTAAGCAGCCACACCTGTCAAGCTGCTGTGTCACTCTGGCTTCAGAGTGACACAGCACACATCTTTATTTGAGGTTTACGCAAAACAAGATAAAAGTATGTTATATGAAACAAAAGCTGTGTTATCATTATCTGAACTGGATTGTTTATATGCATTCTGCTTGTTAAAATAAATTCAAGTAAAACACGTGTGGCTTAACCGCAGCCCACACCCAGTACAAGGCATCACCTTAGACCTTTGTGTTGTGGTTTAAGTGGCAATCTCAAAGATTTCCGCTTCATTCTGTTTGGCGGCACATATGGCGATTAAGTGGTTATTGTAGGTGTTTGCAAGTGTGGACCTCACTCCCCAGAGATCCAAACAATGTCGCATGTGTGACAGTCAGTTGGCAACTGGTTTGCTGGCAACGCTAACATAGACGGTAAAAAACGGTATGCCCCTTGTTATGTGCAGTGTTTTATGCCTGCACTTGTTTTGTCCCTTTAAATCTCACCACACAATACAGGAGATGCAGATTCCTTCCTCAGATACCATCATAACATGATGAGTCCAAGTGAGGATGATGTAAATTGGATCACAGAAGCCACCAACGTGATTGGTCTACTACTGCTCAATAGCCAATGACATCCAACTCCAATATATATAAATGTGTGCTTTTCTGGTTGTGGGGAATTTTGACTGCTGTTGCTATGGAAGTATGCTTTTGTATGCAATTGTCCTGTCCCTCTATTTTAGGGAAAGGGGCAGGTAAGTTTGGGGTACCTTTTTCAAGTGCATGACAGGCAATAGGTTAGAGGTGTGTGCCACCCCTGTATTTTTGTGGAAGTAGAGAGTAACACATTTGTCTTCACTCATTTCTGGTTAACTCTACTTTAGAAAGACATTTGTGTTGTTATGTTGACTTCTTCATCCCCCTGTGGGTCGATCGCCAGTGCCGCATCCTCCAAACCAGAACAAGCAGCTTCAAGGACTTTTCTACCTACCTACTACTATCATAACATTGTCGCAAATATTACAGTGTCATACTTCTTTACTGGACTTATTACTCTCACTACCTTATTACTTAAAATGCACTGTGTGGCATTTATGATGCTTCTACAACTCACTACGGTGCAGCACTACGTCACTTTATAAATGCTTTTTGCACCAGCCGCCATGTGTACTTACTTAGACACTTCCTGGTGTTCTTTATTGATATTATTGTTATTTATAACTATTTTTATTTTCACTTATTTTGAAGCATTAGCGTTAGCATTCCATTGTACTTCAATCTTGAGATTTATTTTAAATGTTTTTCCCCCCAAAAATATCTATATTCATGAAATAAATTAGGCTATTTCACAGAATTAGCATCAAATAAATGACGCCGTTGCACAGAAATAACAAAAAGAATGACACTAGCATCCATATCAAAGTACAAATTAGAACAATAAATCACATTAATAACCATATATATGTTGCGGTTATTTTATTTGTAAAGTTGACGTTTATTAGCTCACAAGACACATCTTCCCTATCCATTGCAGCTTCTGAATAATGTTTATAAATGTTTTAATATATTGTTATCATTTTTTGAGCATATAGGTGCTTTTCCTGAACACACGAGGGCGCTTGGCTACCAAGAGAGCAAAGGCTTACAAGGCTGCCTTGGGGCCCCCTGGTGGATTCAGGGGCCCTGTGCAGCCGCATAGTCTGCATATAGCAAGAAACGGCCATTTTGGAGACATTTATATGAAGAACTTCGAGATTGTAACTTTAAAGTAATAGTCAGTACAATTCTCTGCTCAAAAATTGTTGAAAGCTTTTTTATTTTACAGCCACACTCTAGTTTTACATGATTGCTGTCCTCATGTAACCCTTCAGAAACCAGTTACACGTGATGGCATGGTTCTTGTAAGCCTGGCAAAGTAGCATACATTTAGTATGCTATATATTATATATATTATATATATTACTGTATATTATACATACAGTAAATAAATACATCTCCACCACAACCACCACCACCGACACCAGCAAGTATTGTATTTGTCTCTATATCCATCCCCTGTTATTGCAGACGTCGACATCAGTGAGACGGCGTCCTCCCCGGTGAAGAGAGAGGGGGCTGAGAGGGCCTCCTTACCGGTGAAGAGAGAGGGGGCTGAGAGGGCCTCCTTACCGGTGAAGAGAGAGGGGGCTGAGAGGGCCTCCTTACCGGTGAAGAGAGAGGGGGCTGAGAGGGCCTCCTTACCGGTGAAGAGAGAGGGGGCTGAGAGGGCCTCCTTACCGGTGAAGAGAGAGGGGGCTGAGAGGGCCTCCTAGCCGGTGAAGAGAGAGGGGGCTGAGAGGGCCTCCTTACCGGTGAAGAGAGAGGGGGCTGAGAGGGCCTCCTTACCGGTGAAGAGAGAGGGGGCTGAGAGGGCCTCCTAGCCGGTGAAGAGAGAGGGGGCTGAGAGGGCCTCCTTACCGGTGAAGAGAGAGGGGGCTGAGAGGGCCTCCTTACCGGTGAAGAGAGAGGGGGCTGAGACGGCCTCCTTACCGGTGAAGAGAGAGGGGGCTGAGAGGGCCTCCTTACCGGTGAAGAGAGAGGGGGCTGAGAGGGCCTCCTTACCGGTGAAGAGAGAGGGGGCTGAGAGGGCCTCCTAGCCGGTGAAGAGAGAGCCAATGCCACTGGTTAGCACCAGTTGATGCCACACGCCCGGAGCTTGAAGCAGGTTTCAGACCAGGTGTGGGACAATGAGATGAAATAAAAACTTGTAGCATGTATTTTATGATAGTAAAATTATGGAAAAATATATTTATACAATATGATCTGAATATTCACAAAACACAAAAAATAAGTGATTGTTGATTTTCTGAACCAATGTTATTCTACAGTCTCCCCACAAGGGAGCAGCACAGCACAACCAGAGTCCATGGAAGCAGCTCTTTGGAAATGGCAAATCTGGAAGTTTATTTGTGTATGTTTACTTCACCTGACTGTTTACCAACTAAAACGACAAACATGTAATAATATAAGGCAGGATAGTGTTTTGGCTAGTTTGTTAAACTCCGACTGGATTCGGTTCATAGTGTCTACAGTCTGTATAAACGCTACAGCTTAACGTGTAAGACGTGAATTGACTTTGAATCCAGTTGTTTTCCAATAAAACCTGGTAAAACGACCAGAAATAAAGGGTAAAACATATATAATTGAGGAAAACTTGACAGGTGGCATGTGGACTAATTCATTAATTTGTTCACAACTGGCAGCAGTGTCTTTGTGTGCGTGTGTGCGCGTGCGTGTGTGCGTGCGTGCGTGAGAGAGCTTGTGTTTCCGCTCTGTGTTTATCCTCCTGAGCAGCCTCCATGCTAACCGTTGCTTCTCTTCTCTTGTGTTATAACGACCCTGCTAGTAAAGAAAAGTCATAGACTAGAGAGAGAGATTTCTAGGAGAAGCATTTCCCGCTGTACGCATGAACTGCTCTCGATGAACCCTCGCTGCTCGTCTCTCGGTTCCCCTTCTCACTTCCTGTTAAGGACAGAACTGAAAGGCTGCTGGTTTCATTGCGCTTGTCTCTGGTCTGTGAGGTGGAGGCCTATGAAAATAGATATGGTGCAGGAAGCGCCACCCATTTGACGATAGACTTATACTAACTGAAACTCACTCCCCTCCCTTCTGTACTTTTGGAGTTGATTTAGGAGGGTCTTCATATAACGGAGGTTGTCGACGCTGATGATTAAGGAAAGGAACAACAATTTAGCCAAAAACCATAAGCACTGCCGTGTAAGGTATAAAAACCTAAACAATTCAATATACAGTTGTGTCTACAGGTGCAGTATCAGTGGTCTGAGATTGACACGACACCTTTTGCATGTCATGTGTATGGAAAATAAAGTCATAACTGCATCACTACACATCAGTAATATTAAGTTATAATTAAACAGAATTGGAGAGGGCAATAGGTGTTATGAAAAAATAAAGATACGTGTACACCATCTACTTGTTGATGTTGATTTTTTTGTCACTTGCTTATATTATTAATTATCATAAAAAATATTATTTTAATGTATTATATATTGTTTTATATATTATATATTATATTACAACAATTATTTTGAGAAAAATAAAATGAGAAAACAGTCACCACCAAGCATGTTTAGATTCAGTATGCAATTAGGAGGGCAGTATAAACCTAATAATGACTGTCCTCTTTCACACACACACACACACACACACACACACACACACACACACACACACACACACAAATCAGTCAGTGCTGACTGACAAGCCATGCGGAAGGAAGAGTGACATCAGGTAGCCAGGAGCCACAGCTGACCCCAGGAGTGCAGAGGGACGTCTTACTTTAGAACATCATTAAACATCAAGCGTGGAGGAGGGCATGTCAGAGAGAGGCACATGCACAGCCCTCCATTGACACAACCTCACCAGAGGCTTCCGTTGTACCCACTAGGCTCTCCTCTGTTTCCATCTGGGAAACAGAGGAAATCTGAGGACCCTCAGACCTTGCTACATACGTCTGGTGTCAGAGTCCCCGAACTGTATTTCCAATTTGTTTTTGTAGACCAATTTACCCTTCTTGATGGCTTTTCTGAGTTCATAGTTGGCCTTCTTGTAGTAATGGGAGTCGCCTGTTAGGTGGGTGGGACCCAAAAGCATAGTGACAGAAGCCAGGTAGAACAGGTGTTTAATGATCGGTGCACACACATTAATGCGAGCAAAAGGCAAAGGTACAGATACGGCAAAATCCAAAAACGTGGCAGAGGCAAAAACAAGGTTGTTGTGTGTGTGTGTGTGTGTGTGTGTGTGTGTGTGTGTGTGTGTGTGTGTGTGATAATCCAGCCCTGTGTGAGTGTCCGGGGCTAGGCTTAAATAGCAACGTCAATTATGATGCGCTGCAGCTGCGGATGAGAATTAACAAGGGGGCGTGGCTATCCGCTAGTGTGTAGTGGGAGCGAGGAGACAGGAATGTTGAACGTGATTAGGGGGCGTGGCTATCCGGTAGTGTGATGTGGAGATAGGAATGCATAACTGTGAGAACGTACAGTAATTTTCAACTACAGTAGGAGGCGCTGTTGGTACTTTGACAAAGGGACATGATTGTTGTGCCTTCGAAGTGTTAAAATAGTAATATGATCAGTATTTTGACAGATTCATCTGTTAAATTGATGTATTTTTCTCTTGCAAGTTTATTTTTCTCCGAATTTTGAGGGAAGCTGCTACTCTCTTTCCTCAATGGACGAGCCTCCACTGCTCCCTGATGTCCTGCTGCGAGGCAATACCGCAGTTCAGTTCGTCAAACTTGTTTTTGAGAGATTTTGAGAGGCGTTGGCATGGACGATGCTCGGTAGGCCTGGTTTCCATCCCCTTTCGGCGTGTCCTAACAAGTAGGCAGAAACGGGACCCTTTGCACGTTTGTTGTTCCTGTTGTGTATTAACACAATAAAGTGTTCATAACTAGGTAAAAGTAGAATAGGAATCCACACGGCAGACTCGCGAAAGCTCCAGTTTCTTTACTTTTACAACGTAGAACCTAATGCTGGCTATCCATTTTTAGAGAGGACCGCTAGAGGCGTGTCACTTCACATTTATACTCAGGTAACAACCAATCATTACTTGTATACCTTAA
Organism: Muraenolepis orangiensis; assembly: GCA_027704905.1. Taxonomy (NCBI): domain Eukaryota; kingdom Metazoa; phylum Chordata; class Actinopteri; order Gadiformes; family Muraenolepididae; genus Muraenolepis; species Muraenolepis orangiensis. The sequence continues at coordinate 4,921,001 of CM051002.1, forward strand.
AATGTATAAATCAGAATGCTTTCCTGTGTTGAGAACACCACAGTTCCACTGTTCTTGTGGTCAGTCAAAACCAGGAAGGTTAACTTGGTCCCTTCAAGCCAGTGGCGCCACTCCTCCAAAGACAACTTCACCGCTAGTAGATCCCGATTCCCAATGTCGTAATTCCTCTGCGTTGGTCGTCGAGAGACAAATGCACAAGGGTGGAGCTTCTGGTCGTCGGCAGACCGCTGAGACAGGATGGCTCCTACCCCCACGTCGAAGGCGTCCACATCCACCACAAACACTCTCAGGATCCGGGACTTGGAGGATGAGAGCGGAGGTAAACCGAGCCTTTAGTCCTTGGAAGGCCCTCTCAGCCAAGGAGGACCACTGGAATGGAACCTTGGTGGATGTGAGGGCCGAGAGCGGAGCAGCTACTGTGCTGTAGCCGCGGATAAACCTCTGATAGAAGTTTGCGAACCCAAGAAAACGGGGTTTCTGTGGATGTCACTGCGGAAACCTTGGTTGGGTCCATCTGCATGCTCCCCTGTCCCACAATAAACCCCAGGAATGAGACAGAGGAGGAATGGAACTCGCACTTCTCCGTCTTCACAAAAAAAGAGTTCTCGAGGAGGTGCTGGAGGACTGCCTGGACGTGGTGAACAGCTCCCTCCTGTTCTTTGAAAAAATAAGGATGTCGTCCAGGTAAACAAACACATGCTTGTTTAGCATGTCCCTCGACACGTCGTTAGCCAACGCCTGGAACACTGCCGGGGCATTGGTAAGACCAAACGGCATCACCAGATATTCGTAATGGCCGGTGGACGTGTTGAAGGCCGTCTTCCACTCGTCCCCCTCCCGGATCCGGACCAAGTGGTAGGCATTCCGCAGATCCAGCTTTGTGTAGATCACGGCTCCCTGTAACAACTCAAAGGCGGATGATATCAGTGGGAGCGGGTAACGGTTATTTATTGTGATGTCGTTAAGGCCCCTGTAGTCTATGCAGGGCCTTAATGACTTGTCTTTCTTCTCCACAAAGAAGAACCCCGCTCCAGCCGGTGAAGATGAGGGATGGATAATTCCGGCTGCCAGAGAGTTGCTGATGTATGCTTCCATGGCCTCTCTCTCTGGTGCGGATAGAGAATACAGGCGGCCCTTCGGGGGCGACGTACCAGGGTAGAGGTCAATGGCACAATCGTAAGGGCGGTGAGGGGGTAAAGAGGTTGCAAGAGGTTCTATTTGTGCCACATGCAGCACACGGTCACCAAGGACAGATAGTGATATTTGTTACTATCACACAGATAGGGGCAGGCAGAGACGTAGCCGAGGACAGGCAGGTGATCAGGAACCAGGCAGGGCAGATGAACCAGGCAGGGACAGGCAGAGGCGTAGACAGGGAGAGGCCGTAGATCGGGAACAGGCAAGGCAGACAAACCAGGCAGGGATAGGCAAAGGCGTAGTCAGAAACAGGCGGTAGATCGGGAACGAGGCAGGAAACAGGCAGAGGCGTAGTCAGGAACAGGCGGTAGATAGAGAACCAGGCGAGGCGGCCAGGTCCGGGGCAGGCAGGGTCGGCAACGGGAATCAGTCCAGGTAAATGCTGGAGAGTCTGTGTCACCAGGAACAATCTGGCAAAGTATGACTGAGCAGGGGTAGGCTTAAATAGGCAGGTTGATTCTAATGCGCTGCAGGTGTGGGGGAGACGTGAATGCGGGTTGACGCTGCCCTCTAGTGGAGGCAGGGTGAATAGCCATTGTGACAGAGGGAACCCAAAGTAGACATTTTAAAACGCCCCTATCTCCATCGACAGTGTTGCAGTAGAGAGGGTCAGCAGCTTCAAGTTCCTCGGCGTGCACATCTCTGAGGACCTCACATGGTCCACGCACACCACACATGTGGTGAAAAGGGCCCAACAACACCTGTATTTCCTCAGGCGTCTGAGGAAATTCAGCATGGGCCCCCGCATCCTGAGAACATTCTACACCGGCACAATCGAGAGTGTTCTTACAGGGTATATCACCGCCCCGCACTCGAGCTCAGAACGTTTTAAAGGGTGGTGCGGACGGCCCAGTATATCGTTGGAGGTGAGCTTCCCTCCCTCCTGGATATATACAACAAGCGGTCCGTGGCCAAGGCCAAACGCATCATAAAAGACAATGCCCACCCCAGCCACAAACTGTATTCACTCTTACCGTCAGGCAGGCGATACCGCAGTATCAAGTGCCGCACAAATAGACATAGAGATAGCTTCCACAGTCAGGCCATCAGGCTGCTGATCAAGGGTGTATAGCATATAACAATGTCGATTTTATTACATTAATTTATATATATATATTGCTCTTTTTCTGACATATTGCATTTTATATATTGCATTCTATATATTTCAAGATTCAAGATTCAAGATTCAAGATAACTTTATTTATCCCGAGGAAATTAAGGTGCAACAGTTGAAACAGGGGGAATAAATGCACACAAAATATACTAATACCTAAAGCTAAAAACGAAATAACAACAAACTAAACTAAGCTAAACTACTATAAACAAAATATAACTAAATTAACTCTAAATGAAATCTAAATGTATTGATAGATGAATTGCACAATTTACAGTATTATTACAGTAATACGTAGGTATATACAATACACAACAATACGTATAGTGCAAATTGGCAGTAATAGAATAATAATGAAAAAATAACTCAGATGAATACTGAAAAAGTGACATGTGAAAAGTGAAAAGTGAAATTGAATTTACAGTGCAAAATTACAGTGAGAGGATTTACAGTGCGTTGACCAAAAAATAATAATAACAGTGCGTTGACCTCAGGTCACTGAGTCTCCACTGTCCCTCTCACCACCCGAGGTAGATGAATTAAAAAGTCTTATGGCCACAGGAAGAAAGGACTTCCTGTGGCGTTCTGTAGTACACCTGGGTGGAATGAGTCTGTTGCTGAAGGTGCTTCTTTATGAGGTCAGCACCTGATGGAGAGGGTGAGAGTTATTGTCAAGGATACTACGCAGCTTGCGCAGCATCCTCCTCTCAGACACCACCAACAAGGAGTCCAGCTGGACCCCCAGGACAGCGCCAGCCTTCCTGACGATCGTCTGCTGACCTCAACCTGCTTCCCCAGCACACGGCACCGGAGAAGATGGCACTGGCTACCACCGACTGGTAGAACATCTTCAGCATCGTGTTACAAACGCTGAAGGATCATAGCCTCTGCAGGAAGTAGAGACGGCTCTGGCCCTTCTTGTACACGGCCTCAGAGTTCTTGGCCCAGACCAGTTTGTTGTCCAGGTGAACTCCCAGGTATTTATATTCCTGATCAACTTCTGTGGACACACCCTTGATGGAAATGGTGTGTCCACAGAAGTTGTTAGGATATAGAAACTGTTAAATATATTTAACAGTTTTGTACTTTTTTACTTATTTTTATCCTATTCTGTATTTTATAACTGCTGTCTGTCGTCGGGTATTGCACACAAGATTTTCACTCATTGCTTATACTTGTGTAAACTGTGAAGTGACAATAAACTTGACTTGAACAACCATATGCCGTATAAATGTAACCAGTGCAGATGGTTTATTTCAGAGTTTTGAATCATGGTGAACAGAGCAGTTGGTATCTGCTAGAGTTCTTCTCCTCGAGTGTTTGTGGTGGTGGCTGCTTTAACCTGTGGGTCTTGATCATGGGCGGCAGTATAGCTCAGGAGGTAGAGCTGTCGAGGTGTCCTTGAGCAAGACACCCTAACTGCTCCTGACGTGCTGGCTGTCTCCTTGCATGGCTGACTCCGCCGTCGGTGGATGAATGGGTGATGTGAGGCATGACTTGTAAAGCGCTGGATTAATGGACCGACAGGTTCACTTGGTTCACAGGTCCATGTGTTTCACATATGGTCCAACAGGTTCACATGTGTCACTCACAAATTTCACGTGATGAGTGAAATGAGAGAGTGCCACATGTGAACCTGATGGATATCACGAGAACCTGTTGAGTGATACTGTTCCATTTGACTCACAGAAAAAAAAGTCGAGTCAGAGAGTCAGGGCCCAGAGGAACCATTTCGGATTCCTGAGATCTGCCGACCGGAATCCCCACAGGACCAGGGTAAGGCTTTGCATTTAATACTTTTTTTTTTGTTGCATTTGGAGATTAAAATATTGATTAAATTGCCATGTGGGATATATATCCATGTGTATATCCATGCATGCCATATGAAGTGGGATATCCCACTTCATATACGATATGATTATATACGACTATACGACTATACCAAGTCAAGTCAAGTTTATTGTCACTTCACAGTTTACACAAGTATAAAGCAGTGGTGTGAAAATCTTATGTGCAAAACTAGAAATAGAAATAGAATAGAAAAAAAAAATTAAAACGAATTTATAAAATGCAATATATCGGCACAGAAAATAGCAATATGTATATATAAATCAATGTAATAAAATATACATTGTTATATGCTATATGCCCTTGTTCAGCAGCCTGATGGCCTGACTGTGGAAGCTATCTCAGAGTCTATTTGTACGGCACTTATACGATATAAGCACTTATACGACTTACACGATACTGCGGTATCGCCTGCCTAACGATTAAAAGTGAATACAGTTCGTGGCTGGGGTGGGCAATGTCTATTATGATGCATTTGTCCTTGGCCACGCACCGCTGGTTGTATATATCCAGGAGGGAGAGGAGCTCACCTTCAACGATATACTGGGCCGTCCGCACCACCCTTTGAAGTGCTCTGTGCTTGAGTGCGGTGCAGTTCCCGTACCAGGCGGTGATACACCCTGTGAGAACACTCTATACTATACTATACTGGGTTCCTCCTGAGGACACAGAATGCATTAATGAGGAAACTGAATTATTATAGAGTTTGTAGTTGAATGGTGAACAGAGCAGAAGATACATGATAGCGCTTCTCCTCCTGAGTGTGTGTGGTGGTGGCTGGATATACCTGGGGGCCTGAATTCCCAAGGCCCTCCGGATGTGTAGCCTCACCCAGCCTCTAATATGTCTGGTGGTGTGACTGCTTAGACCAGACACCATTCACACATTCTCCACAGTTTTATTAATGGATCAATGAGTAGCCAGTAAATACAGAAGGCCACCAGGATACCTGAATCACTAAATGGCTTTTGAAATAGTAGGGAAATATTCAAGTTGTGCCTGTATGAGAAAGAGGAACTGAGGATGAGGAACTGATGGATGCAGTACAAGATCTAAACATTTGCCAAAGTTAAAAACACATTGATCATCTTGCTAGGAGCCCAGATGGCAAACATAAAAAGAGCTGATCACATTCAAGATTCAACATTCAACATTCAAGATTTAAGATTTGTATTTGCCATATGCAACAAGTACAATGGCATGCTTCCTCCCCATTCCCTATTGGTATGGCTGTGGTGACATTGTTCTATTTGCTTTGGCTGTCCACAAGGCTCTGGATGTGGTTTTGCCAAATAACAATATTGCAAGTGTAGTTTGCTTAGTTTCACTAACCAACTAATTATAACTGAACTAATCATAAGGGGTTTTATTTTCTAATTTATCTTTTTGATACTGTCACATGTAGCGTGATGGCTTTCGGTGAATTGATGCCCCTGCGCCCGTATCCTAGAACAGGTCTAGCAGACGAGGCTGCCACAAGCCATCAAAATGGCTTCTTGAGGGCTCCTCCCTAAGACAAGGACAAAGGGTGATGAGGAATCTTGTTTATTGCAAGAGGCTGACTAATTGTGAACAGATCAGATAGTACATGCTAGCTAGAGCTCCTCCCTCATGTGGTGGTGGCTGCTTTAACCTGTGGGCCTTGATTAACAATGACACACAGATGTGCAGCCTCAGCAGTCAATCAGTCTTACTCAGGCCAAATGAGGCTGCTTAAACCAGCCCCAAACCCCACAAACTCCACAAGGGGTCTTCAACCTTTTTCATCCCAGGACCCCTTGGTGGATTAAGAAACAGCACAGACCCCCTTTATACAGTACATTTCAATAAAATTATGTTGCTTTTCATCCCAAGCCTACAGACCTAATCTAGGGACCCCATCTAGGGAGAAATCCAGGTGCAGTCTGTGTGCCTGGCTAAGTCAGCTGAGCCTCAGGTTTTGGGTTGGTGAGGGAGGGCTGGATTGGCAGGTCCCTCGTTGTGTTGACCGGTTGTAGTTTAACATCAGCTGGGGCCTTGGTAGTAGTGGGAGAAATTGCCTAACTGACAAGCTGGCACTTTTGCTTTTTCTGCGAGGGGAGTCCTCCCAGAATCGACTTCCTTCATGGTCAGCACACTGCACACAATGTCTCGTGATTGGGAGGTGTTCCCAGACCCAGCACATCCTCGACTCGCTCAGCTTCAGTCAGGGCTCCTGTTAGAGTGTTAGATCCATATAGGCGCATTTGTGTTCTCTGAGGCGTTGTGGCTGGAGCCCCCTGGACGAAGGCATGGAGAGTGAGTGCCTCTTCCTCTGCATCATGGGCAACCAGGCTCTCTCCCTGCTTCCTCTGGCGGTTGATCCTTGCCATAATTAGGGTAAATAATGACTGAACCGTTACTGCAGTGCTCTCTCTAACAGCCAGTCAGCTGAGTTGTTTCCCAAGCTGCAAGTCTCAGAGAATTAGACAACAGCCATTTCTTCTGTGGTTCAAGCATTGAGTTCAAACTGAACCTGAATAAGTTCTGTAGGCTCCTCCCCACCAAATCACGGCAGCTTAAAGGTGCTCCCAGTGGTGGTGGTGGTGTACACTGGCAGTGGTGGCAACGGTGGCCTGCGGCAGCTACAGGGGTTGAGCGTCATTGGCTTCCCTTCTTACTTGTTGTAGTTCAGCGGAGAGCTAAGAAGGGCTGGACCCATCCAGTAAATGGCCACACATCCTGGCTGCTCCTTGGGTGTTGTTGGTTGTTTCCTAGCCCCTCAGTGATATCAAGAAGATTGAGAATTGTTTCTCTTTCTCTGAGAGTAACTGCCATCTTGTCGATCCCAGTTCTGACACCAATGTGTTTGCTGCATCTTTCTCTCTATTTGAAGGTACATTTGACATACGACCTGGAAAGACTTTACTTAAAAGCTTAAAAGCTTTCTTTCGCCACAATGAGGTACACTCCTTTTTTATTGTGCAGCACTTAATACCTACACTGTATTTTGTATTTAGTTCCTGTATTTAATACACAAATACAGTACACACAACCTTGTCTAATATTGTAATAGGTCTGTAAACTATGTTGAATTTTGTACAATTATATCTTGATTATCTCTACCTTTATGTTGAAATAAAATGATCCATTCAAGTTATCCATCTAAATAAATGTACAAATGCAACATGGCAAACATTGTTTTATTTTTAAAATTAATATTATAGTATAGTATTATACTGTATTATATAGTATTATAAAATAGTATTATATATAGTATATATAAAGTGTTTAACATTCAGTGGTACCAAATGTTACAAATAAAAATCATTTAAATATAATATCTATTTAAAATAAATGTTTCTTTCATGTTTCACCTTTCCTCCAACAGACACTTTTACGCGACAACATTTGTTATTATATGTTTTCTCTGTACCCTTATGCTGCTCTGCATATATTACATCACTCCTTCCACTGTCAGGTGAATCCATCATCTTGTTCATTCCTGATACATCTCCAACAACCACAAATATGTAAGAGCAAAATACACTCGTATTTGCATACGTCTATACTCATGTGTTTACTGTTGTGTTGGTTTGATCAGTTTTTTGGCAGAGCCTAAGGTTATAGATTCTGAAAAGAGAGACCAATTGGATGCAGACATCACCTTACACCTTCGGTAAGTGCTTTGTGGTTCATTCATGTTAGATAATCATATATCGTCATGTAATCCTAGATCACCACTGCTAATTATTACACATGCTTTTGTCATTAGCTTACAACACTCATCCTGGTTTCAGGTCCAGGACGGACGTTCAAACACATACAAGCTGGGGAGCTCCCATCATGTGGGATGGCATGTTTCAAGCTGATCTGTACGACCTGAAGCACGAGACCGATAAATCTTCTGTGGCGCTCACTGTGTTCGCCGTCGGCAGGTTGGTTGGTTTCTAGAGACTTGCTTTGAGTCCTGGTTCATGTGAACTGTCAAGTCCATTTTAAAGTGGTAATTCAAGAGCTATCATTTGTAATTTGCAGCCACCCTTTAGCTAAAAGTGAGTGAAATGCGTCATGAGATCTGTTTAAAGCGCCTCCCTCTGAATGAGCCACTTAGACCACTTCCGGCATCTTCCCATATTAGTTCGGAGATTGCAACTTGCCTGTTCAGCATTAGTCCATTAAATGCAACACTCAATGGCGTATCTTGCTCTCTTCCTTTATGTTCTGCTCACTCTCTCAAATATTACCTCCAGCACCATTAATGATAACACTACTACTTATTTAATTATAATTCAACTACTACTTCTACCAAAAATGGACAAAAATAAAGATCATAATGTAATATTAATCTGAATATTCTGATTCTGATTCTGATTATTATAATAATAATAATTATTATTATTATATATAATAATAATAATTATTATTATTATAAACTATAATTCTCATCAAGAGCAAATATCTAGTACCAAGCTATCCATCAGGAATTCACATTATCATCCAATATGTGTTGGATCTATTATTGTTGGTTTAATTATTATCACATTAAAACCTTGTTTTTCCCTCCAAGGTACCTGGATGCCTACCTTGGGGCTTTCCTCAACTCCGCTGAGCAGCATTTCATGGTGGGTTTGCCTGTGAAGTACTACATATTCACAGACCTGCCCGAGAAGGTGCCCAGCCTCCAGCTGGGCCCTCAGCGAAGCCTGGAGGTCATCAGAGTGCAGGGCCACTCCAGGTGGCAAGACATCTCCATGACACGCATGAAGACGATCGCAGACACCATCGAGTCAGACATCCGTCACCACAGCACCCATGTCTTCTGCATGGATGTGGACCAGGTGTTCGCTTGGAGATTCGGATCTGAGGCTCTGTCCGATTCGGTGGCCTTGCTCCACGCCTACTACTACAACTCACCGAAGGAAATGTTCACGTACGACCGCAACCCAAAGTCCTGCGCCTTCATGCTGACGGGAGACTTCTACTACCACGCAGCCGTGTTCGGAGGCTCCTGCACCAGCGTGAAGGCCATAGCCGAGGCCTGCTACCGGGGCATCCTTCAAGACAAGGACAGCGGCGTGGAGGCGCTATGGCATGACGAGAGCCATCTCAACAAATACTTTTGGCTCCACAGACCCAGCAAGGTGCTCTCCCCGGAGTACTGCTGGGACCCGGTCCTCGGCCAACGGCAGGAGATACACGTCACCAGGATACGATGGGCGCCAAAGCAATACCAGGCACTGCGTCCAAATGTCTAAAATGAAGCCCCTTGAAGCTTTGCTGATGAAGTAAATAATACATGGAATAAATGTAAGGGGATTGAATCAATAAAAGGCTATATGATTTTAGTGCTCAATCCGAAATGTATGTGCCAATCCATGGGCTTGTGGCGTAATCCAGGGGATAAGACAAACAATAAGTGGTTTGTTTGTTGTTATGTTATTAGGAAGTAATTATTGCTTTTTTTTTATAAATTATTCTCAAATGTTGCATCCACACCCACGTCTTCATTCTATGTTGATATGTTCTGATCATCTTTGATAACAACAATCACATTTTAATGTTCAAATCCAAAGAGACAAGATCAGTAGTAGATCAGTATGTTGAGATAGATATGAGTTCTGGATCTCTTCCCTAAGTTTAGTCTCCCTTTTATTCCTTGACCAAAGTGTCATGGATGATCAACATCATCAAAAGCATACTCCATGATACCATTACTTGCTTCTTAGAAAACCCAAATAGACTTCAACCTGTAACTCTCCCCTTAGCAACATGAAACTCTGGCAGTAAATCTTTGTTTTTAGGATAATGGGATATGATTCCTGCCTCTCTTACCGTGGTGGAGAGGTTTGGGTGTCCCTCTGAACCTGAGAGCTGTGTTGTCTGGAGCTGTCTAGTGCTCCTGTTATAGGGTCTCTCATTGCAGATTGGTCTCAGGAGAGTGACCAGACTAAGAATTGTTTACCATTCTTCAATGGAAACACAAGGTAGAAATGATGCAACCCTGCCCGGAGAAAGCCCGGGGCCACTTTACGAAGCCAGGCCCGGAAGGAGGGCCCACCAGCGGGCGCCTCATCGCCAGGCTAGCCACGGAGCCCGGTCGGGCATAGCAAGCAACGTGGACACTTTTCCATCCCGTGGACCCACCATCTATGGGGAGAACCGGTCCAACTACAATGGTAGCTCAGTGGCAGTTACCAACAACGATGCCAACCTACCAAACAAGGTCAACAGGTTTTAAGCTTGCTTTGAAAGGGGGAACTCTGAGGACTCTGTATGCAATGCATGCTGATGCATCGCTGCAACAGTCTGTCGTCCCAGCATGCTTCAAAGAGACAACCATTGTGCCGTTACCCAAAAAGATAAATGAAACAAGCCTCAATGATTATCGTCCAGAGGCTTGAACACCCATAGCCGTGAAGTGCCTGGAGAAACATATTTTTTAGACCCACGGGAGGGAGTGGGGAGTGGGAGGGAATGGGGAGTAAGCATTCCATTGTACTTGTTGCAAATGGCCAATGAAAATATTGTATGTTGAGGTCGGGTGCACTGTCAGGTGGTAATAATTCATTTCACGCATGTTACACATACCTCGGTCGTCGATGACCTGATGTAGGTATCATGGTTCAGCCGTGCAACTCTCCCTTTTGTTTCTTGTTTTCCATCTCCTCCTTGTGTTTCCAGTACGTCTCTATGTGTTTGTGTTTGTGGGCGTGTCTAACAATTACTTTTCTGGCTCCAATCTCCACAACTTGTCTTCAATCATCAATCAACTTCAAATAGTATATCCACCCTAGTTTCCCACTCAGTCTCTTCTGCCAGATCTGTGTTCCTGTTTCCAGACCTCGTTTCCAGCCCTTCAGTTTCCACATACACAATGAGAAAACCCGTCCAAACAACGAAGGTATGACGACGATCTCATACAATGTGAATTAGTGGAAACTATCACGGACATTTAAACACACTAATTAAGCTAAGCTAAGCTAAATTGAAAAATACTTCAATTGTAAAAACAATTCTCGATGAATTGGTTTGATATTAGCTGTGAGGGCTAATATCTTGTCTTGCACACAATTTTCTTTTTAAATAACCGGGTCTAGTGCCCGCCACAGAAAATGTCAAACATAAAAACTAAAAACATCTAAAAACATCTTTAGTGACGTCAACTGTCTGTATTATGGTGACCACATGGCGCATTGCTGCATGCGGTTGCATGCGGTTGCATGCGGCTGCATGCAGTTCTATTTCATATAGGCTACAGCATCTAGGCGTTGTCTTATGGGCTTGTCCCGTGCTCGCATCGCGTGCACTGAAATCAATGTACGTGGGCCCCGCCCACATTCCCCACGGCAACGTGCATAAAAGGCCGCACCGAGCGGCACTCACCCTCCCATTTCTTTCAGCAATACGGAAGGTAAGTATGATGAATGATGATTGATGTTAACCGTCCACGGTGCTTTTCAGAACCCGGCGGCGCCAGGGCCAAGCGCACCTGGACGGCCAACACACCTTGTGTTTTCATTGCCTGGGGGCAGACCACGCCAAAGCCGCCATAAGGGACGCCAGGAGTTGTCTTCTGGCTGTTCCATGACCGAAGATTAAGTCTTCGAGAGGTTCTTCTCACCGACGGTCGATTTAAACGACGCCGTCAATATCTTCGCCGGTGAAACATCTCGTGCCAGTGAAGACTACGGCGACAAGAGCGACGACGTTGACACTGTCATCGTCATCAAGGAACCGCATGGCGATGTTGTGACTCGCCACTCTCCTCAGGCCTATGGCTGTAGGGCAACGACTAGTCGGCGAAGTACCGCTGAGGTTTCTCTCGCCGTCAGGCGGCGTCCCAGGGCTGGGGACTCACCAAGCTCCGTTACGGCGACACTGTGTGCCAGTCCCCGGGTCCCCGACCTGCTTCCTTTCAGCCGGACGGCTGTCGGGTAAAGGCTGGGCGATCAGTGCCGCCGAGGATCGGTCCCAAACGGCGACCTACGAGCGGCGCCCTAATAAATAGCTGTTAAATCCACAGCGGATGTCACGGGGTGGGATGGGAACATGATTCACTGGAGCGATCAAAGCTGAAACGGGTTATTAAATTAGCAGCCTAGAATGGGAGAGGCTGAAATCCCCTTTAACAGCCCAGTTGTTCTTGTGTGTCGGTTCGGTTCGTTGGGGTGTGTGTGGAGCGCAAGCCAAACTGGGTCATTGGATCCTCGCGGAGGTGTCCTGCCTGTGTGTGCTTTTGTCTACTGTCATAGCCTACGCGGGAGAGAGCGGTGTCTCTCGGCGATCGGGACACGTAAGGTGACAGCGGTGCGAACGGAGAGGGAGAGGCTGTACATGCACGGTTGGTTTCTCTGGACGTGTTGTCTGATGGTGCGGAGCGCTCGGGGAGAGAGGCGATTTTGGCCGTGTGGCTGGTGGGACAAGCGGCGGCGTTGTGTATGTCGGGGGCAGAGCCACTAACCACGCCCCGCCCAGACCAGAGACTGGAGACTCTTTATTTTTGTTTTTGTGGGGACTGAGTTCTTGGCAGTGCAGGGAGCGAAAATCCATCCCCACACCAATTGATGTTTTGTCCCGTATGTCCTTCCTTCCCCTAATACCCCATTTACCCCAGTAGCTTGAGGGTCCTTAATGGCAGTGGCAGTGTAGGGCAACGCCAAGGGTGGGAGTGTCACCGGTGTGCCCATTTTTCGGGTTGTAGCATGTGCCCAATCTGGGTTGCAGTGATGTGCCCCTTTATGGGATTGTACAGTGTGCCCATTTCTGGGTTGTACCATGTGCCCAAATCTGGGTTGCAGCGGGAGATTACTAAGGGGTAACATTCACCTAAGGAGGCTCTACACTGCCCACGTGAGCAGTAGGGGACGGAGTAAGAGTGGCGCTGAGGGTGGGTGTATAGGGGTCTTACTACCAGTTTTTTTTATTATTATATATTAATATAGCAACCCTTATTTTGTTAATATCCTGGTCTCTTGTGTGATGTGTGTGCTGGAGAATTGAAATCCTGTGTTGGGTGGAGTTTAGGGATCACCTAAACCGTGACACCTCTAAATTGGCGTTGTCGATTTCTCCAAGCGCACATTCTTACACAGGCGATCATGACTGATGAGGATAGGCAGACACTAGGATGCACTAGCCACTCAGGAATGAGCTTTCCCCAGTCCACCCCAGTAACCATACCTTGGTTTATGTGTTCACCTTGGGTCCCCAAGTTTACCGCTGAGAGTAGGGTTAGGTTTGGGGAGTGGCAGGCACAAATGGAGGCTATACTGAGGGCACACAAGAGACAGCAAATGGACTTCATCATAAGTGCTCTAGATGGCCGGGCTAAGAGAGAAGCCATGTTGTTTAGCAATGACCAGAGAGACTCACCTGCTGCTTTGTGGACTGCACTTTCGAAGCTGGGCTAGCCAGCGGACAAACTCAAAACAGTTTTTTTCCGCCATCTTTAAAATCAGTCAAATTCTCCGTGGACGTGAAGGTGACAGTGGTCCGTGGACGAGACAAACTGTTTGCGTTGTTGTCCTCGGCAGAAGGTCACAATAAACTAGAGGATCTTCTAGAACAAACCGCTATTAGAAAAACTACAGCGACGATACAACAAACTGGACGATACAAGGAGCTAATCGATAACAAACTGATGATCCGCTGCTGTCACACTGGTCCTGGTAAGTTTTACTTTATAAATCTTTCCCGTGTTGCCAACCAGCTTTGTATTTATAATCTGTTTAGCGAGCTGCTCATTATCACATCAATGTTATGTTCCTATCATCACAAATGAGGAGCTATGATTGCTAGGCTTCTGTTAGCCGATATTAACCTTGATAACGTCAGGATGCTACTTTCTAAAAACAGTAAAGTGTAATGGAGTCATGTTTTAATGCACTTTTCTCTTGTTTTAGTTGTTTATGGAGTCGTCTTCCCTCGACGATGCGGAGCTACCGCCCCACTGGGCTGCAGCTCACAGGAGCCCCTCAGCCCATCGGAGCTTTATTAACATGGACTTATTACACTGCACTTTATACTGTTACATTTTGTGATTACTGTATATTTAATGTTTGTTTTTTTTAAATAAAACATTTCTATTTTTCATATAATGTCCGCTTCATTATGCTTTATTGACATTTACATTTAGGGAATTTGGCAGACGCTTTTATCCAAAGCGACTTACAAGGTCCTTTATCAACCGAGAAACAATACAAGATGACAGTTTTGAAGAAGAGGCAAATGGTCCCTTCTGTTTAAGTACTCTATTAATGCAGCTCTAACGTCAAGTCCATTTTATTAGTATAGTCCTTTATCACAGTTAGGGGCTTCAACATAATCGCGTCCATAGCACTAAAGACGAGCAGCTGTTTGTAGCCTCAAAGCCAGGAGCAACACTTTAACATCCATCATGTAATATACTGTTGTGGAAGTTGGCGCGAGCTGCTGGGAAAACAGACGTTAACAGTGACGTCATGACGTGGCTCTCTCGGCGAAAAAGTCGGTGGAAACGCAAACCGGTTCTTAGACTGCTCGCGCCAAGACATCAAACTCAAGGTACAGACAAAACAAGGGAGACCACACAAGTACTTGAGGAGTTTTAAAGAAAAGTCATTTTAATTATGCCATTAAACTATTTACCAACAACAGGAATTAAAGAATGAATGGATCAGTAATATCAGTAATGTAGTGAGTGCATGGGTGAGTCGGGGTGTGGTGCGTGTAAGTGATACTCTGAGAAACAAATAACCCAAATGCACCAAAACGCAATGTCATGACCAGCTTGGAGGCCAGAGACCAACAATGGAGAAGCCAGTCCTTTTATACCGGTGTGCCTCTTCCTCCTGACACACCTGATTAGGGTGTGTCTGATTGACAGGCTGTGGATGACAGACAGGTGAAATTAGATATTCAGGTATATCCCTGAGTTAACCTGTAGGAGAGGGATGGGGTTGTCACACCCCCCCCCCATAAGAGCGGAGACCACCGTGGTACTCCTCCAAAACGCACACTTTATACTAATAACAAAACCATATCAAGCATTTAACAATTTAACTGTTCCCTACAACACCATCCTTCCAGCACCTTCCGATTTTAACCATTTACTTGCTGTACATCCAAATCTACGTTCCACCATCCCTACAGCACTCCACTCCTCCGCAACCTTGAACCCTAGGAGCATTTTAAGAGAGAGTAGAAGAACAGAGGGAAAGCAGAAGCACAAATAAACAACACAACAATTAAGTATCCACATTAAACCTAGAAGGCGCGAGAGAGCGTCAGCAATCACGTTTTCAGTGCCTCTAATATGGCGAACATCCAAATGATATGGCTGTAAAAATAATGCCCATCTCATCAAGCGCTGATTGGGGTTTTGGAAAGAGCGCAAAAAGGTGAGGGGATTGTGATCTGTGTATACCACCAAAGGTGTCCCAGAACTAACATACACATCAAAATGTTGCAATCCCCAAATCAACGCTAAAGCCTCCTTCTCAATGACCGAATAATTTAACTGATATGACGTAAACTTTTTAGAGAAAAACCCTACCGGCCTTTCCACCCCCACATCATCAGCCTGCAGCAACACTGCTCCGGCGCCCACATCACTGGCATCAACCTGCAATATGAAAGGCTTCTCAAACTGTGGTGCTGCCAACACCGGAGAAGAACATAGAAGAGCCTTTACCTCTGCTTTTACTTGTTGAGCAGACTCATTCTTCAGCCGACCCATAGCTCGAGTCACTGCGCACGCTGGGAACCACTCTTTTTCCAGGTTCAGACTCTACTCTTTCATCTTTTGACTTCGAAGTAAGGGGTGCCGGAACCTGGGTGACCACATAAGGTGGTGGCGCCTCTGCCCAAACTCTATCTCCTGCCAGATCATCCCCCAGAATGATATCAACCCCTTCCACAGGCAGAGCTGGGCGCACTCCTACCCTCACTTCTCTAGTGACAAACCCGCAGACTATCTCCATTCTATGCACCGGTACTGGAATAATATTCATACCCATACCCTGCATCAAAATGACATCTCCGGTGTCTGTATCAGAGGTGAAAGGAAGAACCGAGTCACAGACAAACGTATGTAGCGCGCCAGTATCTCTCAATATTTTAACTGCCACTTTCTCCTTCCCAGGTATGGACACGTAACCCTCTGAAATAAATGCTGTGTAACCCACTCTGTTTTTTGACTCACACAGAGTAGGACAATGGACCACAGAGTGTCCCTCCGTTTGGAGCGCTAAATGGACCAAGGAAACATGGGTAGCCAAAGCCGCAGGCTTTACTTGCGGCCTGCCAGAAAACCTTGCTTTGTCTTTAAGTGCAGGACATTCATTTTTCCAGTGCCCTTTGCGCTGGCAGTAACGACAACTATCATACTTCCATGAACTATGATCAGGCCTGGAATAAACTGAATCCACAATTGACCCAAAACGTCTGTCCATGCGCGGAGAAAATCTATTCTGCTGCACACTACCACTTGCTTCGGCAAATGTACGTTTATGAATTCAACTATATTCATCAGCCAACATTGCTGCTTCCTGCGGAGTTTTTACTTTTCGTTCGTTTCAGTAAGTAGCAATACTATATGGCACACCGGTTTTTATTTGCTCCAGTATTACTAAATCAGACAGTTCTTGAAAAGTTGTAACCTCTGACGCCGAACACCATGGATTAAAACCACCAGATCACGGACTAATTCAACATGAGTCTGGTGCTTCTTCTTTCCCCAATTCCTAAAACGTTGCCCATATGCTTCAGGGACCAACTCATATGCACGCAACACTATAGTTTTAACTGTGGCATAGATCTTACCGTCTGCTACTGTCAAAGAAGCAGAGGCCTCTTGTGGCTTTCCTGTGAGGACACACTGCAACACCACAGTGCAACACAGTGCACTCCTCATCAGAACACTTTTTGGCATTTGCCACCCGCTCAACAAAGAAAAAAAAACAGGTCTGGATCCTTTTCTGTGAACTGGGGAAGCAGTTGCCGGTTAGATCCCACAAAGATCAAAGCTTCAGGGGTCACTAGGTGAAATGACAAAATCTCCCTTTCCACCAATGCGTCTCTCAACAATACTTTCACATTTTCCTTCAACCGTTTATCAGTCACCTCAATCTCAAAGTGCTCAGCAACACTGTACAACACTTGTACACTGATTCAATAACTCCATTGAATGTGTGTATAAAGTCTTTCACAATGGAAGCCATATTTAAAGCACTAGTCACTACTACCCAACAAGTAGCATACCACTACTTACACAGAATACAAGCAGAAAACATGGTGAGCAAAACTTCCTGAGTGGCAATCCCTAACCATATACAATGATATTTGTATTTGAGCAACCCTGGTTCCCTACCTACCCACATAACTACCTTAACCTAACCGTCTTCTTTGAGGCGTGCCGGGCTCAAGGCCACTTTAAACGCTGAACTCCACAATCATAAGGTATGGAAGCGTACCCTCGACAGAGACCCAAGTCTCCACCCAGGATTACCTCAAAACAAAAAAAAGCCTAAATAAAGTAATGGACTGTTGGAAGTACTGATGATTCAATACAGCTGGTCCACTCGGCGCCTAACTAACCAGGGTTTCTCACTAACACTTTTACAAATTAAATAGCACTCAAAAAAGCCATACTCACCATGTGCTGTATGTCCACAGAGGAGAGGATTCACCACACTCCCACTTAGGGCCTAATTACTGACCAAGCTGTTCTCCTCCAAACCAATCAAACAAACAAACCAATTACTTGTATGCATCTCCCAAACAATTTACATGTAAAAACAAACATGCAATTACTAACTAGTGAACAAATTCACAATCAAAATGTGGTATGGAATAAACTTTCCGAAGTATTACCAAGAATGTCCAAAATCAGATTCCACCACTACAAACTAAGCCAAAAGCCAACAAACTAATCAATTAAACCAAAGGTCCACCAAAATGAAACGAGCCCCCATTTTGTCATGAACCAAACTCAAGGTACAGACAAAACAAGGGAGACCACACAAGTACTTGAGGAGTTTTAAAGAAAAATCATTTTAATTATGCCATTGAACTATTTACCAACAACAGGAATTAAAGAATGAATGGATCAGTAATATCAGTAATGTAGTGAGTGCATGGGTGAGTCGGGGTGTGGTGCGTGTAAGTGATACTCTGAGAAACAAATAACCCAAATGCACCAAAACGCAATGTCATGACCAGCTTGGAGGCCAGAGACTAACAATGGAGAAGCCAGTCCTTTTATACCAGTGTGCCTCTTCCTCCTGACACACCTGATTAGGGTGTGTCTGATTGACAGGCTGTGGATGACAGACAGGTGAAATTAGATATTCAGGTATATCCCTGAGTTAACCTGTAGGAGAGGGATGGGGTTGTCACAACAGCTATGCCAGCACTTTGTAAAAAAAAATGTTTGTAAAATAATTTGTTTTCAGAATACTACTACAACTACTACTACTACTTGTAATTAGGTTGGGATGCTTCTATATGTGTTATATATAGCATACATAGTTGTATGTGTCACTATTTAACATAACCGTTTGTGTTTGACACATTACCCTATGGTTAAACGCGTTGTTTTTCTGAACCAATGTTATTCTACAGTCTCCCCACAAGGGAGCAGCACAGCACAACCAGAGTCCATCGACGCGGCTCTTGGAAATTGCATATCTGGAGTGAAAACGAGTTTATTTATGTTTACTTCACCTGACTGTTTACCAACTAAATCGACAAACATGTAATAATATAAGGCAGGATAGTGTTTTGGCTAGTTGTTAAACTCCGACAGGATTCGGTTCATAGTGTCTACAGTCTGTATAAACGCTACAGCTTAACGTGTAAGACATGTGAATTGACTTTGAATACAGTAAATACAATAAAACCTGGTAAAACGACCAGAAATAAAGGGTAAAACATAAATAATTGAGGAAAACTTGACAGGTGGCATGTGGACTAATTCATTAATTTGTTCACAACTGGCAGCAGTGTCTTTGTGTGTGTGTGTGTGTGTGTGTGTGTGTGTGTGTGTGTGTGTGTGTGTGTGTGTGTGTGTGTGTGTGTGTGTGTGTGTGTGTGTGTGTGTGTGTGTGTGTGTGTGTGTGTGTGTGTGTGTGTGTGTGTGTGTGTGTGTGTGTGTGTGCAACACCGTCGATGGAGATAGGGCCGTGCTCTCCTCTCTGCTTCCTTTAGTCCACGATCAGCTCCTTGGTCTTCTTGACGTTGAGGGCGAGGCTGTTCTCCTGGCACCACTGCTCCAGCGATCCAACCTCCTCCCTGTAGGCTGTCTCGCCGGCGATCAGGCCCACTAACACCCACTGCTACCTAGTTAACTAGAACACTAGTAATCCCCACTGCTACCTAGTTAACTAGAACACTACTTTACATTGTTATCAGGCTCACAAAACAAGCTGTGTTAGTTGACTAGCGACGTGTCATTGATTCTCAACAACGCGGAAATGTATTAAAATGCTTCGAAAAGAAGAGTCAAAGCATTAGAACGTGTCACATGTTTTAACAATCAATAACTTAAATTAGCCTTTGATTATCATTATCTAGTGGCTCAGAAAGAAATTGGCCCAAGGCTAAACTTACTTGCCAACCCCTGATGTAAATGGTACAACGTACATGTATATTCTCTACACCCCCACTCGATCTTAGTCTACTGTGTTCTCCACATCAAAAATAACAAAACAATAACACTTTTCCCTTATGCCTATACATTTTAAGTACCAAACATATCTCTGGACAATTTCTGTAACTTGAACTTGGTTACAGGTTTTGTTAACACATCTGCAATCATTTGCTCAGTAGGACAATACTCCAACATCACTTTACCTCCATTCACAATTTCCCTTATGAAATGATATTGTCTTGGTTAGCAGTCTTGCATGTCAAACCTCTGTAGTATTTTGTTTACATACCTTCCCTGTGACATTTTGATACAACCTTCTGTCTGATCAAAGTCAATACCCAGGAAGTATTTCAGTTTTCCTAAGTCTTTCATTTTATACTTTGCAGTAAGCATTCTTTTGACATCTTTCAGTACTTTCTCATTATTGGCTACAATTATCAGATCGCCAACCCATATGATTATGATGACCTTTTCACCATGTTTCTCTTTTGAATGCACACAGTGGTCAGCAGGATTTTGCACAAAATCCTCTTCACTTAAGCATGTGTGTAACATTGCGTTCCACATCCTGCCTGACTGCTTCAAACCATACAATGATTTCTGTAGCTTACAAACTAGATTTTCACCTGTATTTGTCTTCTTCTCATAACCTTCTGGTTGCTCTACATATATTTCACAGTCTATCGGTGCATGCAGATAAGCTGTCTTGACGTCCATTTGGTGTATAATTAGATTCTCTTGTGCCGCTTTTTACATGACCACTCTCACGCTTGTCATATCGGCTGTGGGTGAGAATGTCTCCTCATAGTCAGTCCCCCTTTTCTGACTGTAGCCTTTTGCCACAAATCTTGCCTTGAATCTGTCTGATCCGTCAATGTCATTTTTTACAGCATAAACCCATCTACCCCCCACTGTCCTTTTTCCGGGTGGCAAGTTGGTGATGGTAAATGTCTTGTTTTCCTCTATTGACTGCATTTCCTGCATTTGCATTTTCCACAGATTTGACTTGACTGTCATAGCGTCCTGGTAGGTTTGAGGGATATCACATTCGGCTCTGTAACAAAAGTCTATGCATGTTTGCAGTTTATCCTCAGTGTCGCTTATTATGAAATCCTCTAGGTAAGGTGGCTTTTTCTTGCTTCTAGTTGAATTCCTTCTAGTCCCAGTTTCACTGTTGGACATACCCGGCTGTATTTGGTCTGTCTGTTCAGGTATGGACTCAGAAACACCACTTTGAACACCTTGATTTTCCACGCTTTCATTGGCAATATTCTCTTTGTTACTGCTAGCCCTAAGACGCACCTCAGTGCCATGCTCTGTGTATGACTCTTGTGTTTGTGTGTCTTTTGCCTTAGCTGTCTTGGTCATACATTTTACCAACCTGTGTTTCTAAAACCTCTCTTTGTTTGGGTAGTACACAAAGTAAGCTGGACTGTATTTGTCATAGCCTACGAAAACATCAAGCTTCCCCCTCTCTTGTCTGTGAAGCACTCATCCATGGACTCGGTTTGCTTAGGACCGGCTAGGTCAGTATGCACTAGCTGTAGGGGCTTCTCTGCTCTCCTATCTGGGTCTCTGTTTCTCGTCTGTGTAAACTTGCCTTGTGTACATGTTTCACATAACTGGACTGGTCTGATGGCCCTGCCTTTTATTTCCATGCCTTCTACTACTTCTTGTAATTTTTGCACATCTTCGTAATTGCAATGACCCAACATTTCATGCCAGGTTTGCATGTCATGGCAACCATTACATTTATCCACATTTTCATCAACTGTATGAAGGTAGTACAATTTGCCATACTGGATGTCAAACCTTGTACCATCGCTGCTTGTCATGACGCTCTCTCCTTTCCTGAAGATGACGGTGGCTCCGTTGTCTGTTGCTGTTGCAACTGAGAAAATGTCTTGGGGGTATGAAGGCATATACAACGCTCCACGTAGCATTACACCATCCCATCTCCCCTTCGCTGTGCGACTCCACTGCATTTGGTCCCGTCTGCCAGCTCCACTGAATGCGCACCGGCTGGAATGTGTCATTGAAACTCTTGAATTTCCTGATGTCATTGATGATATGGGATGTCGCTCCCGCATCCACCATGAGGCCTCTTGTCTGGACGTTGTCCGGTGGCTTCCAGGGTCGGCTCTCCGCCTTTACCTGCTTTGAAGAGAAATTGTTCGGGGCTCCTCTGCCGTCTTCTGATGCTTTGTGCATGACCAGTGACAAACTTTTGTGGTCTATGAGCTTAATTACCTCTGCATAACAGTCCGCGTTGTTCTTCGCGTCTGCCGCCAACTCCTCTGGGCTGTTATCGGCTGGTCCGGTCAAAATTGTCTCTTTCAGTTTTAAGGTGTGCAGGTGCCCCGGAAACCTTGTCTCCCAGAGTCCATACTTACCTTCATCTCCGTCGAATACAAGCTGAGACCACATACCGCTCGTCGCTCGGTTTGCCATTTTGCTAACGCAATCTCGTGGCTGCTAGCTAAACATGACTTGCTAAGCTAACGTTAGCCTTTTAGTTTCGGCGTGCTATTTGCCTCGCGCAAACTTCTTCTTCGTATTTTTGTCTCGTGAACTTCTTTGTATTCTTGTCTGGGACCATAACCTGATGAGTGTTTAACTCTGCGGTTTCTTGCGGAGGACAGGAAAAGACACGTTATACTTATTTAGCCGTCCGGCAGATTTATTTAGTTGGCTCACATGAACTTGCCCATGAACAGACACACTAAGGCGCGCAAGCCTCACTTGGTCACTTGGTGACTCATTTGGCGCAGAGTACGTTCTCTGCGTAGTGACGTCACCTTCTTAACATATTAACATATTACCGTGAGAACGGTAGAAGAAGGTAACCGTAGTACACACAGGATAAGCAGTAGGTAAGGACGGAAATGATACAACGTACATGTAAATTCTCTACAGCTTCTCTTCTCTTGTATTAAAACGGCCCTGCTAGTAAAGAAAAGTCATAGACTAGAGAGAGAGATTTCTAGGAGAAGCATTTCCCGCTGTACGCATGAACTGCTCTCGATGAACCCTCGCTGCTCGTCTCTCGGTTCCCCTTCTCACTTCCTGTTAAGGTCAGAACTGAAAGGCTGCTGGTTTCATTGCGCTTGTCTCTGGTCTGTGAGGTGGAGGCCTATGAAAATAGATATGGTGCAGGAAGCGCCACCCATTTGACGATAGACTTATACTAACTGAAACTCACTCCCCTCCCTTCTGTACTTTTGGAGTTGATTTAGGAGGGTCTTCATATAACGGAGGTTGTCGACGCTGATGAATAAGGAAAGAAACAATAGTACTTATTTAGCCAAAAACCATAAGCACTGCCGTGTAAGGTAAAAAAACAAAACAATACAATATACAGTTTTTGAATAGGTGCAGTATCAGTGGTCCAATATAAAAAAT
This sequence comes from Muraenolepis orangiensis, assembly GCA_027704905.1. Taxonomy (NCBI): domain Eukaryota; kingdom Metazoa; phylum Chordata; class Actinopteri; order Gadiformes; family Muraenolepididae; genus Muraenolepis; species Muraenolepis orangiensis. Next base: position 4,944,151 of record CM051002.1, read on the forward strand.
CACAAAGAGTCAAACTGCAACACTACACATCAGTAATATTAAGTTATAATTAAAGAGAATTGGAGAGGGGAACAGGTGTTATGAAAAAAGAAAGATACGTGTACACCATCTACTTGTTGATGTTGGGTCTGCATATGTTTTTGTCACTTGCTTATATTATTATTATTATTATTATTAATATTATTATTATTATATTATATATTGTTTTATATATTAAATATTATATTTCAACAATTATTTTGAGAAAAATCACCACCAAGCATGTTTAGATTCAGTATGCAATTAGGAGGGCAATATAAACCTAATAATGACTGTCCTCTTTCACACACACATAATGCTTTTCCAGCCCTGTTTTGACCCAAAATCAGTCAGTGCTGACTGACAAGCCATGCGGAAGGAAGAGTGATCAGAGTAGCCAGGAGCCACAGCTGACCCCGGGAGTTTTTAGGTATTAGTATATTTTGTGTGCATTTATTCCCCCCGTTTCAACTGTTGCACCTTAATTTCCCTCGGGATAAATAAAGTTATCTTGAATCTTGAAAACGTGTTCAACTCGTCTGGTAGGTTGGAGTCGTGGTTGGTGACTGCCCCTGAGCTCCCCTTGTAGTTGGAGAACTGTAATTCCAATTTGTTTTTGTAATCCAATCTACCCTTCTTTATGGCTTTTTTGGAGTTCATACTTATACGCCTTCTAGTAGTGATGGGAGTTGCCTGTTGTGAAAGGGGTACTTTGTTCCTTTAGTTTGTTCCGTATGTCAGCATTAATCCATGGTTTGCGGTTCGGAAATGAGTGAACAGACCTGGTCGGGATGTATTCCTCCACTAGCCTGTTAATGTATGCTGTGAAAGATTTGCATACACATCCAGGTCAGTGCTCTTGGCGTGTCCTTCACATTTATACTCTGGTATAAAAGCCCCCCGGGGCTTGTTGGCTCCGGTCGGGAATGGGCTCCTCTCCCCCCGCTTTCCAGTGTCCCTTAGTGATGGGAATTCCGCCTCTTTTGAGTGAGCCGGCTCATTTGGCTCGGCTCACCAAGAAGAGCCGGCTCTTTCGGCTCCCTAACGGCTCTTCTATTTTACCACATATACCTTTTATTTACATGAAAGAGGTGGTGGTTCTTGATGTCCAGCCATCAGTGGTAAGGCAAACTGCAGTAGCTTCCTTAACCCTGGCCTGCAGTGAAGCACCTTCTCTATCATACAGTCTCGGAAGGATTTTTTGAGAGTGTTTTCCTGCTTGGAGGAACATTGGATTGAGAGCCTGTGTGAAGCTTCGGAATCCCTTGTCCTCCACAATGGAAAATGGTTGGAAATCACTTGCAATCATTTTGGCCAATTCTTCATCCACTATGTTCTGTCTAGCTGGGGTCATTCATTGCCTTTGCCATTGCCATTCATTGCATATAAATTGGCTTATTGAGGTCTGTGTAGCTGTTGGTTTTTGGGTACCTGATGCATGGGTGGTAGATCCTGTAGCTGCAGCAACAACAGGTGGAGTAGACACACAGAAGCAGGCAGTCTGACCTGCCTTTTTTCTTCCAACTGAACTGTTGGATGCACAGTTCTCAAGTGCCTGTGGAGGTGGTTTGTGGACCCTGCTCTATATGAGAGCTTCATGTTGCAAATTCTGCATTCTGCCTTTGTGTTTGCACAATTGTTAAAATGCAGCCAAATGCTGCTTCTTTTCCTACTTTCACTCATCTTATTTGCGCGACGCTAACTGACACTTCACCGTGTGAAGTGTCACCCCTCCCTCTGTTCAGCTATCAGCACTGAGCACGCGCCGCCCCTCCCTCCTTATCTATCCTCACGTGATGCACAGTGAGCACCCGTAAAAAAATAAATAACGGCTCGTGCGAGCCGGCTCCCGTCGTTCACTAAAAAGAGCCGGCTCAAAGAGCCGGCTCGTTCGCGACCGACACATCACTAGTGTCCCTCCGGATCTCGGCAGGTAAATCCCAGTGCTTTGTTGCGTTGTCTGTGGTTGTATTGTTCTGTAATTCCAAGAGTGTTTGGCGATCATATGTGATAACACACATGGTGACTTGCTATAATCCTATAGAGTAACTTAAATATACCAGAAAAGTGCAACAAAAAAAAATGTACAGGGAAATTTAGTAAACTAAATCAACTGTGGCAGCTCGTAGAGAGGCGTCTGCTCTCTTCCAGCGCCTCTCTCATCGGGTCCATAGCCTTAAAAAGGTTGAAGACCAGTGGCGGCCGGTGACATCCGAAGTAGGAGGGGCGCAGGGGTAAAAAAAAATGTTTTAAATCATATCTGCTGTGCAATACCGGATTTGCCCAGACGGTGGCGCCATTTCACCATGTAAACGACCGAGAGGGCTAATTAAAAATAAAAAACTATACATAATATAAACCTCACCGTTACTCATTCTACTCTGTATTGTATATATGTATATTGACTGAACATTCCTTTACTTACTGCTTAATTTCTTTTTTTACTTTACTTTTACTGTATGTAGCACAATCAATCAGTATTCTGTATTTTGTTGTGACAAATAATAAACAAACTTGAAACTTATGGTGAAAGAACATTTATTATATGGTGCCTAGTAGAAAATAAACATAAGAAAAAAATATGGTCTTATATTAGAAAGACTACCCAGTGTGCCATCAAAAATAATACCTAAATATGGTCTTACATTCGATTGTGCAAAAGTAATTAGAACAAAATAGAAGATAATAAAATAGACCTGATACAAGTCCTGAGATAAAATGCAATACAATGTTAAGCTTACAAATTAAAAGGTACTGGGTCCTATGTACACTACACTACTATACAATATACAGTTTAATCTATGTACCTATGCTATACTAACTATACAAGAACCACTTAGCAAACCAGGTTCTGGAAAACGACCGAATATATAGCCTTCCTCTGTCTGTTGCTGGTTGCTGAATGCTGATGTCAGGCTGATGAGGTCCAAACTCTTTCACTCTGAGTTTTTCTTGCAGTGTTCGTCTTTCAAATGGTGTTGCTTTGAGGGATTTGACAGAATTCTCCATGGTAGCTAGTGTAATGGCTGTGTCCTGTACAGAACAAAAAAATAACAAACTTGCAACATGAGGTCTCACCCACACACACAGGTCTCAATCTCCTCTCCTCAGACAGCAAGACGCAGCAAGAACTGACTCATTAACAAATGCTTCTGAATTTAACTAATTAAATAGAATACAAATGCTTAATACATTCGACCACAGCCTATATTAGCAGACAAACACACGGAGGACCCTGTAGCTAGCATTGGGGAAGCACGTGTCCACGATAAACTTACAAAACCCCAATCCACACCGTTTACATACAAATGACACAAGCTGCATGTTTATACAGCAAGACCAACATTTCTTATCCCCTTTACTTTACGTTTACATCGTCCACAATACAAATAAATGTAAAACTATAATCGGGACAAAAACAAACAACAACGTACCTCTCCTCAGACAGCAAGACCCGAACTGAGAGCAGAGCAGTACAGGCTTTACAAATAAGGTTCAACTAGGCTATGAATTGCGCATGCGTGACTGGTTTTCTTTGCTCACGCATTCACGCATGCGCCACTCAATTTGCTCACGCATGCGCCACTCAATTTGAGTCGCGCATGCGTGACTGGTTTCCTTGTTCGGGCGCAATGAAATGCGCTCCCAGAGATCGTATTCAGGACCCTTGATAGGCTACATTTGCCTATCAAATTTGGTACCTACCTCAAAACCTTGACCCTTGATAGGCTACATTGCCTATCAAATTTGGTACCTACCTCCAAACCTGGGCGCACGGCAGTGCGCCCAGGTTTGGAGGTAGGTACCAAATTTCTATGAGAGTGACGTCAATGACAAACGAGGGGGGAGAATAGCACGCACAACAATGATTTATATTTGCTATATTAACGTTATTGTGCATTTTAAACACAAACATACATAAAATGAGTAATTATTATTCATTTTAAACATGTTTAGTTTATTTTTAGGGATCAAAAAAATAAAAAATAAAAAAACACAATTATTATTATTTTTTTTTTTCCTCTCTCAACCAGGTGGGGCGGCGCCCCTGCGCCCCTATGGACGAGCCGCCACTGTTGAAGACCCCTGCTCTAGGATACAGATGCAGGTTTACCTTTACACGGATTACCCTGTATCCTGTGTCCTCAGAGGGAACCCAAAGTAGACATTTAAATATTCAGTCGTATTTAAATTATTTGACTGGATTTGAATAAGCGATTGGGCTGGCCCATGAACTGTGAGGGAACAACCATCTGCCGTATAAATGTGACCAGTGCAGATGATTAAGCAAACCTGCTAAGTAAGTTTGTTATTGTGCCGGAAAAATCCTGGTTTATTTCAGAGTTTTAAATCATGGTAAACAGAGCAGTTGGTATCTGCTAGAGCTCTTCTCCTCGAGTGTTTGTGGTGGTGGCTGCTTTTACCTGTGGGCCTGTTACGCCCCAACGAGACCGACGAGCCAAATGTGCCAAAGAACCCAGAAGAAGAGAGACACGGACACTCAAAACAACGGAAAAATGTCTTTACTAAAAAATATATCTTCAAACATAAACACCAACTAGGCAGGGTTGGGCTGGTTACATGGCGCGACGTGGTCGGGGCTGGAACACGCAGTCTCTCGTGACTGTGGTTCTCAATAACCAAGCGCCCGACGTTGGTCTTCGGCAGCCTAAAGAAGGGTAGATCCCAGGTGTTCATTAGCCTCAGCAGGCCTGATTATGATGGGCAACACCTGGGATCGATTAGAGCGTGGGGGGGGCACAATAGGGCCTTGATTAACAGGGACCCACAGGTGCATATGAGATCAATAATCTGGGGCTGGGTGTGGCTGCACACCTGTGCATTCAGTAATCAAGCTAACTGGTTAAACTAGGCATCACTAGAGAAGGGATGACAGATCCTCATCGGACATGTCTCCAGTAGCAGATGGAGAAAGGTGACTCAGGCAGAGATAAATGTCAAGTCAAGTCAAGTTTATTGTCACTTCATTGTTTACACAAGTATAAGCAGTGAGTGAAAATCTTATGTGCAAAACCCGACAACAGACAGCAGTTATAAAAAACAGAATAGAATAAAAAGAAGTAAAAAAGACAAAACTGTATAAAGTTAAATATAGAAAAATATAAATGCAATTTATAAAATGCAATATATCAGCACAGAAAAAGAGCAATATACATATATAAATCAATAAAATATACATTGTTATATGCTATACGCCCTTGTTCAACAGCCGAATGTCACACAGATGTCACACAAATGTCACACAGAATGTGTCTTGCACACATTCCACAATGTGTGCAAGACACATTGAGAGAGCATCAGGTACATGTTTGAATTGATTTTCTCGTTTTGTCATAGTTTATGTGAGCAGATAGTTGTGAGTCAAGACTGTAAACGTGTCGTTCCTTGAGCAGGTGGCTCATTTTAAAGCAAATAATTCAAGAATTCAAGCCTGTGGGGTATCTTGCAAACATTTGTATATATATATAGATATATATTTATAATATAAATTGTATATATATTTAAATTAATAATAATAATAACAATTATATGATTATTAATATTATTATATTTATTATATCATTTTTGTTGCTATATATAAAGAAAAATACCACTTGCACACGTGCCAGTGATCATTTTGTAACATTCGCATGACAATGCTCGCACTGTAGTCTTAAATGCAAATGTTGACTTTATAGCTTCATTGAACTTGCTTAGCAGGTCGACCAGGGTGCAGAGCTCATACCTAAATCTGAGACCTGAGATCTGCCACCCGGTATGCCCACAGGACCAGGGTAAGGGTTTGCATTTAATACTTTTTTCAATTGAAAATTGTTGTTGTATTTGGACACCATTAACCCTGTAACACCCCTTGTTGTAAAATTACAACGTTACCTTTAACCATCCTAAAAAACAATCTGTTATATTTTATCTTATTTTTTTACCACATTTACATAGTCATTGGGTCCTATTGTTCAGTCTCACAATGCTATTGGATCTTACATTTGTTTACAAGTCACGCCTTCTGGCCATGAACTCACACAACCTCTCAAGGTTTCCTTCGAACAACAACTATTTGTTTCATTGGACTGGATTCATCAGATTCAAGTAAGTAATATGTCTTTTATATTTTTTTGGGTTGTTATTACAATGTCTAGAGCATGTACATATGTAGTTATTGTGGAATAGATGCATCAATGCATGCAATTATACAACACTGGGTGAATGTGGTAGTCAAAATAGCTGGCTTGTTGCAGTGGGCTGCAGAAATTCTGCTCCCAACTAAGCCCAATGTTGCAATATTACAGAAATTCTGCTCCCAACTAAGCCCAATGTTGCAATATTACAACATTTCTCTAAAAACGTACATAAACATTTTTTTTTTTTTAACTCTTTAATTTCTGCATCAAAGGCCTCCTAAAACAACATCTGAAAGGTCAAATAATTATTTTTTTTGGTTTTTCTATATTTGGGTCTTACAGGGTTAAAATATCGATCAAATTGCCATGCCCACTGGCATGGCAACGATATACGACTATACTTTCCTCCCGAGTTCCTCCCGAGGACACAGAATGCAGTAATGAGGAAACTGGTTCATTATAGAGTTTGCAGTTGAATGGTGAACAGAGCAGAAGATACATGCTAGCGCTTCTCCTCCTGAGTGTGCGTGGTGGTGGCTGGATATACCTGTGGGCCTGAATTACCAAGGACCTACAGGTGTGCAGCCTCACCCAGCCTCTAATATGTCTGGTGGTGCGATTGCTTAAACCAGACACCATTCACACATTCTCCACACTTCTATTAATGGATCAACGAATAGCCAGAGAAAAACAGAAGGCCACCAGGATACCTGAATCACTAAATGGCTTTTGAAATAGTAGGAAAATATTCAAGTTGTGCCTGTATGAGAATGAGGAACTGAGGATGAGGAACTGATGGATGAGGAACTGATGGATGAGGAACTGATGGATGAGGAACTGATGGATGAGGAACTGATGGATGAGGAACTGATGGATGAGGAACTGAGGATGAGGAACTGATGGATGAGGAACTGATGGATGAGGAACTGATGGATGAGGAACTGATGGATGCAGTACAAGATCTAAACATTTGCCAAAGTATTTTAAAAACACATTGATCATCTTGCTTGGGGCCCAGATGGCAAACATAAAAAGAGGTGATCATATTCAACATTCAACATTTAAGATTTATATTTTCCATATGCAACAAGTACAATGGCATGCTTACTCCCCATTCCCCATTCACACAACTCCAAAAGTGGCATCACAGTGCCAATAAACAGTGCCTCCTTTGACGTGGTATGGCTGTCATTAAATAGTTGTTTGCTTTGGCTGTCCACAAGGCTCTGGGTGTGGGTTGTGACAATAACAATATTGCAAGTGTAGTTGGCTTAGTTTCACTAACCAACTAATTATTAAACTAATCATGAGGGGTTTTATTTTCTACTTTATCTTTTTGATGCCACGTGGTGTGAATTGACGCCCCTGTGCCCTAGAACAGGTCCAGCAGACGAGGCTGCCACAAGCCATCAAAATGGCTTCTTGAGGGCTCCTCCCTAAGACAATAGTTCTGTGGAGCTCCGTGGGTCTCCAACCTTGTAGCTTACAGCCAGGCAGGGTCACGGTGCGGATCAGCAGACATGTGGCCATGGCCACTTCGGCTCTGCATGGGGTCCCATCTAGGGAGCAATGCAGGTGCAGTCTGTGTGCCTGGCTAAGTCAGCCAAGCCTCAATTTTTGGGTTGGTGAGGGAGGGCTGGATTGGCAGGTCCCTTGTTGTGCTGACCACTAGTTAATCATCAGCTTGGTAGTAGTTGGAGGAATTGCCTAATTGACAAGTTGGCCCCTTTGTCTGTCACTTTTTCTGCGATGGGGAAGCAGGTGTGACTTGACGTGTCACCTCCTCTACTTCCATCGTGGTCAGCACACTGCACACAATGTCTCATTATTGGGAATTGTTCCCAGAAACCCAGCACATCCTCGACTCGCTCAGCTTCAGTCAGGGCTCCTGTTAGAGGGTCCACATAGGCGCATGTGTTCTCTGAGGCGTTGTGGCTGGAGCCCCCCGGACGAAGGCATGGAGAGTGAGTGCCTCTTCCTCTGCATCATGGGCAGCCAGGCTCTCTTGCTCAGCTGAGTCGTTTCTCGAGCTGAAAGTCTGAGACAATTTGACTCGTGAACAGCCATTTATTCTGCTGTTCAAGCATTGAACAGCAGAACACAGCCTGAAACTGAACCTGAATAAGTTCTGTAGGCTCCTCCCCACCAAATCACAGCAGATCTTGCCGATCCCAGTTCTGACACCAATGTGTTTGCTGCATCTTTCTCTCCATCTGAAGGTACATTTGACCTATGACCTGGAACGACTTTCCTTAAAAGTTCAGTGACAGGTTTCAGACGCCACAATGAGGTACACTCCTTTTTTTATTGTGCAGCACTTAATACCTACACTGTATTTTGTATTTAGTTCCTGTATTTAATAGTACACACAACCTTGTCTAATATTGGAATGGAGGCTGTAAACTATGTTGAATTTTGTACAATTATATCTTGATTATCTCTACCTTTATTGTCACGGTGAGGAGTGTGGGTTGGACCCCGAACGCAGACAACGACAGAGGGAGAGTGATACGAACGGCTTTATTAGCGCACAGGCACACACAAAGTACCAGGGTACACAGGGAGGACTACGTAACAATGGAATAGGCAGGCGACCGGGGTGCGAACTATCTCTCCGATAGACGCAGTCGGGCGATCGAAACAGACGGGAGAGGGCAGGCGACCGGGGTGCGAACTATCTCTCCGATAGACGCAGTCGGGCGATCGAAACAGTATCCGTAACGACCTCCCGCTGGGGTAAAGGATAGACAAAGTATATATACACCCCAGGTGAGGTGATTAGCAATTAGACAAGGGAATTATTGAGTCCAGGTGTGTGTGTGTGTATGTGTGTGGCCAGCGCACGTGGCTAGGCCACGCCCCCTGCCAACCAACGTGATTGTTGACAGGGGTGTGTGCGCCACCAGCGCACGTGGCTAGGCCACGCCCCCTGCCAACCACCGTAACCGTGACATTTATGTTGAAATAAAATGATCCATTCAAGTTATCCATCTAAATAAATGTACAAATGCAACATGGCAAACATTGTTTTATTTGTAAAATAAATGTTATAGAAATGTTTTACGTTCGGTAGTACCAAATGTTTCAAAAAAAAAAAATAATAATAATAAATGATAATTTTAAATAAATGTTTCACCTTTCCTCCAACAGACACTTTTACGCGACAACATTTATTATATGTTTTCTCTGTACCCTTATGCTGCTCTGCATATATTACATCACTCCTTGCACTGTCAGGTGAATCCATCATCTTGTTCATTCCTGATACATCTCCAACAACCACAAATATGTAAGAGCAAAATACACTCGTATTTGCATACGTCTATACTCATGTGTTTACTGTTGTGTTGGTTTGATCAGTTTTTTGGCCGAGCCTACGGTTATAGATTCTGAAAAGAGAGACCAATTGGATGCAGACATCACCTTACATCACCTTCGGTAAGTGCTTTGTGGTTCATTCATGTTAGATAATCATATATCGTCATGTAATCCTAGATCACCACTGCTAATTATTACACATGCTTTTGTCATTAGCTTACAACACTCATCCTGGTTTCAGGTCCAGGACGGACGTTCAAACACATACAAGCTGGGGAGCTCCCATCATGTGGGATGGCATGTTTCAAGCTGATCTGTACGACCTGAAGCACGAGACCGATAAATCTTCTGTGGCGCTCACTGTGTTCGCCGTCGGCAGGTTGGTTGGTTTCTAGAGACTTGCTTTGAGTCCTGGTTCATGTGAACTGTCAAGTCCATTTTAAAGTGGTAATTCAAGAGCTATCATTTGTAATTTGCAGCCACCCTTTAGCTAAAAGTGAGTGAAATGCGTCATGAGATCTGTTTAAAGCGCCTCCCTCTGAATGAGCCACTTAGACCACTTCCGGCATCTTCCCATATTAGTTCGGAGATTGCAACTTGCCTGTTCAGCATTAGTCCATTAAATGCAACACTCAATGGCGTATCTTGCTCTCTTCCTTTATGTTCTGCTCACTCTCTCAAATATTACCTCCAGCACCATTAATGATAACACTACTACTTATTTAATTATAATTCAACTACTACTTCTACCAAAAATGGACAAAAATAAAGATCATAATGTAATATTAATCTGAATATTCTGATTCTGATTCTGATTATTATAATAATAATAATTATTATTATTATATATAATAATAATAATTATTATTATTATAAACTATAATTCTCATCAAGAGCAAATATCTAGTACCAAGCTATCCATCAGGAATTCACATTATCATCCAATATGTGTTGGATCTATTATTGTTGGTTTAATTATTATCACATTAAAACCTTGTTTTTCCCTCCAAGGTACCTGGATGCCTACCTTGGGGCTTTCCTCAACTCCGCTGAGCAGCATTTCATGGTGGGTTTGCCTGTGAAGTACTACATATTCACAGACCTGCCCGAGAAGGTGCCCAGCCTCCAGCTGGGCCCTCAGCGAAGCCTGGAGGTCATCAGAGTGCAGGGCCACTCCAGGTGGCAAGACATCTCCATGACACGCATGAAGACGATCGCAGACACCATCGAGTCAGACATCCGTCACCACAGCACCCATGTCTTCTGCATGGATGTGGACCAGGTGTTCGCTTGGAGATTCGGATCTGAGGCTCTGTCCGATTCGGTGGCCTTGCTCCACGCCTACTACTACAACTCACCGAAGGAAATGTTCACGTACGACCGCAACCCAAAGTCCTGCGCCTTCATGCTGACGGGAGACTTCTACTACCACGCAGCCGTGTTCGGAGGCTCCTGCACCAGCGTGAAGGCCATAGCCGAGGCCTGCTACCGGGGCATCCTTCAAGACAAGGACAGCGGCGTGGAGGCGCTATGGCATGACGAGAGCCATCTCAACAAATACTTTTGGCTCCACAGACCCAGCAAGGTGCTCTCCCCGGAGTACTGCTGGGACCCGGTCCTCGGCCAACGGCAGGAGATACACGTCACCAGGATACGATGGGCGCCAAAGCAATACCAGGCACTGCGTCCAAATGTCTAAAATGAAGCCCCTTGAAGCTTTGCTGATGAAGTAAATAATACATGGAATAAATGTAAGGGGATTGAATCAATAAAAGGCTATATGATTTTAGTGCTCAATCCGAAATGTATGTGCCAATCCATGGGCTTGTGGCGTAATCCAGGGGATAAGACAAACAATAAGTGGTTTGTTTGTTGTTATGTTATTAGGAAGTAATTATTGCTTTTTTTTTATAAATTATTCTCAAATGTTGCATCCACACCCACGTCTTCATTCTATGTTGATATGTTCTGATCATCTTTGATAACAACAATCACATTTTAATGTTCAAATCCAAAGAGACAAGATCAGTAGTAGATCAGTATGTTGAGATAGATATGAGTTCTGGATCTCTTCCCTAAGTTTAGTCTCCCTTTTATTCCTTGACCAAAGTGTCATGGATGATCAACATCATCAAAAGCATACTCCATGATACCATTACTTGCTTCTTAGAAAACCCAAATAGACTTCAACCTGTAACTCTCCCCTTAGCAACATGAAACTCTGGCAGTAAATCTTTGTTTTTAGGATAATGGGATATGATTCCTGCCTCTCTTACCGTGGTGGAGAGGTTTGGGTGTCCCTCTGAACCTGAGAGCTGTGTTGTCTGGAGCTGTCTAGTGCTCCTGTTATAGGGTCTCTCATTGCAGATTGGTCTCAGGAGAGTGACCAGACTAAGAATTGTTTACCATTCTTCAATGGAAACACAAGGTAGAAATGATGCAACCCTGCCCGGAGAAAGCCCGGGGCCACTTTACGAAGCCAGGCCCGGAAGGAGGGCCCACCAGCGGGCGCCTCATCGCCAGGCTAGCCACGGAGCCCGGTCGGGCATAGCAAGCAACGTGGACACTTTTCCATCCCGTGGACCCACCATCTATGGGGAGAACAGGTCCAACTACAATGGTAGCTCAGTGGCAGTTACCAACAACGATGCCAACCTACCAAACAAGGTCAACAGGTTTTAAGCTTGCTTTGAAAGGGGGAACTCTGAGGACTCTGTATGCAATGCATGCTGATGCATCGCTGCAACAGTCTGTCGTCCCAGCATGCTTCAAAGAGACAACCATTGTGCCGTTACCCAAAAAGATAAATGAAACAAGCCTCAATGATTATCGTCCAGAGGCTTGAACACCCATAGCCGTGAAGTGCCTGGAGAAACATATTTTTTAGACCCACGGGAGGGAGTGGGGAGTGGGAGGGAATGGGGAGTAAGCATTCCATTGTACTTGTTGCAAATGGCCAATGAAAATATTGTATGTTGAGGTCGGGTGCACTGTCAGGTGGTAATAATTCATTTCACGCATGTTACACATACCTCGGTCGTCGATGACCTGATGTAGGTATCATGGTTCAGCCGTGCAACTCTCCCTTTTGTTTCTTGTTTTCCATCTCCTCCTTGTGTTTCCAGTACGTCTCTATGTGTTTGTGTTTGTGGGCGTGTCTAACAATTACTTTTCTGGCTCCAATCTCCACAACTTGTCTTCAATCATCAATCAACTTCAAATAGTATATCCACCCTAGTTTCCCACTCAGTCTCTTCTGCCAGATCTGTGTTCCTGTTTCCAGACCTCGTTTCCAGCCCTTCAGTTTCCACATACACAATGAGAAAACCCGTCCAAACAACGAAGGTATGACGACGATCTCATACAATGTGAATTAGTGGAAACTATCACGGACATTTAAACACACTAATTAAGCTAAGCTAAGCTAAATTGAAAAATACTTCAATTGTAAAAACAATTCTCGATGAATTGGTTTGATATTAGCTGTGAGGGCTAATATCTTGTCTTGCACACAATTTTCTTTTTAAATAACCGGGTCTAGTGCCCGCCACAGAAAATGTCAAACATAAAAACTAAAAACATCTAAAAACATCTTTAGTGACGTCAACTGTCTGTATTATGGTGACCACATGGCGCATTGCTGCATGCGGTTGCATGCGGTTGCATGCGGCTGCATGCAGTTCTATTTCATATAGGCTACAGCATCTAGGCGTTGTCTTATGGGCTTGTCCCGTGCTCGCATCGCGTGCACTGAAATCAATGTACGTGGGCCCCGCCCACATTCCCCACGGCAACGTGCATAAAAGGCCGCACCGAGCGGCACTCACCCTCCCATTTCTTTCAGCAATACGGAAGGTAAGTATGATGAATGATGATTGATGTTAACCGTCCACGGTGCTTTTCAGAACCCGGCGGCGCCAGGGCCAAGCGCACCTGGACGGCCAACACACCTTGTGTTTTCATTGCCTGGGGGCAGACCACGCCAAAGCCGCCATAAGGGACGCCAGGAGTTGTCTTCTGGCTGTTCCATGACCGAAGATTAAGTCTTCGAGAGGTTCTTCTCACCGACGGTCGATTTAAACGACGCCGTCAATATCTTCGCCGGTGAAACATCTCGTGCCAGTGAAGACTACGGCGACAAGAGCGACGACGTTGACACTGTCATCGTCATCAAGGAACCGCATGGCGATGTTGTGACTCGCCACTCTCCTCAGGCCTATGGCTGTAGGGCAACGACTAGTCGGCGAAGTACCGCTGAGGTTTCTCTCGCCGTCAGGCGGCGTCCCAGGGCTGGGGACTCACCAAGCTCCGTTACGGCGACACTGTGTGCCAGTCCCCGGGTCCCCGACCTGCTTCCTTTCAGCCGGACGGCTGTCGGGTAAAGGCTGGGCGATCAGTGCCGCCGAGGATCGGTCCCAAACGGCGACCTACGAGCGGCGCCCTAATAAATAGCTGTTAAATCCACAGCGGATGTCACGGGGTGGGATGGGAACATGATTCACTGGAGCGATCAAAGCTGAAACGGGTTATTAAATTAGCAGCCTAGAATGGGAGAGGCTGAAATCCCCTTTAACAGCCCAGTTGTTCTTGTGTGTCGGTTCGGTTCGTTGGGGTGTGTGTGGAGCGCAAGCCAAACTGGGTCATTGGATCCTCGCGGAGGTGTCCTGCCTGTGTGTGCTTTTGTCTACTGTCATAGCCTACGCGGGAGAGAGCGGTGTCTCTCGGCGATCGGGACACGTAAGGTGACAGCGGTGCGAACGGAGAGGGAGAGGCTGTACATGCACGGTTGGTTTCTCTGGACGTGTTGTCTGATGGTGCGGAGCGCTCGGGGAGAGAGGCGATTTTGGCCGTGTGGCTGGTGGGACAAGCGGCGGCGTTGTGTATGTCGGGGGCAGAGCCACTAACCACGCCCCGCCCAGACCAGAGACTGGAGACTCTTTATTTTTGTTTTTGTGGGGACTGAGTTCTTGGCAGTGCAGGGAGCGAAAATCCATCCCCACACCAATTGATGTTTTGTCCCGTATGTCCTTCCTTCCCCTAATACCCCATTTACCCCAGTAGCTTGAGGGTCCTTAATGGCAGTGGCAGTGTAGGGCAACGCCAAGGGTGGGAGTGTCACCGGTGTGCCCATTTTTCGGGTTGTAGCATGTGCCCAATCTGGGTTGCAGTGATGTGCCCCTTTATGGGATTGTACAGTGTGCCCATTTCTGGGTTGTACCATGTGCCCAAATCTGGGTTGCAGCGGGAGATTACTAAGGGGTAACATTCACCTAAGGAGGCTCTACACTGCCCACGTGAGCAGTAGGGGACGGAGTAAGAGTGGCGCTGAGGGTGGGTGTATAGGGGTCTTACTACCAGTTTTTTTTATTATTATATATTAATATAGCAACCCTTATTTTGTTAATATCCTGGTCTCTTGTGTGATGTGTGTGCTGGAGAATTGAAATCCTGTGTTGGGTGGAGTTTAGGGATCACCTAAACCGTGACACCTCTAAATTGGCGTTGTCGATTTCTCCAAGCGCACATTCTTACACAGGCGATCATGACTGATGAGGATAGGCAGACACTAGGATGCACTAGCCACTCAGGAATGAGCTTTCCCCAGTCCACCCCAGTAACCATACCTTGGTTTATGTGTTCACCTTGGGTCCCCAAGTTTACCGCTGAGAGTAGGGTTAGGTTTGGGGAGTGGCAGGCACAAATGGAGGCTATACTGAGGGCACACAAGAGACAGCAAATGGACTTCATCATAAGTGCTCTAGATGGCCGGGCTAAGAGAGAAGCCATGTTGTTTAGCAATGACCAGAGAGACTCACCTGCTGCTTTGTGGACTGCACTTTCGAAGCTGGGCTAGCCAGCGGACAAACTCAAAACAGTTTTTTTCCGCCATCTTTAAAATCAGTCAAATTCTCCGTGGACGTGAAGGTGACAGTGGTCCGTGGACGAGACAAACTGTTTGCGTTGTTGTCCTCGGCAGAAGGTCACAATAAACTAGAGGATCTTCTAGAACAAACCGCTATTAGAAAAACTACAGCGACGATACAACAAACTGGACGATACAAGGAGCTAATCGATAACAAACTGATGATCCGCTGCTGTCACACTGGTCCTGGTAAGTTTTACTTTATAAATCTTTCCCGTGTTGCCAACCAGCTTTGTATTTATAATCTGTTTAGCGAGCTGCTCATTATCACATCAATGTTATGTTCCTATCATCACAAATGAGGAGCTATGATTGCTAGGCTTCTGTTAGCCGATATTAACCTTGATAACGTCAGGATGCTACTTTCTAAAAACAGTAAAGTGTAATGGAGTCATGTTTTAATGCACTTTTCTCTTGTTTTAGTTGTTTATGGAGTCGTCTTCCCTCGACGATGCGGAGCTACCGCCCCACTGGGCTGCAGCTCACAGGAGCCCCTCAGCCCATCGGAGCTTTATTAACATGGACTTATTACACTGCACTTTATACTGTTACATTTTGTGATTACTGTATATTTAATGTTTGTTTTTTTTAAATAAAACATTTCTATTTTTCATATAATGTCCGCTTCATTATGCTTTATTGACATTTACATTTAGGGAATTTGGCAGACGCTTTTATCCAAAGCGACTTACAAGGTCCTTTATCAACCGAGAAACAATACAAGATGACAGTTTTGAAGAAGAGGCAAATGGTCCCTTCTGTTTAAGTACTCTATTAATGCAGCTCTAACGTCAAGTCCATTTTATTAGTATAGTCCTTTATCACAGTTAGGGGCTTCAACATAATCGCGTCCATAGCACTAAAGACGAGCAGCTGTTTGTAGCCTCAAAGCCAGGAGCAACACTTTAACATCCATCATGTAATATACTGTTGTGGAAGTTGGCGCGAGCTGCTGGGAAAACAGACGTTAACAGTGACGTCATGACGTGGCTCTCTCGGCGAAAAAGTCGGTGGAAACGCAAACCGGTTCTTAGACTGCTCGCGCCAAGACATCAAACTCAAGGTACAGACAAAACAAGGGAGACCACACAAGTACTTGAGGAGTTTTAAAGAAAAGTCATTTTAATTATGCCATTAAACTATTTACCAACAACAGGAATTAAAGAATGAATGGATCAGTAATATCAGTAATGTAGTGAGTGCATGGGTGAGTCGGGGTGTGGTGCGTGTAAGTGATACTCTGAGAAACAAATAACCCAAATGCACCAAAACGCAATGTCATGACCAGCTTGGAGGCCAGAGACCAACAATGGAGAAGCCAGTCCTTTTATACCGGTGTGCCTCTTCCTCCTGACACACCTGATTAGGGTGTGTCTGATTGACAGGCTGTGGATGACAGACAGGTGAAATTAGATATTCAGGTATATCCCTGAGTTAACCTGTAGGAGAGGGATGGGGTTGTCACACCCCCCCCCCATAAGAGCGGAGACCACCGTGGTACTCCTCCAAAACGCACACTTTATACTAATAACAAAACCATATCAAGCATTTAACAATTTAACTGTTCCCTACAACACCATCCTTCCAGCACCTTCCGATTTTAACCATTTACTTGCTGTACATCCAAATCTACGTTCCACCATCCCTACAGCACTCCACTCCTCCGCAACCTTGAACCCTAGGAGCATTTTAAGAGAGAGTAGAAGAACAGAGGGAAAGCAGAAGCACAAATAAACAACACAACAATTAAGTATCCACATTAAACCTAGAAGGCGCGAGAGAGCGTCAGCAATCACGTTTTCAGTGCCTCTAATATGGCGAACATCCAAATGATATGGCTGTAAAAATAATGCCCATCTCATCAAGCGCTGATTGGGGTTTTGGAAAGAGCGCAAAAAGGTGAGGGGATTGTGATCTGTGTATACCACCAAAGGTGTCCCAGAACTAACATACACATCAAAATGTTGCAATCCCCAAATCAACGCTAAAGCCTCCTTCTCAATGACCGAATAATTTAACTGATATGACGTAAACTTTTTAGAGAAAAACCCTACCGGCCTTTCCACCCCCACATCATCAGCCTGCAGCAACACTGCTCCGGCGCCCACATCACTGGCATCAACCTGCAATATGAAAGGCTTCTCAAACTGTGGTGCTGCCAACACCGGAGAAGAACATAGAAGAGCCTTTACCTCTGCTTTTACTTGTTGAGCAGACTCATTCTTCAGCCGACCCATAGCTCGAGTCACTGCGCACGCTGGGAACCACTCTTTTTCCAGGTTCAGACTCTACTCTTTCATCTTTTGACTTCGAAGTAAGGGGTGCCGGAACCTGGGTGACCACATAAGGTGGTGGCGCCTCTGCCCAAACTCTATCTCCTGCCAGATCATCCCCCAGAATGATATCAACCCCTTCCACAGGCAGAGCTGGGCGCACTCCTACCCTCACTTCTCTAGTGACAAACCCGCAGACTATCTCCATTCTATGCACCGGTACTGGAATAATATTCATACCCATACCCTGCATCAAAATGACATCTCCGGTGTCTGTATCAGAGGTGAAAGGAAGAACCGAGTCACAGACAAACGTATGTAGCGCGCCAGTATCTCTCAATATTTTAACTGCCACTTTCTCCTTCCCAGGTATGGACACGTAACCCTCTGAAATAAATGCTGTGTAACCCACTCTGTTTTTTGACTCACACAGAGTAGGACAATGGACCACAGAGTGTCCCTCCGTTTGGAGCGCTAAATGGACCAAGGAAACATGGGTAGCCAAAGCCGCAGGCTTTACTTGCGGCCTGCCAGAAAACCTTGCTTTGTCTTTAAGTGCAGGACATTCATTTTTCCAGTGCCCTTTGCGCTGGCAGTAACGACAACTATCATACTTCCATGAACTATGATCAGGCCTGGAATAAACTGAATCCACAATTGACCCAAAACGTCTGTCCATGCGCGGAGAAAATCTATTCTGCTGCACACTACCACTTGCTTCGGCAAATGTACGTTTATGAATTCAACTATATTCATCAGCCAACATTGCTGCTTCCTGCGGAGTTTTTACTTTTCGTTCGTTTCAGTAAGTAGCAATACTATATGGCACACCGTTTTTTATTTGCTCCAGTATTACTAAATCAGACAGTTCTTGAAAAGTTGTAACCTCTGACGCCGAACACCATGGATTAAACTGAACCACCAAATCACGGACTAATTCAACATGAGTCTGGTGCTCCTTCTTTCCCCAATTCCTAAAACGTTGCCCATATGCTTCAGGGACCAACTCATATGCACGCAACACTGTAGTTTTAACTGTGGCGTAGATCTTACCGTCTGCTACCGTCAAAGAAGCAGAGGCCTCTTGTGGCTTTCCTGTGAGGACACACTGCAACAACAAAGTGCAACACAGTGCACTCCTCATCAGACCACTTTCTGGCATTTGCCACCCGCTCAACAAAGAAAAAAAAACAGGTCTGGATCCTTTTCTGTGAACTGGGGAAGCAGTTGCCGGTTAGATCCCACAAAGATCAAAGCTTCAGGGGTCACTAGGTGAAATGACAGGTTTATCTACATCAACAAACAAAATCTCCCTTTCCACCAATGCGTCTCTCAACAATACTTTCACATTTTCCTTCAACCGTTTATCAGTCACCTCAATCTCAAAG
>CM051002.1:4964210-4969210 GCA_027704905.1 Muraenolepis orangiensis
GTGGCGAAGCGTGTCTATCCCAACTGGACCTTCTGTAGACCAGGGGTTCCCCAACTTTTCAGCCCGCGACCCCCAAAATAACAGACCCCCCCCCACACTATCACCGTCCGACGGGGGTGGGGAGGGGGGGGGGTAATCGCGATCGCGGACATCGTGAAGTCCAAGGGGGGGGGGGGGGGGGTATGTCGCGATCGCGGACATCGTGAAGTCCAAGGGGGGGGGGGGGTTAATAGATGATACTGTCGTGAATCTGTGGGAATCAGAATTCCTTTATTTGTCACTCACGTTATTATTAACAATAATAATAATACCGTAATACAAATGATAAAAAATAATAATAATACAATTTAAAACAAATAAACCTCATGGGTCACATCAAGAGGATTCTGAAATCATCTCATTTAGGCAGATAAGATTGTCGCAGCCAATTTCCAAGTGTACCATAGTTGGTAAAGCAGTGTCCATGTAGTGAAGTAACAGCCCATCATCTTCGCCTTCGCCATTTTGACGTAAAATCCTACGTAGAAACAACGTAGCACTACGCTAGATCCCCTCTCGCTCCAGCCAGTATACCTTCTAGCTCCCTATTGAGCTGTGGGGAAATCTGAAAGAATACGCCCATTGGCTACAAATCACCATATGATTGGTTGATCAAATTGTCAATCCAAACGTACGCTCTCATTCAGTCTAAGGGCCAAAGTCAGCAGGAATACTTTGGTTGAAGGATATTCTTCCCAGCAACCCAGAAAAATATCTGATTGGTTGCAACACAAAACCACTCAAATGCGTAGTGCATGGACCGAGAAAGACGAACAAATCAACGTAACACTGTAATATAACAGATAACAACACAGATACGATTCTCATTTATTCATTTTATTTAAATTTGATTAAATTTGATTAAATTGTATTACATTTTATTAGAGTTCCAGGGTCTTCTCTGAATACCTTGAAGGCCCTGACGCTTCACCACTGGTATACACCAATGTGTACACCAATTAAATATACATATGTACAATTTTTTAAAGCAAACAATACTTAAATGTGTCACATCTAAGAAGGGCTTGAATCATTGTTTTGAGTGTGGAGGTAAGGCAGGAGAAAGTCCCCATGTTGTGGTGCACTTCTTGTGCCACCACAGTCCCTGGTGTCATCCTGCAGACTGGAGGACATCACACTTCTAGGGGACTTTGAGTTAGATGAACTTAATATGCTGCAGCATATACCACCACACACCCTGAGAATGTGTGTGTGTGTGTGTGTGTGTTTATATATATACATACTGTATGTTCAGTATATAGGTCTGTCTACTGGGACTGAGCACTGGATGTGGGATAAATACATATGGATGACTTCATACCGCCAGCCGAAGTGGTGGACAGGAATCCACAGAGCACTTGGTCCCTGGGAAAAAAAACATTACATGGGAGAATCCAAGCACACCAAGTCAAGTCAAGTCAAGTCAAGTCAAGTCAAGTCCAGTCAAGTTTATTGTCACTTCACAGTTTACACAAGTATAAAGCAGTGATGTGAAAATCTTATGTGCAATACCCGACGACAGACAGCAG
Source organism: Muraenolepis orangiensis (assembly GCA_027704905.1). Lineage (NCBI taxonomy): Eukaryota > Metazoa > Chordata > Actinopteri > Gadiformes > Muraenolepididae > Muraenolepis > Muraenolepis orangiensis. The sequence goes on from CM051002.1 coordinate 4,965,779, forward strand.
TTATAAAATAAAAATAAGATAAAAATAGATTAAAAATAGAATAAAAATAGAATAAAAAATGCAATTTATAAAATGCAAAATATCGGCACAGAAAAGAGCAATATGTATATATAAATCAATGTAATAAAATATACATTGTTATATGCTATCAACGCCCTTGTCAGCAGCCTGATGGCCTGACTGTGGAAGCTATCTCGAAGCCTATTTGTACGGCACTTGATACTGCGGTATCGCCTGCCTGACGGTAACAGTGAGTACAGTTGGTGGCTGGGGTGGGCAATGTCTTTTATGATGCGTTTGGCCTTGACCACGCACCGCTGATTGTATATATCCAGGAGGGAGGGGAGCTCACCTCCAACGATATACTGGGCCGTCCGCACCACCCTTTGAAGCGCTCTGCGCTCGAGTGCGTGCAGTCCGTGCAGTTCCCGTACCAGGCGGTGAAACACCCTGTAAGAACACTCTCGATGGTGCCGTTATAGAATGTTCTCAGGATGCGGGGGCCCATGCTGAATTTCTTCAGACGCCTGAAGGAGGGTGAAATGATTTAAAATTGGCTCTAAAAATGAAAATTATATTGAAATGATATATTAAAGAAAAAAAAATGCGTTTATTTATTGTTAACAATTGAAGACGTTTTTTCTTAGCGCAACACATTTTAAGTCATTGGAGCGTTGCATTAGTGCTGTTATCAGGGTAATTCGCTATCAAGCCTATAAATAGAACATTTATATAGAATTTGGTTTATTGGACGTAGGTCAATATACCGTCAGAGCAGATAATGTATTAATGTGCTGAATGGATAATTGTCTGTAATAATGGCGGCAATTCTTTATTTACATAAAATATTAGCATACGTCGCTCAGATTCAGACCGACTGGATGAATTTTCTCTCTGTAGTGTTGGTGGGAAACAGCATCATGGGGTTTTGTCAAGCTGCACGTCTGCTGAAGGACCAACCAGTGTAAACAAATACAATCAAACACACACACTCGACTGGGCTGAATTCACTTCTAGACTGGGCTGTATTCACTTCTAAACTAGGCTGTATTCACTTCTAAACTAGGCTGTATTCACTTCTAAACTAGGCTGTATTCACTTCTAAACTAGGCTGTATTCACTTCTAAACTAGGCTGTATTCATTTCTACACAAGGCTGTATAAACTTCAAGACAAGGCTGTATTCACTTCTAGACTGGGCTGTAATCACTTCTAGACTAGGCTGTAATACCATCTAAACTAGGCTGTATTCATTTCTACACAAGGCTGTATAAACATCTAGACTACGCTGTATTCACGTCTAGACTATGCTGTATTCACTTCTAGACTAGGCTGTATTCACTTCTAGACAAGGGCCTTGTCTAGAAGTGAATACAGCCTTGTCTACAAGTGAATACAGCCTTGTCACAAGGCTGTATTCACTTCTAGACAAGGCTGTATTCACTTCTAGACTGGGGTGTAATCACTTCAACACTGGGCTGTATTCACTTCAAGACTGGTCTGTATTCACTTCTAGACAAGGCTGTATTTCCATCTAGACTAGGCTGTATTTACTTGTAGACTAGGTTGTATTCACTTGTAGACTAGGCTGTATTCACTTGTAGACAAGGCTGTATTCACTTGTAGAATAAGCTGTACACTTGTAGACAAGGCTGTATTCACTTCTTGGGTAAGCTGTATTCACTTCTAAACTAGGCTCTATCTATACACTTGTAGACATTTACATTTACATTTACATTTACATTTAGGGCATTTGGCAGACGCTTTTATCCAAAGCGACTCAAGGCCCCCGTCACACCATAACGTTCTGGTCAGCGTTTGAGGAAACGTTGGTAATCGTCCGTGGTCGCTGGTATAGCGCCAGAAGAGCGTTGTGTGAACGCTGGTGAACGCTGGTAATCGTCGGTAATCGTCGGTGATCGTCGGTCATCGGCGGAGAACGGTGGTCCGAAAATAAAGTTTTGAACATGGACAAAAGTTCTCATGGAGACCAGCGTTCTTCAACGTTTAACGTTAAACGCTGGAGAACGCTGGAGAACGTTCGTGGAACGTTGGCCAAACGTTGCACGCGTTCGGCTATTGTTAGTCAGTCGTTACCCTAGCGTTACTTGGTTGTTATTAATCGTTCTACAATCGTTGCTTTGCAGTGAACGACTCACTGGTACACATCCCACATTGTGTGCCTATTTTCGGATTGGAGATGGAGTACAGACGACATGGAGATGGAGATGGAGTTTAGCAGTAGTCCCCCTCACACGCTTTTTCCCTCTTGGCGGCATGATGTGCACTGTTCAATATCCAGAAGAACTGTCACGGTTACGGTGGTTGAGAGGGGGCGTGGCCAAGCCACGTGCGCTGGCGGCGCACACACACACACACACACCTGTCAGCAATTGCCGTGGCTGATTGCTAATCCCCTCACCTGGGGTCTATAGACCCTGGCTTCCCGTTACCCCGGCGTTAGGTCGTACGTCATACTTTGTTCATGTTACGGCGTACATTCTGGACGGAATCGCCACGCTGATGTCCCGAGATCCAGATTCTTTGCCTATCCCGCGTCACCCGCCTGTCTCGCGTTACTCCGGTCTATACGAGCTCCCCGGTAATTATAATTACATGTCGCTATTCCGACCTCCCGGTATCTAGACTTCTCGCTCGTCCCTGATCATCCGCCTGTCTGGTACCTGTCGCTACTCCGACCTCCCGGTACCCAGACTCCTCTCCCGTCCCGGACTACTCGCCGGTCTACTACCTGCCGGTACTCCGCGGATCGACCTCCCGGTACCCAGACCCCTGGACTGTCCCTGATCACTCTCTTGTGTTGTTTGCTTGAAATAAAGCTCTGTTATAGCTCCACTGTGTCTTGGTCTGCGTTCTGGGTCCCACCGAACAATCCACTCGTGACAAGAACTGAATCCACTGTGATTTCCCTGCGTTTTATACCCGTTTGAACACAGTGACACGTCAGCACACGCTAATAGTTTTCAGGGGTGTCTTACTTGGTCGCTGGTACACGCTCCTCATGCGTTAGTCACACGCTAATTCATGCGTTAGTCACACGTTAGTCACACGCCAGATGTACACCTCACCTAGAACGCTCGAAAATTGAACGATTAGAACGTTCATAGAACGCTGACCAGAACGTTATGGTGTGACGGGGCCTTTACAAGGAGTACATTTGTTGAAGTAGACAATAGCATAACGCTGAGGTACGCAAACATAAAAATAGAGCAGTTCACAAGCATTCATATTAACAAGATGAATAACACGATTTGGTACTGCCAGGTCACCTGCTTAAGTAGCTGTGATAAGAGCGTGTTATCAACATTAAGGATACACACTTCCTAGAATATACAACATGCTAAGAGCTATTAATGTCAGGACTTAAGCAAGTTAGGGGTTCACAAAGGAGAAGGAGGGTTCATGGAGAGTC
>CM051002.1:4971710-5000073 GCA_027704905.1 Muraenolepis orangiensis
TTTTTTATTTAGATTTTTCATATGCAACAAGTAAAATGGGATACTTACTACCCATTCCCTCCCGCAGTATGAATTTCTACAATTTAACACTATATACTATACAATGTACTATACTTATACTATACAACACCATACTATAACAATGCTGAACATTAAAAAATACAACAAAAATAACAATGAAGTGACGGATGGATGATATATACATAAGTGAATTGTGCAAAAATCATGCAAAAAGCATTTCAAAAGCATTTTAATGTGCCAGTAGTGCAACAGCATCATTACTACAGTGCAGTACAGTGCAGAACAGTGCAGTAACTGTAATGAGTCCAGAAAGTTCAGCAAAAGTATGATAGTTTATGATTGTGTATTGCAAAATGGATGACAATGGTATGATAGTGGCAGCACACCTAGCAGTTCAGCAGGCACACTGCCTGTGGATAAACATAGCAGGACACTGTGTATCAGCTTCTTTTGGTTGGGTATAACTAATAGGTCTGGTTACTATCGGTTACAATCTGAGCATCTGCAGAATGCTGTAAACTTCTTCGTGTGTGCCCAGCTTTCATCTCACTTGATGCACTTAGACATTATCCCATATGATGAAACACAAAGCAATCTCCTCCCAGCCTGCGTGTGGGTGTGTGTGTGTTCAGGAAAAAAACCTGAAAGTAAATAAACACACACACACACACACACACACACACACACACACACAGTATCACTCCTCAGATGAAATGTGGCTCTTTAATGAAAGCAAACATTACCGGTACCTTCCGAAAAACATTCATACACCTAGCGCCAGGATTCATGTATTTTGTCCGGCTATGGTTATTTTTTTTTGCGACCGGTCGTAATGTCCTCTCCCGGGCGTTCAGAGGCTCCATTACTGTCATGGCCGAAGCTTGTGTCTGCGTGCGGGTGGGTCGAGAGGTTGGCGGCGGTAGTTGCTAGCGGACGCCTTTCCCCTGTGAGTGAGCTCAGCCCCCGAGGCTGTTTACTTATACGGATGCCATGCGTGCGTCGTTCCGCCAGATGGATACACCCTGGAATCCACAGGGCCGTTGATTGCCGAGTGTGTCTGTATATTGTGTACTTATATATATATGTATATTGTGACTTGCATACACATCATTATGGGTATGGATTCATTGATTTGTTGTTGTCTTGTTTGTTAGTTTCTCTGCTGTGTAGGTATATATTAAATATGGAATCAGGTATAAGGATCACACATATACACACACACACACACACACACACACACACACACACACACACCAACACAAGTGTCATCAGCCACTCACTCAAGTTTTAAACTACTAAAGCCTTCAGCCCAAAGAGCTTGAGTTTTTGTGTTGAGGTCTATGAGCCAAAAGCTTAACCAAAGCCAGGAGTGACTTGTTGAAAGTATTTTTTGTGTGTTTGTCTTCATACCTCTTTTGATCAATTTAGGTTTTATGGAACCATGTGGTTTGAGCACATTTGTTCACGACATCAAAATGTTTATACTTAAAAACAGCAACATGTGTTTGTACGGAGTTGGACATCATTGCCTCTCATATTGCTTTTCCCTGTAATTAAAACCCATTCCAAAAATATATAATATATATATATAATATAATGTTCTTTCGTTAAGTTGAATGTGTTCTGTAATTGTGTTTTGTTGATTCAATTTGAATCAGTTAGCCTATGTTCCAGCAAATGTTGAGCGTTATTTTTTGCTTGCTGGATTTTATTTATTCAGTATACTTAAATATGTTAGGTGTATTTTTTATTTTATATCTAGCTTGTAATATAAAATCAGCGCAACCACTATTGTGGCAACTGAAAATAGCAGTTTTTAAGCAAGTACACTTACGAGTACACAGTATCAGCAAGTACCCAAAGATGAGTGCTCTGCATCCCTAAATCGAACAAAGTGTATCAGATCGTATCAAATCGTATCAAAACGCATCAAATCTTATTAAATAGTATCAATCAGACCCATGGTAATTTGCATATCGTCAAAACAGCTCCACGGGCGACGCAATTGCCATGGCCTTCCACACTTCCCTTTCCCACCTGGAGGGAAATAACTGTTATGTGCGAATGCTGTTTGTGCACTACAGCTCAGCGTTCAATACGATAGTTCCTGCCAAGCTCGACACCAAGCTTAGAGGTCTAGGCGTGCCCCCATCCACGTGCAGCTGGATACTGGACCTCCTGTCGGACCGCCGCCAGGTGGTGAGGATGGGCAGCACCACCTCAGAGCCACTGACTCTCAACACGGGAGCCCCCCAGGGATGCTTGCTGAGGTCTCTCCTCTACTCCTTCTACACCCACGACTGCATGGCTATGCACAGCTCCAACGTCATCATCAAGTGTGCTGACGACACGACAGTGATGGGCCTGATCGCCGGCGACAAGACAGCCTACAGGGAGGAGGTTGGATCGCTGGAGCAGTGGTGCCAGGAGAACAGCCTCGCCCTCAACGTCAAGAAGACCAAGGAGCTGATCGTGGACTACAGGAAGCAGAGAGGAGAGCATGGCCCTATCTCCATCGACGGTGTTGCAGTAGAGAGGGTCAGCAGCTTCAAGTTCCTCGGCGTGCACATCTCTGAGGACCTCACATGGTCCACACACACCACACAAAACTTTTTTGGTGATAAGGGCCCAACAATGCCTGTATTTCCTCAGGCGTCTGAGGAAATTCAGCATGGGCCCCCGCATCCTGAGAACATTCTACACCGGCACAATTGAGAGTTTTCTTACAGGGTGTTTCACCGCCTGGTACGGGAACTGCACCGCACTCGAGTGCAGAGCACTTCAAAGGGTAGTGCGGACGGCCCAGTATATCGTTGGAGGTGAGCTCCCCTCCCTCCTGGATATATACAACCAGTAGTGCGTGGCCAAGGCCAAACGCATCATAAAAGACAATGCCCACCCCAGCCACGAACTGTACTCACTGTAGACTTAGAGACAGCTTCCACAGTCAGGCCATCAGGCTGCTGAACAAGGGTGTATAGCATATAACAATGTATATTTTATTTCATTGATTTATATATATTGCTCTTTTTGTGCTAATATATTGCATTTTATATATGCACTTTTATATTATATTTTTATTTATCTTCATACAGTTTGTACTTTTTACTTCTTTTTTTCTATTATTTTTATTTTTTATAACTGCTGTCTGTCGTCGGGTATTGCACTTAAGATTTTCACCCATTGCCTGTACCTCCTTTGGCAGCAATAACCTCAACCAAACGTTTCCTGTAGTTGCAGATCAGACCTGCACAACAGTCAGGAGGAATGTTGGACCATTCCTCTTTACATAACTGTTTCAGTTCAGCAATATTCCTGGGATGTCTGGTGTGAATCGCTCTCTTGAGGTCATGCCATAGCATCTCAATCGGGTTGAGGTCAGGACTCTGACTGGCCCACTCGAAGGCGTATTTTCTTTCCATGCTGTTGTTGGCTTACTTCTGTGTACGGTAACAACTAGTCCGACGAAGAGGCACCTTTGTCGGACCCGACTTGAGCAAAGTGACGGTACACCTCCGGAGCCCTGGAGGTCCAGCAATTCGGCGGTGTACGGTAACAACTAGTCCGACGAAGAGGCCTGTACTCGGACACGATTTGAGCAAAGTGTCGGTACCCCTCCGGAGCCCTGGAGGTCCAGCAATTCGGCGGTTGATGGTGCCAACTAGTCCGACGAAGAGGCCTGTACTCGGACACGATTTGAGCAAAGTGTCGGTACCCCTCCGGAGCCCTGGAGGTCCAGCAATTCGGCGGTTGATGGTGCCAACTAGTCCGACGAAGAGGCCTGTACTCGGACACGATTTGAGCAAAGTGCCCCTCCAGGGCCCCTCCGGAGCCCTGGAGGTCCCGCAAATCGGCGGTGTACTGTACCGTGTGAGTCCGAGATGGTGGACCCGTGTCGGACACTATTAGAGCAAACAGTCGGTGTTCATGGATGAATCCAACTCTCTGACATCCCACCACTGGTGGATGCTGGACCACCATGGGTTTTTTTTTTCTTCCGTAAACCAATCAGCGGTACATCGCTCTAGCTAGTCCGACGTGGGTGACCCATGTCGGACTGGACTCAGCAAAGTGTCGGTACCCCTCCGGAGCCCTGGAGGTCCCGCAAATGGGTGGGGTACGGTACCGTGTGAGTCCGAGATGGTGGACCCGTGTCGGACACTATTAGAGCAAACAGTCGGTGGTCATGGATGAATGTCACAGTCTGTTTTTTTTCAGAGTCCTTTTTGGACCACCATGGGTCGGTTTTGGACCACCATGGGTCGGTTTTGGACCACCAACAGCGTGGGCTGGGCAACTTTACAACCAGCGGTGCGTGGCCAAGGCCAAAAGAATTATAAAAGACATTGCCCACCCCAGCCACGAACTTTACTCACTATTACCGTCAGGCAGGCGATACCGCAGTATCAAGTGTCGTACAAATAGGCTTAGAGATAGCTTCCACAGTCAGGCCATCAGGCTGCTGAACAAGGGCGTATAACATATAACAATGTATATTTTATTACATTGATTTATATATATATATTGCTCTTTTCTGTGCTGATTTTTGCATTTTATAAATTGCATTTTTTATTTTTATTTTATATTCCTTATTCTATTTTTTATTCTATTTTTTATTCTATTTTGATCTATTTTTATTTTATCTTATTCTATAACTGCTGTCTGTCGTCGGGTATTGCACACAAGAATTTCACATCACTGCTTTATACTAAACTGTAAACTGTGAAGTGACAATAAACTTGACTTGACTTGACTTGACCATGGGTTGGGTTTTGGACCACCATGGGTTGGGTTTGGACCACCATGGGTTGGGTTTGGACCACCATGGGTTGGGTTTGGACCACCATGGGTTGGGTTTTGGACCACCATGGGTTGGGTTTGACCACCATGGGTTGGGTTTGGACCACCATGGGTCTGGTTTTGGACCACCATGGGTCGGTTTTGGACCACCATGGGTCGGGTTTGGACCACCATGGGTCGGGTTTTGGACCACCATGGGTCGGTTTTGGACCACCATGGGTCGGGTTTGGACCACCATGGGTCGGTTTTGGACCACCATGGGTCGGTTTTGGACCACCATGGGTCGGTTCTTAAACGAGACTACCATGGGTGGGGAAAAGACTAAATTAGGCCGTCTCCCAGGCCTATTTTATGGTTTTCCCCATGCCCGGTTTTGACCCCTGTCTTCGAGGAAACGTCCTCGGTTCTATAGTATAAGGGGAGCTATGGGGCATGGAGCCCTGGAGGTCCAGCAATTCAGCGGTGTATGGTAACAACTAGTCCGACGAGGAGGCTTGATCTCGGACCCGATTGAGCCAAGGGTCGGTACCCCTCCGGAGCCCTGGAGGTCCCGTAAATCAGCGGGTGATGGTCGTGCCTAGTCCGACGAGGTGGCTTGATCTCGGACCCGATTGAGCCAAGGGTCGGTACCCCTCCGGAGCCCTGGAGGTCCCGTAAATCGGCGGGTGATGGTCGCGACTAGTCCGACCAGGAGGCTTGATCTCGGACCCGATTGAGCCAAGGGTCGGTACCCCTCCGGAGCCCTGGAGGTCCCGTAAATCAGCGGGTGATGGTCGCGGGGTGATGGTGGTGTGTGGTCATTGTCCTGTTGCATCACCCATCTTCTGTTGAGCATCAATTGGTGGACAGCCTGCAAAATGTCTTGGTAAACTTCTGTCCATGCCCTCAGGCAGCAAAGTAGCCCCAAACCACGATGCCCCCTCCACCATACTTCACAGTTGGGATCAGGTTTTGATGTTGGTGTGCTGTGTCTTTTTTTCTCCACACATAGTGTTGTGTGTTCCTTCCAAACAACTCAACTTTGGTTTCATCTGTCCACAGAATATTTTGCCAGTAGTGCTGTGGAACATCCAGGTGCTCTTTTGCAAATTTCAAACGTGCTGCAATGTTTTATTTGGACAGCAGTGGCTTCCTCCGTGGTGTCCTCCCATAAACTCAATTCTTGTTCAGTGTTTTACGTATTGTAGATTTGTCAACAGAGATGTTAGCATGTGCCAGAGATTTTGTAAGTCTTTAGCTGACACTCTAGGATTCTTCTTCACCTCATTGAGCATTCTGTGCTGTGCTCTTGCAGTCATCTTTACAGGACGGCCACTCCTAGAGAGAATAGCAACAGTGCTGAACTTTCTCCATTTATAGACAATTTGTCTTACTGTGGACTGATGAACATCAATGCTTTTAGAGATACTTTTGTAACCCTTTCCAGCTTTATGCATGTCAACAATTATTAATCTTAAGTCTTCTGAGAGCTCTTTTGTGCGAGGCAAGGTTCACATCATGCAATGCTTCTTGAGAATAGCAAACTCAAAACTGGTGTGTGTTTTTTATAGGGCAGGGCAGCTTTAACCAACCTCCAATCTCGTCTCATTGATTGGACTCCAGGTTGGCTGACTCCTGACTCCAATTAGCTCTTGGAGAAGTCATTAGCATAGGGGTTGACATACTTTTTCCACTCTGCACTGTGAATGTTGACATGTGTGTTCAATAAAAATATGAAAACATATAATTGTTTGTGTGGTATCAGTTTAAGCAGACTGTGTTTGTCTATTGTTGTGGCTTAGATGAAGATCAGAACACATTTTATGACCAATTTATGCAGAAATCCAGGTAATTCCAAAGGGTTCACATACTTTTTCTTGCAACTGTATATTGTTCACATATTATCCATTTACCATATACGTGCAATACATACATGTGACCTCGACACATGCAGTGAAACATACACACAGGTGCTGATATTTATTATCAAACAAAAGTGACCCTGGCTTTGCTAATAAACTGATGTTTCTTCCCTTGGTTGTATGCATGCACCATGTGATAAGACCCTGCATTAAACTCTGTAACCATGTATTGTTAGTATTCGCCGTTGGTCCTGTGTTACAAGAACAGCGAGGTTGGTTGAGTTAATGACGTCCTTAATGGAACCTTTCTATTTGTCTTCTGCACAGTCGTGTAAAAGATACAGGAGCTCTGAGTACTTTTGTGTTTTTCCTCACAGTCATCTGGGCGAGCTGAAAGTGCAGCTTCCACAATTAATGAATCTGAAGTATGGCACTTCTGCCTTCATCGTTCATCTGTTAATAATAAAAATTCACCCATTGCAGTTTCACTCCACTCTACTGTACTACTAAAGGCTCCTGTGGTCTGGCCTTTGAAAACAACTGCCCCTCCGATCGACTCCACCACCAGCTCTGACCACCAGCTGTGGTATTTTGTGTGGTATTCTGTGTATTCTGATGGACTCGGTGATCGTCCATTCCTTCTGTTTATGTGTACGACGATGGCTATAACTTCACGCTAATGATAGCAATCGCAACGCTAAGAAGTCATTCTCCTCAGATTGTGTTTTGATTGCTTGACCATCTGCAGGAAATGAACAAAGCGCTACAGGTTTTATTTGGTCCGCGGTTAGCGGGGAAGCTCTGTGGAGGCGTGGGCCAGAGTCTTCCTCACGTCAGGCCTTCTGTATTGCAGGCCTACATTCTGCGTTCATGGGCTGCATTTGAATCCATCCATTAATTTTACTCTAAAGTGTTACTCAAATAATCTGATTGATTGTATGGTCTGTATATATAGTATATAGTATGGCTTATCATAGATAGTATAAAGTGTATTATGTAAATCTAAATCTGGAGGGTTGGATCCTTTTTATTGGTCACATAAATATGTACCCACACACACACACACACACACACACACACAAACACACACAGTGAAATGTGTTTCTCTGCATTCAACCCATCCTAGTATTAGGAGCAGTAGGCAGCTATTTTATGTAGAGCAGTATACCCCGTGGAGCTTAAAGGAAGACACGACGAGGGGTGTTCTTTAGCACTGCTCTGTGTCCCATACACTGCACGACCCCAGAGTCAGCTTTTATTGACAAGTCCAAAACAGTAACTCAAGACCGCAACTCCCCGAACCCCCACTCTCACCAACGGTGGCCAACACACACACACACACACACACACACACACACACACACACACACACACACACACACACACACACAATGGTTCTATGAGCTGCCTCTGTGCCACTTGAGATTGTCATTGCCAGGCACCTTTTCAGAGGTGGACATGCTGACTAGTAGTCATCGATGACGAGCTCTGCAAGGGTCTTCCCGCTTGTTTTCATGCTCTCATACCTCCTCTGCTCCTGTGGAAAAGCCACGCCAGTTTGCCAACCTCTTCGGTGAGGTGGTGTCCATGACGCCGCCTTCACTTCCAGTTCTGGTACCAGACGACAAGCAGGGGGACTACTTCAGACAGCAGCGTCGGTGTGCTACAATCTCCTCCTGTCGGACCGCCGCCAGGTGGTGATGATGGGCAGCACCACATCAGAGCCACTGACCCTCAACACGGGAGCCCCCCAGGGATGCGTGCTGAGCCCTCTCCTCTACTCCCTCTACACCCACGACTGCATGGCTATGCACAGCTCCAACGTCATCGTCAAGTTTGCTGACGACACGACAGTGATGGGCCTGATCGCCGGCGACGACGAGACAGCCTACAGGGAGGAGGTCGGATCGCTGGAGCAGTGGTGCCAGGAGAACAGCCTCGCCCTCAACGTCAAGAAGACCAAGGAGCTGATCGTGGACTTCAGGAGGCAGAGGGGAGAGCACAGCCCTATCTCCATCGACGGCGTTGCAGTAGAGAGGGTCAGCAGCTTCAAGTTCCTCGGCGTGCACATCTCCGAGGACCTCACATGGTCCACGCACACCACACACGTGGTGAAAAAGGCCCAACAACGCCTGTATTTTCTCAGGCGTCTGAAGAAATTCAGCATGGGCCCCCGCATCCTGAGAACATTCTACAACGGCACCATCGAGAGTGTTCTGACAGGGTGTATCACCGCCTGGTACGGGAACTGCACGGCACTCGAGCGCAGAGCGCTTCAAAGGGTGGTGCGGACGGCCCAGTATATCGTTGGAGGTGAGCTCCCCTCCCTCCTGGACATTTACAACCAGCGTGCGTGGCCAAGGCCAAAAGAATTATAAAAGACATTGCCCACCCCAGCCACGAACTTTACTCACTATTACCGTCAGGCAGGCGATACCGCAGTATCAAGTGTCGTACAAATAGGCTTAGAGATAGCTTCCACAGTCAGGCCATCAGGCTGCTGAACAAGGGCGTATAACATATAACAATGTATATTTTATTACATTGATTTATATATATATATTGCTCTTTTCTGTGCTGATTTTTGCATTTTATAAATTGCATTTTTTATTTTTATTTTATATTCCTTATTCTATTTTTTATTCTATTTTTTATTCTATTTTTATCTATTTTTATCTATTTTTATTTTATCTTATTTTATAACTGCTGTCTGTCGTCGGGTATTGCACACAAGAATTTCACATCACTGCTTTATACTAAACTGTAAACTGTGAAGTGACAATAAACTTGACTTGACTTGACTGTTTATTTGTGACGTACACAGTGAAATTTGTTTCTCTGCATTTAACCCATTCTAGTATTAGGAGCAGTGGGCAGCTATTTTATATAAACCACCTGGGGAGCAGTGTAGGGGTCTGGTGCCTTGCTCTAGGGCACCTCTACGGTTTTTTGGAGACTTAAACCGGCGACCTTCTGGTTCCTAAGCCTAGTCCCAACAGACTGAAATACTACCACCCCCCACAATCACACCCCCTTGGTTAGGTGCACATGTGCAAAACAACAGATACATAAAGTGTCAGGATGCGTATACAAAATTAACCAGATGACAGCAATACAAATGAGCTGTTCACAGGTTGCCACCCAAAAATACTGACCGCAAGCATCAACCGTTACTCCAATGTTGCAAACAATTTGTGATGCATTATTAACTTGTGGAAAGCATTTGATACGGTTGACCATAACATATTGATAAACATGCTCCATCACATTGGCGTGTCTAAACAAGCAACATCTTGGTTTGCTAACTTTTGTCTGCTAAAACATAATGTGTTCAAATTTCAGGATCCACCTCCTCTTTTCTGATGGTATCAAAAGGTGTACCCCAGGGTTCTGTGTTAGGACCTATATTGTTCTTCATTCATGTCAATGATCTTTGCAAAAATGTATGAAGCAGATACATCTGCAGAACCTTCAGAAGGGTGAAGGCATGGAATGCAGCCAGCCTAGACAGAATCCCATCCCCAACTCCCTCGACCCACTCCAGTTTGCATACAGATCAAACAGGTCTGTAGAAGACGCCATCCTCCTGGCACTACACTGTGCCTCAGAACACCTAGACAGGAGCAACACCTTTGTCAGACTTGTAGTTTATTGACTACAGCAGTTCGTAACCATCGTTCCCTCCAAGCTAGTCCTGAAACTGAGGGACCTAGGTTTGGGCACCTACATATGTAACTGGATTATGGACTTCCTGATGGGCAGGCCTCAAGTGGTGAAGATTGGAAACAACATCTCATCCACTCTGGTCCTCCACACTGTAATGCCTCAAGGCTGCTGCCTCAGCCCCGGCTGTACTCTCTCTACACACATGACTGTATAGTGTCACACAGCAAAAACCACATTGTTAAGTTTGCAGACGACCAGTCATTGGCCTGATAAGCAACAACAACGAGGTGTGATAAGGTAGTCCTGAGGTAGTCATGTTAAAACAATGGTGCAAGGACAACAGCCTTGCACTGAATGTCAGCAAGACTAAGGAGCTCATCGTGGACTTCATGAGCAACCGAGACACCCACTCCCCCATCTGCCTGGACAGGACATTAGTGAAAATCGTCAGTTGCTTCCATTTCCTGGGACTGCAGATCGCCGGTGACCTAGTATAGACTCAAATCATGGAGGTCATGCTGGCACACCATCCCCTCTTTGTCCTATGGTGCCTCAGGACAGGGGCATAAGTACACAACGGCTTGTGAACTTCTACCTTGACACCGGAGTGTCCTAACAAGTGGCATCCCTGTGTGGTATGGCAACACCACTGCACAGGACAAAAAAGCACCATCTGCCATATGTATATATCATCCATTCGACTCTGTATTGTTATTTTGATTATGTAAAGTATTGTCATAGTAAGTCGCTGTTTATAGTATATAGTATATAGTGTTTTTAGTATAGTATAGTATAGTGTAGTATAGTATAGTATAGTATAGTATAGTATAGTATAGTATAGTATAGTATTGCATAGTATTGTAGAAATTCAGAATGCGGGAGGTAATGGGGAGTAAGAATTCCATTGTACTACACAAGGCAAAAAGAAAGAATCTTGAATCCTGCGTTTGGCTTACAAATATTAGTGCCTGCCAATTGGTTACTCTTTGGCCCCGCACAGTGTGGGAGCTGCTTAGGCGTCAATGGAAAATAGTTATTTATTTGATCTCGACAATCCACTGAATCCTCTGAGTCAATCAGAGGAAGCGATGAGAGGAGAAGTCATGGCTCTCCACTTTCCTGCCATCAGCTAGTCTCGCTGGGACTTCCCCTATGCTCAGTAATTATGACCGTGGCGAGATTCTGTCCTGTTGGCCCGTACCCGGCATCCGGTGTCCCAAGGGGGTTCTCCTGAGCTAAGTAACATCATATGTGGTGGTCTTCAAGGATGCTTCGTTGATGGGTTGGCGGGGGACGTACCTCTCCTGCTCGGTCGGAGGCGAGTGGCTGATGGCCGCTGCTGATCACATAAATGTGTTGGAGCTCTCCACGGTGCTGAAAGTGTTGCTACATTTCTCTCACCCGCTAGTGTGTCAGTCCATTGAGCCTGGTCCAGCTCTGGCTATGGGCTCATCAGAACCTGCTCCGTTTAAGAGCCTTGCACGTGCAGAATTTTAGGCAGACCTCATGTAGGCCAGTGGTGGTTACATCCCAACATTGTCAGACTCAAACACCTACTGCGAGATGTGGTTCTCTCTCAGCCTGCAGGATCTTTCTCTGTTGAGGGTAGATGTGATGGCGCACACACCGTGGCCGTGTACGCTTTTGTATTCCCCCCACACTGATTCAGTCTCTTCTAGAGAGGATAAGACAGGAGAGACTGTCACTCAATCTTGTAGCCCCGGAGAGCCGATCAGCCCTGTGGTTCCCAGAGCGAATAGCTCTCTCATGCATGGTGCCGTGGCCAGTGTAAGTCAGGCCGGAGTCTCAAGCTCACGGGTGAATTCACCACCCATCTTGAGGTCATGCCATAGCATCTCAATCGGGTTGAGGTCAGGACTCTGACTGGGCCACTCGAAGGCGTATTTTCTTTCCATGCTGTTGTTGGCTTACTTCTGTGCTTTGGGTCATTGTCCTG
Organism: Muraenolepis orangiensis; assembly: GCA_027704905.1. Lineage (NCBI taxonomy): Eukaryota > Metazoa > Chordata > Actinopteri > Gadiformes > Muraenolepididae > Muraenolepis > Muraenolepis orangiensis. The sequence continues at coordinate 4,983,996 of CM051002.1, forward strand.
TTGCATCACCCATCTTCTGTTGAGCATCAATTGGTGGACAGCCTGCAAAATGTCTTGGTAAACTTGGGAATTCATTTTTCCGTCGATGATAGCAATCTGTCCATGCCCTCAGGCAGCAAAGTAGCCCCAAACCACGATGCCCCCTCCACCATACTTCACAGTTGGGATCAGGTTTTGATGTTGGTGTGCTGTGTCTTTTTTTCTCCACACATAGTGTTGTGTGTTCCTTCCAAACAACTCAACTTTGGTTTCATCTGTCCACAGAATATTTTGCCAGTAGTGCTGTGGAACATCCAGGTGCTCTTTTGCAAATTTCAAACGTGCTGCAATGTTTTATTTGGACAGCAGTGGCTTCCTCCGTGGTGTCCTCCCATAAACTCAATTCTTGTTCAGTGTTTTACGTATTGTAGATTTGTCAACAGAGATGTTAGCATGTGCCAGAGATTTTGTAAGTCTTTAGCTGACACTCTAGGATTCTTCTTCACCTCATTGAGCATTCTGTGCTGTGCTCTTGCAGTCATCTTTACAGGACGGCCACTCCTAGAGAGAATAGCAACAGTGCTGAACTTTCTCCATTTATAGACAATTTGTCTTACTGTGGACTGATGAACATCAATGCTTTTAGAGATACTTTTGTAACCCTTTCCAGCTTTATGCATGTCAACAATTATTAATCTTAAGTCTTCTGAGAGCTCTTTTGTGCGAGGCAAGGTTCACATCATGCAATGCTTCTTGAGAATAGCAAACTCAAAACTGGTGTGTGTTTTTTATAGGGCAGGGCAGCTTTAACCAACACCTCCAATCTCGTCTCATTGATTGGACTCCAGGTTGGCTGACTCCTGACTCCAATTAGCTCTTGGAGAAGTCATTAGCATAGGGGTTGACATACTTTTTCCACTCTGCACTGTGAATGTTGACATGTGTGTTCAATAAAAATATGAAAACATATAATTGTTTGTGTGGTATCAGTTTAAGCAGACTGTGTTTGTCTATTGTTGTGGCTTAGATGAAGATCAGAACACATTTTATGACCAATTTATGCAGAAATCCAGGTAATTCCAAAGGGTTCACATACTTTTTCTTGCAACTGTATATTGTTCACATATTATCCATTTACCATATACGTGCAATACATACATGTGACCTCGACACATGCAGTGAAACATACACACAGGTGCTGATATTTATTATCAAACAAAAGTGACCCTGGCTTTGCTAATAAACTGATGTTTCTTCCCTTGGTTGTATGCATGCACCATGTGATAAGACCCTGCATTAAACTCTGTAACCATGTATTGTTAGTATTCGCCGTTGGTCCTGTGTTACAAGAACAGCGAGGTTGGTTGAGTTAATGACGTCCTTAATGGAACCTTTCTATTTGTCTTCTGCACAGTCGTGTAAAAGATACAGGAGCTCTGAGTACTTTTGTGTTTTTCCTCACAGTCATCTGGGCGAGCTGAAAGTGCAGCTTCCACAATTAATGAATCTGAAGTATGGCACTTCTGCCTTCATCGTTCATCTGTTAATAATAAAAATTCACCCATTGCAGTTTCACTCCACTCTACTGTACTACTAAAGGCTCCTGTGGTCTGGCCTTTGAAAACAACTGCCCCTCCGATCGACTCCACCACCAGCTCTGACCACCAGCTGTGGTATTTTGTGTGGTATTCTGTGTATTCTGATGGACTCGGTGATCGTCCATTCCTTCTGTTTATGTGTACGACGATGGCTATAACTTCACGCTAATGATAGCAATCGCAACGCTAAGAAGTCATTCTCCTCAGATTGTGTTTTGATTGCTTGACCATCTGCAGGAAATGAACAAAGCTCTACAGGTTTTATTTGGTCCGCGGTTAGCGGGGAAGCTCTGTGGAGGCGTGGGCCAGAGTCTTCCTCACGTCAGGCCTTCTGTATTGCAGGCCTACATTCTGCGTTCATGGGCTGCATTTGAATCCATCCATTAATTTTACTCTAAAGTGTTACTCAAATAATCTGATTGATTGTATGGTCTGTATATATAGTATATAGTATGGCTTATCATAGATAGTATAAAGTGTATTATGTAAATCTAAATCTGGAGGGTTGGATCCTTTTTATTGGTCACATAAATATGTACCCACACACACACACACACACACACACACACAAACACACACAGTGAAATGTGTTTCTCTGCATTCAACCCATCCTAGTATTAGGAGCAGTAGGCAGCTATTTTATGTAGAGCAGTATACCCCGTGGAGCTTAAAGGAAGACACGACGAGGGGTGTTCTTTAGCACTGCTCTGTGTCCCATACACTGCACGACCCCAGAGTCAGCTTTTATTGACAAGTCCAAAACAGTAACTCAAGACCGCAACTCCCCGAACCCCCACTCTCACCAACGGTGGCCAACACACACACACACACACACACACACACACACACACACACACACACACACACACACACAATGGTTCTATGAGCTGCCTCTGTGCCACTTGAGATTGTCATTGCCAGGCACCTTTTCAGAGGTGGACATGCTGACTAGTAGTCATCGATGACGAGCTCTGCAAGGGTCTTCCCGCTTGTTTTCATGCTCTCATACCTCCTCTGCTCCTGTGGAAAAGCCACGCCAGTTTGCCAACCTCTTCGGTGAGGTGGTGTCCATGACGCCGCCTTCACTTCCAGTTCTGGTACCAGACGACAAGCAGGGGGACTACTTCAGACAGCAGCGTCGGTGTGCTACAATCTCCTCCTGTCGGACCGCCGCCAGGTGGTGAGGATGGGCAGCACCACATCAGAGCCACTGACCCTCAACACGGGAGCCCCCCAGGGATGCGTGCTGAGCCCTCTCCTCTACTCCCTCTACACCCACGACTGCATGGCTATGCACAGCTCCAACGTCATCGTCAAGTTTGCTGACGACACGACAGTGATGGGCCTGATCGCCGGCGACGACGAGACAGCCTACAGGGAGGAGGTCGGATCGCTGGAGCAGTGGTGCCAGGAGAACAGCCTCGCCCTCAACGTCAAGAAGACCAAGGAGCTGATCGTGGACTTCAGGAGGCAGAGGGGAGAGCACAGCCCTATCTCCATCGACGGCGTTGCAGTAGAGAGGGTCAGCAGCTTCAAGTTCCTCGGCGTGCACATCTCCGAGGACCTCACATGGTCCACGCACACCACACACGTGGTGAAAAAGGCCCAACAACGCCTGTATTTTCTCAGGCGTCTGAAGAAATTCAGCATGGGCCCCCGCATCCTGAGAACATTCTACAACGGCACCATCGAGAGTGTTCTGACAGGGTGTATCACCGCCTGGTACGGGAACTGCACGGCACTCGAGCGCAGAGCGCTTCAAAGGGTGGTGCGGACGGCCCAGTATATCGTTGGAGGTGAGCTCCCCTCCCTCCTGGACATTTACAACCAGCGTGCGTGGCCAAGGCCAAAAGAATTATAAAAGACATTGCCCACCCCAGCCACGAACTTTACTCACTATTACCGTCAGGCAGGCGATACCGCAGTATCAAGTGTCGTACAAATAGGCTTAGAGATAGCTTCCACAGTCAGGCCATCAGGCTGCTGAACAAGGGCGTATAACATATAACAATGTATATTTTATTACATTGATTTATATATATATATTGCTCTTTTCTGTGCTGATTTTTGCATTTTATAAATTGCATTTTTTATTTTTATTTTATATTCCTTATTCTATTTTTTATTCTATTTTTTATTCTATTTTTATCTATTTTTATCTATTTTTATTTTATCTTATTTTATAACTGCTGTCTGTCGTCGGGTATTGCACACAAGAATTTCACATCACTGCTTTATACTAAACTGTAAACTGTGAAGTGACAATAAACTTGACTTGACTTGACTGTTTATTTGTGACGTACACAGTGAAATTTGTTTCTCTGCATTTAACCCATTCTAGTATTAGGAGCAGTGGGCAGCTATTTTATATAAACCACCTGGGGAGCAGTGTAGGGGTCTGGTGCCTTGCTCTAGGGCACCTCTACGGTTTTTTGGAGACTTAAACCGGCGACCTTCTGGTTCCTAAGCCTAGTCCCAACAGACTGAAATACTACCACCCCCCACAATCACACCCCCTTGGTTAGGTGCACATGTGCAAAACAACAGATACATAAAGTGTCAGGATGCGTATACAAAATTAACCAGATGACAGCAATACAAATGAGCTGTTCACAGGTTGCCACCCAAAAATACTGACCGCAAGCATCAACCGTTACTCCAATGTTGCAAACAATTTGTGATGCATTATTAACTTGTGGAAAGCATTTGATACGGTTGACCATAACATATTGATAAACATGCTCCATCACATTGGCGTGTCTAAACAAGCAACATCTTGGTTTGCTAACTTTTGTCTGCTAAAACATAATGTGTTCAAATTTCAGGATCCACCTCCTCTTTTCTGATGGTATCAAAAGGTGTACCCCAGGGTTCTGTGTTAGGACCTATATTGTTCTTCATTCATGTCAATGATCTTTGCAAAAATGTATGAAGCAGATACATCTGCAGAACCTTCAGAAGGGTGAAGGCATGGAATGCAGCCAGCCTAGACAGAATCCCATCCCCAACTCCCTCGACCCACTCCAGTTTGCATACAGATCAAACAGGTCTGTAGAAGACGCCATCCTCCTGGCACTACACTGTGCCTCAGAACACCTAGACAGGAGCAACACCTTTGTCAGACTTGTAGTTTATTGACTACAGCAGTTCGTAACCATCGTTCCCTCCAAGCTAGTCCTGAAACTGAGGGACCTAGGTTTGGGCACCTACATATGTAACTGGATTATGGACTTCCTGATGGGCAGGCCTCAAGTGGTGAAGATTGGAAACAACATCTCATCCACTCTGGTCCTCCACACTGTAATGCCTCAAGGCTGCTGCCTCAGCCCCGGCTGTACTCTCTCTACACACATGACTGTATAGTGTCACACAGCAAAAACCACATTGTTAAGTTTGCAGACGACCAGTCATTGGCCTGATAAGCAACAACAACGAGGTGTGATAAGGTAGTCCTGAGGTAGTCATGTTAAAACAATGGTGCAAGGACAACAGCCTTGCACTGAATGTCAGCAAGACTAAGGAGCTCATCGTGGACTTCATGAGCAACCGAGACACCCACTCCCCCATCTGCCTGGACAGGACATTAGTGAAAATCGTCAGTTGCTTCCATTTCCTGGGACTGCAGATCGCCGGTGACCTAGTATAGACTCAAATCATGGAGGTCATGCTGGCACACCATCCCCTCTTTGTCCTATGGTGCCTCAGGACAGGGGCATAAGTACACAACGGCTTGTGAACTTCTACCTTGACACCGGAGTGTCCTAACAAGTGGCATCCCTGTGTGGTATGGCAACACCACTGCACAGGACAAAAAAGCACCATCTGCCATATGTATATATCATCCATTCGACTCTGTATTGTTATTTTGATTATGTAAAGTATTGTCATAGTAAGTCGCTGTTTATAGTATATAGTATATAGTGTTTTTAGTATAGTATAGTATAGTGTAGTATAGTATAGTATAGTATAGTATAGTATAGTATAGTATAGTATAGTATAGTATAGTATTGCATAGTATTGTAGAAATTCAGAATGCGGGAGGTAATGGGGAGTAAGAATTCCATTGTACTACACAAGGCAAAAAGAAAGAATCTTGAATCCTGCGTTTGGCTTACAAATATTAGTGCCTGCCAATTGGTTACTCTTTGGCCCCGCACAGTGTGGGAGCTGCTTAGGCGTCAATGGAAAATAGTTATTTATTTGATCTCGACAATCCACTGAATCCTCTGAGTCAATCAGAGGAAGCGATGAGAGGAGAAGTCATGGCTCTCCACTTTCCTGCCATCAGCTAGTCTCGCTGGGACTTCCCCTATGCTCAGTAATTATGACCGTGGCGAGATTCTGTCCTGTTGGCCCGTACCCGGCATCCGGTGTCCCAAGGGGGTTCTCCTGAGCTAAGTAACATCATATGTGGTGGTCTTCAAGGATGCTTCGTTGATGGGTTGGCGGGGGACGTACCTCTCCTGCTCGGTCGGAGGCGAGTGGCTGATGGCCGCTGCTGATCACATAAATGTGTTGGAGCTCTCCACGGTGCTGAAAGTGTTGCTACATTTCTCTCACCCGCTAGTGTGTCAGTCCATTGAGCCTGGTCCAGCTCTGGCTATGGGCTCATCAGAACCTGCTCCGTTTAAGAGCCTTGCACGTGCAGAATTTTAGGCAGACCTAATGTAGGCCAGTGGTGGTTACATCCCAACATTGTCAGACTCAAACACCTACTGCGAGATGTGGTTCTCTCTCAGCCTGCAGGATCTTTCTCTGTTGAGGGTAGATGTGATGGCGCACACACCGTGGCCGTGTACGCTTTTGTATTCCCCCCACACTGATTCAGTCTCTTCTAGAGAGGATAAGACAGGAGAGACTGTCACTCAATCTTGTAGCCCCGGAGAGCCGATCAGCCCTGTGGTTCCCAGAGCGAATAGCTCTCTCATGCATGGTGCCGTGGCCAGTGTAAGTCAGGCCGGAGTCTCAAGCTCACGGGTGAATTCACCACCCATCTTGAGGTCATGCCATAGCATCTCAATCGGGTTGAGGTCAGGACTCTGACTGGGCCACTCGAAGGCGTATTTTCTTTCCATGCTGTTGTTGGCTTACTTCTGTGCTTTGGGTCATTGTCCTGTTGCATCACCCATCTTCTGTTGAGCATCAATTGGTGGACAGCCTGCAAAATGTCTTGGTAAACTTGGGAATTCATTTTTCCGTCGATGATAGCAATCTGTCCATGCCCTCAGGCAGCAAAGTAGCCCCAAACCACGATGCCCCCTCCACCATACTTCACAGTTGGGATCAGGTTTTGATGTTGGTGTGCTGTGTCTTTTTTTCTCCACACATAGTGTTGTGTGTTCCTTCCAAACAACTCAACTTTGGTTTCATCTGTCCACAGAATATTTTGCCAGTAGTGCTGTGGAATCCAGGTGCTCTTTTGCAAATTTCAAACGTGCTGCAATGTTTTATTTGGACAGCAGTGGCTTCCTCCGTGGTGTCCTCCCATAAACTCAATTCTTGTTCAGTGTTTTACGTATTGTAGATTTGTCAACAGAGATGTTAGCATGTGCCAGAGATTTTGTAAGTCTTTAGCTGACACTCTAGGATTCTTCTTCACCTCATTGAGCATTCTGTGCTGTGCTCTTGCAGTCATCTTTACAGGACGGCCACTCCTAGAGAGAATAGCAACAGTGCTGAACTTTCTCCATTTATAGACAATTTGTCTTACTGTGGACTGATGAACATCAATGCTTTTAGAGATACTTTTGTAACCCTTTCCAGCTTTATGCATGTCAACAATTATTAATCTTAAGTCTTCTGAGAGCTCTTTTGTGCGAGGCAAGGTTCACATCATGCAATGCTTCTTGAGAATAGCAAACTCAAAACTGGTGTGTGTTTTTTATAGGGCAGGGCAGCTTTAACCAACACCTCCAATCTCGTCTCATTGATTGGACTCCAGGTTGGCTGACTCCTGACTCCAATTAGCTCTTGGAGAAGTCATTAGCATAGGGGTTGACATACTTTTTCCACTCTGCACTGTGAATGTTGACATGTGTGTTCAATAAAAATATGAAAACATATAATTGTTTGTGTGGTATCAGTTTAAGCAGACTGTGTTTGTCTATTGTTGTGGCTTAGATGAAGATCAGAACACATTTTATGACCAATTTATGCAGAAATCCAGGTAATTCCAAAGGGTTCACATACTTTTTCTTGCAACTGTATATTGTTCACATATTATCCATTTACCATATACGTGCAATACATACATGTGACCTCGACACATGCAGTGAAACATACACACAGGTGCTGATATTTATTATCAAACAAAAGTGACCCTGGCTTTGCTAATAAACTGATGTTTCTTCCCTTGGTTGTATGCATGCACCATGTGATAAGACCCTGCATTAAACTCTGTAACCATGTATTGTTAGTATTCGCCGTTGGTCCTGTGTTACAAGAACAGCGAGGTTGGTTGAGTTAATGACGTCCTTAATGGAACCTTTCTATTTGTCTTCTGCACAGTCGTGTAAAAGATACAGGAGCTCTGAGTACTTTTGTGTTTTTCCTCACAGTCATCTGGGCGAGCTGAAAGTGCAGCTTCCACAATTAATGAATCTGAAGTATGGCACTTCTGCCTTCATCGTTCATCTGTTAATAATAAAAATTCACCCATTGCAGTTTCACTCCACTCTACTGTACTACTAAAGGCTCCTGTGGTCTGGCCTTTGAAAACAACTGCCCCTCCGATCGACTCCACCACCAGCTCTGACCACCAGCTGTGGTATTTTGTGTGGTATTCTGTGTATTCTGATGGACTCGGTGATCGTCCATTCCTTCTGTTTATGTGTACGACGATGGCTATAACTTCACGCTAATGATAGCAATCGCAACGCTAAGAAGTCATTCTCCTCAGATTGTGTTTTGATTGCTTGACCATCTGCAGGAAATGAACAAAGCTCTACAGGTTTTATTTGGTCCGCGGTTAGCGGGGAAGCTCTGTGGAGGCGTGGGCCAGAGTCTTCCTCACGTCAGGCCTTCTGTATTGCAGGCCTACATTCTGCGTTCATGGGCTGCATTTGAATCCATCCATTAATTTTACTCTAAAGTGTTACTCAAATAATCTGATTGATTGTATGGTCTGTATATATAGTATATAGTATGGCTTATCATAGATAGTATAAAGTGTATTATGTAAATCTAAATCTGGAGGGTTGGATCCTTTTTATTGGTCACATAAATATGTACCCACACACACACACACACACACACACACACAAACACACACAGTGAAATGTGTTTCTCTGCATTCAACCCATCCTAGTATTAGGAGCAGTAGGCAGCTATTTTATGTAGAGCAGTATACCCCGTGGAGCTTAAAGGAAGACACGACGAGGGGTGTTCTTTAGCACTGCTCTGTGTCCCATACACTGCACGACCCCAGAGTCAGCTTTTATTGACAAGTCCAAAACAGTAACTCAAGACCGCAACTCCCCGAACCCCCACTCTCACCAACGGTGGCCAACACACACACACACACACACACACACACACACACACACACACACACACACAATGGTTCTATGAGCTGCCTCTGTGCCACTTGAGATTGTCATTGCCAGGCACCTTTTCAGAGGTGGACATGCTGACTAGTAGTCATCGATGACGAGCTCTGCAAGGGTCTTCCCGCTTGTTTTCATGCTCTCATACCTCCTCTGCTCCTGTGGAAAAGCCACGCCAGTTTGCCAACCTCTTCGGTGAGGTGGTGTCCATGACGCCGCCTTCACTTCCAGTTCTGGTACCAGACGACAAGCAGGGGGACTACTTCAGACAGCAGCGTCGGTGTGCTACAATCTCCTCCTGTCGGACCGCCGCCAGGTGGTGAGGATGGGCAGCACCACATCAGAGCCACTGACCCTCAACACGGGAGCCCCCCAGGGATGCGTGCTGAGCCCTCTCCTCTACTCCCTCTACACCCACGACTGCATGGCTATGCACAGCTCCAACGTCATCGTCAAGTTTGCTGACGACACGACAGTGATGGGCCTGATCGCCGGCGACGACGAGACAGCCTACAGGGAGGAGGTCGGATCGCTGGAGCAGTGGTGCCAGGAGAACAGCCTCGCCCTCAACGTCAAGAAGACCAAGGAGCTGATCGTGGACTTCAGGAGGCAGAGGGGAGAGCACAGCCCTATCTCCATCGACGGCGTTGCAGTAGAGAGGGTCAGCAGCTTCAAGTTCCTCGGCGTGCACATCTCCGAGGACCTCACATGGTCCACGCACACCACACACGTGGTGAAAAAGGCCCAACAACGCCTGTATTTTCTCAGGCGTCTGAAGAAATTCAGCATGGGCCCCCGCATCCTGAGAACATTCTACAACGGCACCATCGAGAGTGTTCTGACAGGGTGTATCACCGCCTGGTACGGGAACTGCACGGCACTCGAGCGCAGAGCGCTTCAAAGGGTGGTGCGGACGGCCCAGTATATCGTTGGAGGTGAGCTCCCCTCCCTCCTGGACATTTACAACCAGCGTGCGTGGCCAAGGCCAAAAGAATTATAAAAGACATTGCCCACCCCAGCCACGAACTTTACTCACTATTACCGTCAGGCAGGCGATACCGCAGTATCAAGTGTCGTACAAATAGGCTTAGAGATAGCTTCCACAGTCAGGCCATCAGGCTGCTGAACAAGGGCGTATAACATATAACAATGTATATTTTATTACATTGATTTATATATATATATTGCTCTTTTCTGTGCTGATTTTTGCATTTTATAAATTGCATTTTTTATTTTTATTTTATATTCCTTATTCTATTTTTTATTCTATTTTTTATTCTATTTTTATCTATTTTTATCTATTTTTATTTTATCTTATTTTATAACTGCTGTCTGTCGTCGGGTATTGCACACAAGAATTTCACATCACTGCTTTATACTAAACTGTAAACTGTGAAGTGACAATAAACTTGACTTGACTTGACTGTTTATTTGTGACGTACACAGTGAAATTTGTTTCTCTGCATTTAACCCATTCTAGTATTAGGAGCAGTGGGCAGCTATTTTATATAAACCACCTGGGGAGCAGTGTAGGGGTCTGGTGCCTTGCTCTAGGGCACCTCTACGGTTTTTTGGAGACTTAAACCGGCGACCTTCTGGTTCCTAAGCCTAGTCCCAACAGACTGAAATACTACCACCCCCCACAATCACACCCCCTTGGTTAGGTGCACATGTGCAAAACAACAGATACATAAAGTGTCAGGATGCGTATACAAAATTAACCAGATGACAGCAATACAAATGAGCTGTTCACAGGTTGCCACCCAAAAATACTGACCGCAAGCATCAACCGTTACTCCAATGTTGCAAACAATTTGTGATGCATTATTAACTTGTGGAAAGCATTTGATACGGTTGACCATAACATATTGATAAACATGCTCCATCACATTGGCGTGTCTAAACAAGCAACATCTTGGTTTGCTAACTTTTGTCTGCTAAAACATAATGTGTTCAAATTTCAGGATCCACCTCCTCTTTTCTGATGGTATCAAAAGGTGTACCCCAGGGTTCTGTGTTAGGACCTATATTGTTCTTCATTCATGTCAATGATCTTTGCAAAAATGTATGAAGCAGATACATCTGCAGAACCTTCAGAAGGGTGAAGGCATGGAATGCAGCCAGCCTAGACAGAATCCCATCCCCAACTCCCTCGACCCACTCCAGTTTGCATACAGATCAAACAGGTCTGTAGAAGACGCCATCCTCCTGGCACTACACTGTGCCTCAGAACACCTAGACAGGAGCAACACCTTTGTCAGACTTGTAGTTTATTGACTACAGCAGTTCGTAACCATCGTTCCCTCCAAGCTAGTCCTGAAACTGAGGGACCTAGGTTTGGGCACCTACATATGTAACTGGATTATGGACTTCCTGATGGGCAGGCCTCAAGTGGTGAAGATTGGAAACAACATCTCATCCACTCTGGTCCTCCACACTGTAATGCCTCAAGGCTGCTGCCTCAGCCCCGGCTGTACTCTCTCTACACACATGACTGTATAGTGTCACACAGCAAAAACCACATTGTTAAGTTTGCAGACGACCAGTCATTGGCCTGATAAGCAACAACAACGAGGTGTGATAAGGTAGTCCTGAGGTAGTCATGTTAAAACAATGGTGCAAGGACAACAGCCTTGCACTGAATGTCAGCAAGACTAAGGAGCTCATCGTGGACTTCATGAGCAACCGAGACACCCACTCCCCCATCTGCCTGGACAGGACATTAGTGAAAATCGTCAGTTGCTTCCATTTCCTGGGACTGCAGATCGCCGGTGACCTAGTATAGACTCAAATCATGGAGGTCATGCTGGCACACCATCCCCTCTTTGTCCTATGGTGCCTCAGGACAGGGGCATAAGTACACAACGGCTTGTGAACTTCTACCTTGACACCGGAGTGTCCTAACAAGTGGCATCCCTGTGTGGTATGGCAACACCACTGCACAGGACAAAAAAGCACCATCTGCCATATGTATATATCATCCATTCGACTCTGTATTGTTATTTTGATTATGTAAAGTATTGTCATAGTAAGTCGCTGTTTATAGTATATAGTATATAGTGTTTTTAGTATAGTATAGTATAGTGTAGTATAGTATAGTATAGTATAGTATAGTATAGTATAGTATAGTATAGTATAGTATAGTATTGCATAGTATTGTAGAAATTCAGAATGCGGGAGGTAATGGGGAGTAAGAATTCCATTGTACTACACAAGGCAAAAAGAAAGAATCTTGAATCCTGCGTTTGGCTTACAAATATTAGTGCCTGCCAATTGGTTACTCTTTGGCCCCGCACAGTGTGGGAGCTGCTTAGGCGTCAATGGAAAATAGTTATTTATTTGATCTCGACAATCCACTGAATCCTCTGAGTCAATCAGAGGAAGCGATGAGAGGAGAAGTCATGGCTCTCCACTTTCCTGCCATCAGCTAGTCTCGCTGGGACTTCCCCTATGCTCAGTAATTATGACCGTGGCGAGATTCTGTCCTGTTGGCCCGTACCCGGCATCCGGTGTCCCAAGGGGGTTCTCCTGAGCTAAGTAACATCATATGTGGTGGTCTTCAAGGATGCTTCGTTGATGGGTTGGCGGGGGACGTACCTCTCCTGCTCGGTCGGAGGCGAGTGGCTGATGGCCGCTGCTGATCACATAAATGTGTTGGAGCTCTCCACGGTGCTGAAAGTGTTGCTACATTTCTCTCACCCGCTAGTGTGTCAGTCCATTGAGCCTGGTCCAGCTCTGGCTATGGGCTCATCAGAACCTGCTCCGTTTAAGAGCCTTGCACGTGCAGAATTTTAGGCAGACCTAATGTAGGCCAGTGGTGGTTACATCCCAACATTGTCAGACTCAAACACCTACTGCGAGATGTGGTTCTCTCTCAGCCTGCAGGATCTTTCTCTGTTGAGGGTAGATGTGATGGCGCACACACCGTGGCCGTGTACGCTTTTGTATTCCCCCCACACTGATTCAGTCTCTTCTAGAGAGGATAAGACAGGAGAGACTGTCACTCAATCTTGTAGCCCCGGAGAGCCGATCAGCCCTGTGGTTCCCAGAGCGAATAGCTCTCTCATGCATGGTGCCGTGGCCAGTGTAAGTCAGGCCGGAGTCTCAAGCTCACGGGTGAATTCACCACCCATCTTGAGGTCATGCCATAGCATCTCAATCGGGTTGAGGTCAGGACTCTGACTGGGCCACTCGAAGGCGTATTTTCTTTCCATGCTGTTGTTGGCTTACTTCTGTGCTTTGGGTCATTGTCCTGTTGCATCACCCATCTTCTGTTGAGCATCAATTGGTGGACAGCCTGCAAAATGTCTTGGTAAACTTGGGAATTCATTTTTCCGTCGATGATAGCAATCTGTCCATGCCCTCAGGCAGCAAAGTAGCCCCAAACCACGATGCCCCCTCCACCATACTTCACAGTTGGGATCAGGTTTTGATGTTGGTGTGCTGTGTCTTTTTTTCTCCACACATAGTGTTGTGTGTTCCTTCCAAACAACTCAACTTTGGTTTCATCTGTCCACAGAATATTTTGCCAGTAGTGCTGTGGAATCCAGGTGCTCTTTTGCAAATTTCAAACGTGCTGCAATGTTTTATTTGGACAGCAGTGGCTTCCTCCGTGGTGTCCTCCCATAAACTCAATTCTTGTTCAGTGTTTTACGTATTGTAGATTTGTCAACAGAGATGTTAGCATGTGCCAGAGATTTTGTAAGTCTTTAGCTGACACTCTAGGATTCTTCTTCACCTCATTGAGCATTCTGTGCTGTGCTCTTGCAGTCATCTTTACAGGACGGCCACTCCTAGAGAGAATAGCAACAGTGCTGAACTTTCTCCATTTATAGACAATTTGTCTTACTGTGGACTGATGAACATCAATGCTTTTAGAGATACTTTTGTAACCCTTTCCAGCTTTATGCATGTCAACAATTATTAATCTTAAGTCTTCTGAGAGCTCTTTTGTGCGAGGCAAGGTTCACATCATGCAATGCTTCTTGAGAATAGCAAACTCAAAACTGGTGTGTGTTTTTTATAGGGCAGGGCAGCTTTAACCAACACCTCCAATCTCGTCTCATTGATTGGACTCCAGGTTGGCTGACTCCTGACTCCAATTAGCTCTTGGAGAAGTCATTAGCATAGGGGTTGACATACTTTTTCCACTCTGCACTGTGAATGTTGACATGTGTGTTCAATAAAAATATGAAAACATATAATTGTTTGTGTGGTATCAGTTTAAGCAGACTGTGTTTGTCTATTGTTGTGGCTTAGATGAAGATCAGAACACATTTTATGACCAATTTATGCAGAAATCCAGGTAATTCCAAAGGGTTCACATACTTTTTCTTGCAACTGTATATTGTTCACATATTATCCATTTACCATATACGTGCAATACATACATGTGACCTCGACACATGCAGTGAAACATACACACAGGTGCTGATATTTATTATCAAACAAAAGTGACCCTGGCTTTGCTAATAAACTGATGTTTCTTCCCTTGGTTGTATGCATGCACCATGTGATAAGACCCTGCATTAAACTCTGTAACCATGTATTGTTAGTATTCGCCGTTGGTCCTGTGTTACAAGAACAGCGAGGTTGGTTGAGTTAATGACGTCCTTAATGGAACCTTTCTATTTGTCTTCTGCACAGTCGTGTAAAAGATACAGGAGCTCTGAGTACTTTTGTGTTTTTCCTCACAGTCATCTGGGCGAGCTGAAAGTGCAGCTTCCACAATTAATGAATCTGAAGTATGGCACTTCTGCCTTCATCGTTCATCTGTTAATAATAAAAATTCACCCATTGCAGTTTCACTCCACTCTACTGTACTACTAAAGGCTCCTGTGGTCTGGCCTTTGAAAACAACTGCCCCTCCGATCGACTCCACCACCAGCTCTGACCACCAGCTGTGGTATTTTGTGTGGTATTCTGTGTATTCTGATGGACTCGGTGATCGTCCATTCCTTCTGTTTATGTGTACGACGATGGCTATAACTTCACGCTAATGATAGCAATCGCAACGCTAAGAAGTCATTCTCCTCAGATTGTGTTTTGATTGCTTGACCATCTGCAGGAAATGAACAAAGCTCTACAGGTTTTATTTGGTCCGCGGTTAGCGGGGAAGCTCTGTGGAGGCGTGGGCCAGAGTCTTCCTCACGTCAGGCCTTCTGTATTGCAGGCCTACATTCTGCGTTCAT
This sequence comes from Muraenolepis orangiensis, assembly GCA_027704905.1. Lineage (NCBI taxonomy): Eukaryota > Metazoa > Chordata > Actinopteri > Gadiformes > Muraenolepididae > Muraenolepis > Muraenolepis orangiensis. The sequence continues at coordinate 4,999,308 of CM051002.1, forward strand.
GGGCTGCATTTGAATCCATCCATTAATTTTACTCTAAAGTGTTACTCAAATAATCTGATTGATTGTATGGTCTGTATATATAGTATATAGTATGGCTTATCATAGATAGTATAAAGTGTATTATGTAAATCTAAATCTGGAGGGTTGGATCCTTTTTATTGGTCACATAAATATGTACCCACACACACACACACACACACACACACACAAACACACACAGTGAAATGTGTTTCTCTGCATTCAACCCATCCTAGTATTAGGAGCAGTAGGCAGCTATTTTATGTAGAGCAGTATACCCCGTGGAGCTTAAAGGAAGACACGACGAGGGGTGTTCTTTAGCACTGCTCTGTGTCCCATACACTGCACGACCCCAGAGTCAGCTTTTATTGACAAGTCCAAAACAGTAACTCAAGACCGCAACTCCCCGAACCCCCACTCTCACCAACGGTGGCCAACACACACACACACACACACACACACACACACACACACACACACACAATGGTTCTATGAGCTGCCTCTGTGCCACTTGAGATTGTCATTGCCAGGCACCTTTTCAGAGGTGGACATGCTGACTAGTAGTCATCGATGACGAGCTCTGCAAGGGTCTTCCCGCTTGTTTTCATGCTCTCATACCTCCTCTGCTCCTGTGGAAAAGCCACGCCAGTTTGCCAACCTCTTCGGTGAGGTGGTGTCCATGACGCCGCCTTCACTTCCAGTTCTGGTACCAGACGACAAGCAGGGGGACTACTTCAGACAGCAGCGT
>CM051002.1:5001073-5043573 GCA_027704905.1 Muraenolepis orangiensis
CACTGTAAAAAAAAAACGTTAATTTTACGGTAAAAAACTGGCAGCTGTGGACGCCAGAACTTTACCGTAAAAAATACGGTAGAACGTAAAAAAAAAAAACCCGTAATTTTTACGGTAAAAACTGGTAGCTGTGGTTGCACGAACTTTACCGTAAAAAATACGGTAGAACTTTATGTACTATTACGGTAAAAGGATATCAGTACTGCTGATTTTACGGTTAATGTTTGAGTTTTATTCCATATTTTACCATATAAATACAGGTTTTTACCACTAAAAGAAACACCTTTTTACCGTAAAATGAACATGAAAATACTGTATGAATACCGTCTAAATAAAGTTTTGGCCATTATATTTGACTGTGTTTCACTGTGCAGTTAACAGTCTGTAATATAAAATACTACTTTTCCCCGTATAAATTCCCATAATATGCCGTACAAATAAAGGTTGTTCCATGAAATATGACAGTGCTTTACTGTAAAATAATCAGTCTGCAAAATACAATTCTACTTTTTCCTATATAAATTCCCTTACAAAAGCAGTACAAAAAAAGGTTTTGCCATGAAATGTGGTTTTATTGTGAAATTAACAGTATAATGCAATGATTTAACTTCTAATACGTAAAATCCTCTCATAAACAGTCACTTTGGACTTCTGTCTGACTATGGACCATAGTCAGACAGAAGTCCAAAGTTTTTAATAGTCCATTAAACAGATCAGCAGTCAAGGGGTTTCCAATGTGTTGCCCTCCTGTAGCTGTTGAGGCAAGGGAGCAGCATGTGGACATGGAGGTTCCCACCAGGTGGAATGGATGGGGAACCCAGGACCTAACGCCAGCATCAGGGAGAGATGGGGAACCCAGGACCTAACACCAGCATCAGGGAGAGATGGGGAACCCAGGACCCAACACCAGCATCAGGGAGAGATGGGGAACCCAGGACCTAACACCAGCATCAGGGAGAGATGGGGAACCCAGGGCCTAACACCAGCATCAGGGAGAGATGGGGAACCCAGGACCTAACACCAGCATCAGGGAGAGATGGGGAACCCAGGACCTAACGCCAGCATCAGGGAGAGATGGGGAACCCAGGACCTAACACCAGCATCAGGGAGAGATGGGGAACCCAGGACCTAACACCAGCATCAGGGAGAGAGCAGAGAGAAAAATCACAGGATCAAAAGTCGTTTCATGTACACTTAAGTAGTGGTGGGATATATTATATTGCAAAACCTTTAGATCACAATATTTTTATAATTATGGACTGTAACAATATGCAGCACATCTTAGTATACTGATTTTTCTGGTAATTCAATTAGAAAATGGTTTATAAATGAAGGGACTCTCAATAACCTATTTACATTTTCACTATAGTAACTGACGGTAACATCCCCCCAACACTCAGTATTACTTAATCTCTACTGGTAGACACATTTCTAAAGAGCACAGTATATACCACTATACTAAAGTCAATATTTACTGAAAGCGTGCATGATAGAAAACCTGTTTGTGTGGAATCACTCACCATAAATGTCCTGACTGAATGTAGAAACAGGTCCACATTGAAGGATCAGGGAGAACTTCCAGCAGCAGGAGAACGCTGAGTGGAACTTGGTAGTTTGACTGGGACCAGCCCTAATGATGGTGCAGCCCTGTCAATGCCCTAACAAGTGAGAAAAGAAAGTCAAAGATTAAATTGTAAAATAAACAAAAACAATAATTTACTCTCTCTAGACTTGTATCTCTTACCTGGAAAGGTAATGTCAAGAAGAATCGTTTGGCTTGGCCTATTGGAAGGGAAACAATACTTGAGACGCAGAATAAAAATCTGATGTATATATTTTTAAATATGCAGCCAACTTACCAGCTCAGTTCTTTAATGATGCCATCAGAGGAAACTTCTGCCAGACTTGAGTATTTTCATAATCATTTCTTCTAAAACAAATGAAAGACTGAACCACCTACACTGTTCAATATTGTAATAGTACAAATAACCAACCCATACATATGTTATACTCTACATACTTACCAAATGCACATATGCTGTTCATACTCTAGACAACCCTACATTTGCACTCTTTTGCATATTGTAACTCTCCACTGTCCATCACTAGTACATATTGTATAGCATTATTGTGCTGTATAACCTACACTCCTGCATTTATCTATATTTGCACTTCTGGTTACATGCTACTGCATTTAATCGGATTTGTACCTGTACTCTGCAATGACAATGAAGGTAAATCTAATCTATTCTAAACTTAACAAGTTTTCTGAGCGCAAATTTATGTTTTTAAATTGCTCATTGTACCTAGCAGCCACAAAAAAATGTCCCATCTCACATTTTAAAATAAAGAAAAGCTTTATGAACTGAACTTGTTTGCAGCACAAAACGATTGACCTCACTCAGTAAAGCTGAACATGTACTGTGACTTTACAAACTATACACCATACACAAACTATACACTTTTCCAAGGAAAAGTTTACATTTCAGAACTTCAGAACTTTCACTATGATAGAAATTGAACAAATATCTGCAGTACAGTACACCTTAACACATTGTCTAAAGGGTTCGGGTTAGTAGGGTCTATATCCACTCATGGTCTGCAAGGTCTGCAATCCGAGTGAGGACTCTGGGATAGACTGGGAGTACTTTCTTGTTTTTCTTCCACTCGACTTTGGTTCCTCTCTCAGGATTTATTGAGAAGAAACACCTTCATGAAAAATACATATATAAATTCACAAAAAACAATTGAGGGCTGAAATAAAAACTTGTATTGTTAAATACTATAACAACAAAGAAATTGTACCTTTGGAGGAACTCAAGTGTTGAACGTAGTTCCACTGGTAGTGAATGTTGAAGCAGTAGTAACTCCCCAACATCAGGCAGAAGGCAGACGTGAAGGAAGTGACGTGGTCGTTGACAACCTCTTGGTCGATGCTCAACATGAACGTCCCAGCAGCAAAGCAGGAGGACCCTGAACAATTTAAGAATACAAAAAACAAAACAAACAAACTTCCATAACAAAGGCATCAATGTCAGCCATTGACTAAACATACTCATTACTTATTACATTCAACAAGGGCCATCAAAAAACCACCAAAACTGATAACGGAGTTGGTTAAAACCATACTGCTGCCTTGAATTCTGCTATTGGCTGACCTTGGTATCAGGTAAAGTAATGGTCAGTATCGTTATATGGGCTGCAACATAACCTGGAACTAAGTAAGCCAGTAGTACAATTGTATTTCAGTACACTAGTAGATTTATTCTAGAGGGTTTGGTTGCACTTTCAGTGTTTGTTTAATTACCACACACAATAATGCAAGGTGTTGCCGGCAACTTCTCCATCTGAACCTCTTGGGCCAGGCATGTATCCTCGACGAAATGGAACAGGTTCTCCTTTTGCTCACCAAAAACGCCTGCTTACAATCAATTCCAACACACTTGAAAATACAACGAGGTTCATTGCGGTGGAGTTTGCAATGTACAACATACGCCTTTAGAGACTGAACAGATTCTCCACAAATGCAACAGAAATACATGGTCAAACAGCGGCACATCAAAGAGGCAACCGTTAATGTTTGAATTCAAGCGCCCTTTCAGTCCACAACCTCCACTCACATTTGACGGGCAATGGCATTTTAGCCTGAAATGTGTCCAGGCATGCCTGGGAACGGCACTTTTGCAAGAGCCACTACACTCGGGCAATCTGGTTACAAAGAAAAAAATTCTACCAATTTACCCCTTCTCCCAAAGACGTCTGAACAGTATTAGCCTAACTAAACATTGCCTATACTTTGGTGTGCGACAAAAGCTGCGCAAACTCATTCATAATCGAAATAATTACAATCACGCTCAAACGTTAACCTGGCAAAAATTGACTTCACCTTACCGTGTTAACTGAAGACAAGCTGCAAGTTCAGACAAGTCCAGAATAATCAGAGGAAGTACCTGCTGGAGAGTAGTTCGAATCACTGCGACACGGGAGCGACACATCTTAGAGGCAACCGTTAATGTTTGAATTCAAGCGCCCTTTCTGTCCACAACCTCCACTCACATTTGACGGCCAATGGCATTTTAGCCTGAAATGTGTCCAGGCATGCCTGGGAACGGGCTAGTATTTTTAACAGTGACAAAATGTTATTTTTACATAAAAAAATGGCAAAAATTACAGTGTTGGCTGTTTTATATATATTACGGTATATTTTTGTTATAAAAACAGTGCAAGAGTATTTAACAGTGGAGAAATGCATTTTTTTCAGAAAAAATATGTAAAAATTACTGTTTTGGCTGATATATATATTTACGGTCTTCTACTGTTACATAAACTGTATTCAACCAATTTTGAGTTTACGGTCTTTTACTGTCGTGGTTTGACAGTTTTACACCGTAAAATCTACAGCCATTTTTTACAGTGTAGAGAGAGAGATTTCTAGGAGAAGCATTTCCCGCTGTACGCATGAACTGCTCTCGATGAACCCTCGCTGCTCGTCTCTCGGTTCCCCTTCTCACTTCCTGTTAAGGTCAGAACTGAAAGGCTGCTGGTTTCATTGCGCTTGTCTCTGGTCTGTGAGGTGGAGGCCTATGAAAATAGATATGGTGCAGGAAGCGCCACCCATTTGACGATAGACTTATACTAACTGAAACTCACTCCCCTCCCTTCTGTACTTTTGGAGTTGATTTAGGAGGGTCTTCATATAACGGAGGTTGTCGACGCTGATGAATAAGGAAAGAAACAATAGTACTTATTTAGCCAAAAACCATAAGCACTGCCGTGTAAGGTAAAAAAACAAAACAATACAATATACAGTTTTTGAATAGGTGCAGTATCAGTGGTCCAATATAAAAAATCACAAAGAGTCAAACTGCAACACTACACATCAGTAATATTAAGTTATAATTAAAGAGAATTGGAGAGGGGAACAGGTGTTATGAAAAAAGAAAGATACGTGTACACCATCTACTTGTTGATGTTGGGTCTGCATATGTTTTTGTCACTTGCTTATATTATTATTATTATTATTATTAATATTATTATTATTATATTATATATTGTTTTATATATTAAATATTATATTTCAACAATTATTTTGAGAAAAATCACCACCAAGCATGTTTAGATTCAGTATGCAATTAGGAGGGCAATATAAACCTAATAATGACTGTCCTCTTTCACACACACATAATGCTTTTCCAGCCCTGTTTTGACCCAAAATCAGTCAGTGCTGACTGACAAGCCATGCGGAAGGAAGAGTGATCAGAGTAGCCAGGAGCCACAGCTGACCCCGGGAGTTTTTAGGTATTAGTATATTTTGTGTGCATTTATTCCCCCCGTTTCAACTGTTGCACCTTAATTTCCCTCGGGATAAATAAAGTTATCTTGAATCTTGAAAACGTGTTCAACTCGTCTGGTAGGTTGGAGTCGTGGTTGGTGACTGCCCCTGAGCTCCCCTTGTAGTTGGAGAACTGTAATTCCAATTTGTTTTTGTAATCCAATCTACCCTTCTTTATGGCTTTTTTGGAGTTCATACTTATACGCCTTCTAGTAGTGATGGGAGTTGCCTGTTGTGAAAGGGGTACTTTGTTCCTTTAGTTTGTTCCGTATGTCAGCATTAATCCATGGTTTGCGGTTCGGAAATGAGTGAACAGACCTGGTCGGGATGTATTCCTCCACTAGCCTGTTAATGTATGCTGTGAAAGATTTGCATACACATCCAGGTCAGTGCTCTTGGCGTGTCCTTCACATTTATACTCTGGTATAAAAGCCCCCCGGGGCTTGTTGGCTCCGGTCGGGAATGGGCTCCTCTCCCCCCGCTTTCCAGTGTCCCTTAGTGATGGGAATTCCGCCTCTTTTGAGTGAGCCGGCTCATTTGGCTCGGCTCACCAAGAAGAGCCGGCTCTTTCGGCTCCCTAACGGCTCTTCTATTTTACCACATATACCTTTTATTTACATGAAAGAGGTGGTGGTTCTTGATGTCCAGCCATCAGTGGTAAGGCAAACTGCAGTAGCTTCCTTAACCCTGGCCTGCAGTGAAGCACCTTCTCTATCATACAGTCTCGGAAGGATTTTTTGAGAGTGTTTTCCTGCTTGGAGGAACATTGGATTGAGAGCCTGTGTGAAGCTTCGGAATCCCTTGTCCTCCACAATGGAAAATGGTTGGAAATCACTTGCAATCATTTTGGCCAATTCTTCATCCACTATGTTCTGTCTAGCTGGGGTCATTCATTGCCTTTGCCATTGCCATTCATTGCATATAAATTGGCTTATTGAGGTCTGTGTAGCTGTTGGTTTTTGGGTACCTGATGCATGGGTGGTAGATCCTGTAGCTGCAGCAACAACAGGTGGAGTAGACACACAGAAGCAGGCAGTCTGACCTGCCTTTTTTCTTCCAACTGAACTGTTGGATGCACAGTTCTCAAGTGCCTGTGGAGGTGGTTTGTGGACCCTGCTCTATATGAGAGCTTCATGTTGCAAATTCTGCATTCTGCCTTTGTGTTTGCACAATTGTTAAAATGCAGCCAAATGCTGCTTCTTTTCCTACTTTCACTCATCTTATTTGCGCGACGCTAACTGACACTTCACCGTGTGAAGTGTCACCCCTCCCTCTGTTCAGCTATCAGCACTGAGCACGCGCCGCCCCTCCCTCCTTATCTATCCTCACGTGATGCACAGTGAGCACCCGTAAAAAAATAAATAACGGCTCGTGCGAGCCGGCTCCCGTCGTTCACTAAAAAGAGCCGGCTCTTTGAGCCGGCTCGTTCGCGACCGGCACATCACTAGTGTCCCTCCGGATCTCGGCAGGTAAATCCCAGTGCTTTGTTGCGTTGTCTGTGGTTGTATTGTTCTGTAATTCCAAGAGTGTTTGGCGATCATATGTGATAACACACATGGTGACTTGCTATAATCCTATAGAGTAACTTAAATATACCAGAAAAGTGCAACAAAAAAAAATGTACAGGGAAATTTAGTAAACTAAATCAACTGTGGCAGCTCGTAGAGAGGCGTCTGCTCTCTTCCAGCGCCTCTCTCATCGGGTCCATAGCCTTAAAAAGGTTGAAGACCCCTGCTCTAGGATACAGATGCAGGTTTACCTTTACACGGATTACCCTGTATCCTGTGTCCTCAGAGGGAACCCAAAGTATACATTTAAATATTCAGTCGTATTTAAATTATTTGACTGGATTTGAATAAGCGATTGGGCTGGCCCATGAACTGTGAGGGAACAACCATCTGCCGTATAAATGTGACCAGTGCAGATGATTAAGCAAACCTGCTAAGTAAGTTTGTTATTGTGCCGGAAAAATCCTGGTTTATTTCAGAGTTTTAAATCATGGTAAACAGAGCAGTTGGTATCTGCTAGAGCTCTTCTCCTCGAGTGTTTGTGGTGGTGGCTGCTTTTACCTGTGGGCCTGTTACGCCCCAACGAGACCGACGAGCCAAATGTGCCAAAGAACCCAGAAGAAGAGAGACACGGACACTCAAAACAACGGAAAAATGTCTTTACTAAAAAATATATCTTCAAACATAAACACCAACTAGGCAGGGTTGGGCTGGTTACATGGCGCGACGTGGTCGGGGCTGGAACACGCAGTCTCTCGTGACAGTGGTTCTCAATAACCAAGCGCCCGACGTTGGTCTTCGGCAGCCTAAAGAAGGGTAGATCCCAGGTGTTCATTAGCCTCAGCAGGCCTGATTATGATGGGCAACACCTGGGATCGATTAGAGCGTGGGGGGGGCACAATAGGGCCTTGATTAACAGGGACCCACAGGTGCATATGAGATCAATAATCTGGGGCTGGGTGTGGCTGCACACCTGTGCATTCAGTAATCAAGCTAACTGGTTAAACTAGGCATCACTAGAGAAGGGATGACAGATCCTCATCGGACATGTCTCCAGTAGCAGATGGAGAAAGGTGACTCAGGCAGAGATAAATGTCAAGTCAAGTCAAGTTTATTGTCACTTCATTGTTTACACAAGTATAAGCAGTGAGTGAAAATCTTATGTGCAAAACCCGACAACAGACAGCAGTTATAAAAAACAGAATAGAATAAAAAGAAGTAAAAAAGACAAAACTGTATAAAGTTAAATATAGAAAAATATAAATGCAATTTATAAAATGCAATATATCAGCACAGAAAAAGAGCAATATACATATATAAATCAATAAAATATACATTGTTATATGCTATACGCCCTTGTTCAACAGCCGAATGTCACACAGATGTCACACAAATGTCACACAGAATGTGTCTTGCACACATTCCACAATGTGTGCAAGACACATTGAGAGAGCATCAGGTACATGTTTGAATTGATTTTCTCGTTTTGTCATAGTTTATGTGAGCAGATAGTTGTGAGTCAAGACTGTAAACGTGTCGTTCCTTGAGCAGGTGGCTCATTTTAAAGCAAATAATTCAAGAATTCAAGCCTGTGGGGTATCTTGCAAACATTTGTATATATATATAGATATATATTTATAATATAAATTGTATATATATTTAAATTAATAATAATAATAACAATTATATGATTATTAATATTATTATATTTATTATATCATTTTTGTTGCTATATATAAAGAAAAATACCACTTGCACACGTGCCAGTGATCATTTTGTAACATTCGCATGACAATGCTCGCACTGTAGTCTTAAATGCAAATGTTGACTTTATAGCTTCATTGAACTTGCTTAGCAGGTCGACCAGGGTGCAGAGCTCATACCTAAATCTGAGACCTGAGATCTGCCACCCGGTATGCCCACAGGACCAGGGTAAGGGTTTGCATTTAATACTTTTTTCAATTGAAAATTGTTGTTGTATTTGGACACCATTAAAATATCGATCAAATTGCCATGCCCACTGGCATGGCAACGATATACGACTATACTTTCCTCCCGAGTTCCTCCCGAGGACACAGAATGCAGTAATGAGGAAACTGGTTCATTATAGAGTTTGCAGTTGAATGGTGAACAGAGCAGAAGATACATGCTAGCGCTTCTCCTCCTGAGTGTGCGTGGTGGTGGCTGGATATACCTGTGGGCCTGAATTACCAAGGACCTACAGGTGTGCAGCCTCACCCAGCCTCTAATATGTCTGGTGGTGCGATTGCTTAAACCAGACACCATTCACACATTCTCCACACTTCTATTAATGGATCAACGAATAGCCAGAGAAAAACAGAAGGCCACCAGGATACCTGAATCACTAAATGGCTTTTGAAATAGTAGGAAAATATTCAAGTTGTGCCTGTATGAGAATGAGGAACTGAGGATGAGGAACTGATGGATGAGGAACTGATGGATGAGGAACTGATGGATGAGGAACTGATGGATGAGGAACTGAGGATGAGGAACTGATGGATGAGGAACTGATGGATGAGGAACTGAGGATGAGGAACTGATGGATGAGGAACTGATGGATGAGGAACTGATGGATGAGGAACTGATGGATGCAGTACAAGATCTAAACATTTGCCAAAGTATTTTAAAAACACATTGATCATCTTGCTTGGGGCCCAGATGGCAAACATAAAAAGAGGTGATCATATTCAACATTCAACATTTAAGATTTATATTTTCCATATGCAACAAGTACAATGGCATGCTTACTCCCCATTCCCCATTCACACAACTCCAAAAGTGGCATCACAGTGCCAATAAACAGTGCCTCCTTTGATGTGGTATGGCTGTCATTAAATAGTTGTTTGCTTTGGCTGTCCACAAGGCTCTGGGTGTGGGTTGTGACAATAACAATATTGCAAGTGTAGTTGGCTTAGTTTCACTAACCAACTAATTATTAAACTAATCATGAGGGGTTTTATTTTCTACTTTATCTTTTTGATGCCACGTGGTGTGAATTGACGCCCCTGTGCCCTAGAACAGGTCCAGCAGACGAGGCTGCCACAAGCCATCAAAATGGCTTCTTGAGGGCTCCTCCCTAAGACAATAGTTCTGTGGAGCTCCGTGGGTCTCCAACCTTGTAGCTTACAGCCAGGCAGGGTCACGGTGCGGATCAGCAGACATGTGGCCATGGCCACTTCGGCTCTGCATGGGGTCCCATCTAGGGAGCAATGCAGGTGCAGTCTGTGTGCCTGGCTAAGTCAGCCAAGCCTCAATTTTTGGGTTGGTGAGGGAGGGCTGGATTGGCAGGTCCCTTGTTGTGCTGACCACTAGTTAATCATCAGCTTGGTAGTAGTTGGAGGAATTGCCTAATTGACAAGTTGGCCCCTTTGTCTGTCACTTTTTCTGCGATGGGGAAGCAGGTGTGACTTGACGTGTCACCTCCTCTACTTCCATCGTGGTCAGCACACTGCACACAATGTCTCGTTATTGGGAATTGTTCCCAGAAACACAGCACATCCTCGACTCGCTCAGCTTCAGTCAGGGCTCCTGTTAGAGGGTCCACATAGGCGCATGTGTTCTCTGAGGCGTTGTGGCTGGAGCCCCCCGGATGAAGGCATGGAGAGTGAGTGCCTCTTCCTCTGCATCATGGGCAGCCAGGCTCTCTTGCTCAGCTGAGTCGTTTCTCGAGCTGAAAGTCTGAGACAATTTGACTCGTGAACAGCCATTTATTCTGCTGTTCAAGCATTGAAATGGCCACTAATCCTGGCTGCTCCTTCTTGGGTGTTGTTGGTTGTTTCCTAGCCCCTCAGCGATATAAAGATGATTGAGAAATGTTTCTCTTTCTCTGAGAGTAACTGCCATCTTGCCGATCCCAGTTCTGACACCAATGTGTTTGCTGCATCTTTCTCTCCATCTGAAGGTACATTTGACCTATGACCTGGAACGACTTTCCTTAAAAGTTCAGTGACAGGTTTCAGACGCCACAATGAGGTACACTCCTTTTTTTATTGTGCAGCACTTAATACCTACACTGTATTTTGTATTTAGTTCCTGTATTTAATAGTACACACAACCTTGTCTAATATTGGAATGGAGGCTGTAAACTATGTTGAATTTTGTACAATTATATCTTGATTATCTCTACCTTTATGTTGAAATAAAATGATCCATTCAAGTTATCCATCTAAATAAATGTACAAATGCAACATGGCAAACATTGTTTTATTTGTAAAATAAATGTTATAGAAATGTTTTACGTTCGGTAGTACCAAATGTTTCAAAAAAATAAATAAAAAAAAATAAATGATAATTTTAAATAAATGTTTCACCTTTCCTCCAACAGACACTTTTACGCGACAACATTTGTTATATGTTTTCTCTGTACCCTTATGCTGCTCTGCATATATTACATCACTCCTTGCACTGTCAGGTGAATCCATCATCTTGTTCATTCCTGATACATCTCCAACAACCACAAATATGTAAGAGCAAAATACACTCGTATTTGCATACGTCTATACTCATGTGTTTACTGTTGTGTTGGTTTGATCAGTTTTTTGGCCGAGCCTACGGTTATAGATTCTGAAAAGAGAGACCAATTGGATGCAGACATCACCTTACATCACCTTCGGTAAGTGCTTTGTGGTTCATTCATGTTAGATAATCATATATCGTCATGTAATCCTAGATCACCACTGCTAATTATTACACATGCTTTTGTCATTAGCTTACAACACTCATCCTGGTTTCAGGTCCAGGACGGACGTTCAAACACATACAAGCTGGGGAGCTCCCATCATGTGGGATGGCATGTTTCAAGCTGATCTGTACGACCTGAAGCACAAGACCGATAAATCTTCTGTGGCGCTCACTGTGTTCGCCGTCGGCAGGTTGGTTGGTTTCTAGAGACTTGCTTTGAGTCCTGGTTCATGTGAACTGTCAAGTCCATTTTAAAGTGGTAATTCAAGAGCTATCGTTTGTAATTTGCAGCCACCCTTTAGCTAAAAGTGAGTGAAATGCATCAGGATATCAGTTTAAAGCGCCTGCCTCTGAATGAGACAATATATTTTTTTAGACCACTTCCGGCATCTTCCCTTATTAGTTCGGAGATTACATCTTGCCTGTTCAGCATTAGTCCATGAAATGCAAAAGTTCTTAATGGCGTATCTTGCTCTCTTCCTTTATGTTCGGCTCACTCTCTCAAATCTTACCTACAGCACCATTAATGATAACTACTTATTTAATGATAATTCAACTACTACTATTACCAAAAATAGACAAAAATAATGATCATAATGTAATAATAATTGGATTATTCTGATTCTGATTATTATTATCCATCCATCCATCCATCTTCTCCCGCTTATCCGTAATCGGGTCGCGGAGGTAGCAGCTTCAGCAGGGGAATCCAAACTTCCCTCTCCCTGGCATCGACTAGCGTCGACTAGCTCTAACTTGGGGATCCCGAGGTATTCCCAGGCCAGTGTGGAGATGTAATCACCCCACTTGTACTTCGGTCTGCCCCGTGGTCTCTTCCCAGTTGGATGTGCCTGGAAAACCTCCCTCGGGAGGCGACCAGGAAGCATCCTTACTAGATGCCCGAAGCACCTCAACTGGCTCCTTTCTACGCGAAGGAGCAGCGGCTCTACTCCGAGTCTCTCACGAGGGACTGAGCTTCTCACCCTATCCCTCAGGGAGATACCAGCCACCCTCCTGAGGAAACTCATTTCGGCCGCTTGTATTCGCAATCTCGTCCTTTCGGTCATTACCCATTGCTCATGGCCATAGGTGAGGGTAGGAACGAAGACTGATCGGTAGATCGAGAGCTTTGCCTTCTGGCTCAGCTCTCTTTTGGTTACAACGGTGCGCCAAAGTGCACCCAATACCGCTCCCGCTGCACCTATTCTCCTGTCAATCTCACGCTCCATCCTCCCCTCACTCGAGAACAAGACCCCGAGACACTTGAATTCCTTCACTTGGGATAAGGACTCCCTCCCTACTTGGAGTAGACAATCTCATATAATGAGATTAATAATAATATATATATAATATAGAATAATAATAATAATAATCTCAATAATAATCACAAGATTATTATTATAATAATTATTATTATTATTATTTATTATTATCATCATTAGCAAATATCTAGTACTTAGCTATCCATCAGGTATCACATTATCATCCAAAACTTTTATTATTGTTTTTTTTATTTCGTGTTGAATTTGTGTGTCCATTTTGCCCTTCGTAAGGCCATCACATTAAAACCAGTTTTTTCCCTCCAAGGTACCTGGATGCCTACCTTGGGGCTTTCCTCAACTCCGCTGAGCAGCATTTCATGGTGGGTTTGCCTGTGAAGTACTACATATTCACAGACCTGCCCGAGAAGGTGCCCAGCCTCCAGCTGGGCCCTCAGCGAAGCCTGGAGGTCATCAGAGTGCAGGGCCACTCCAGGTGGCAAGACATCTCCATGACACGCATGAAGACGATCGCAGACACCATCGAGTCAGACATCCGTCACCACAGCACCCACGTCTTCTGCATGGACGTGGACCAGGTGTTCGCTTGGAGATTCGGATCTGAGGCTCTGTCCGATTCGGTGGCCTTGCTCCACGCCTACTACTACAACTCACCGAAGGAAATGTTCACGTACGACCGCAACCCAAAGTCCAGCGCCTTCATGGTGACAGGAGATTTCTACTACCACGCAGCCGTGTTCGGAGGCTCCTGCACCAGCGTGAAGGCCATAGCCGAGGCCTGCTACCGGGGCAGCCTTCAAGACAAGGACAGCGGCGTGGAAGCGCTATGGCATGACGAGAGCCATCTCAACAAATACTTTTGGCTCCACAGACCCAGCAAGGTGCTCTCCCCGGAGTACTGCTGGGACCCGGTCATCGGCCAACGGCAGGAGATACACGTCACCAGGATACGATGGGCGCCAAAGCAATACCAGGCACTGCGTCCAAATGTCTAAATGAAGCCCCTTGAAGCTTTGCTGATGAAGTAAATAATACATGGAATAAATGTAAGGGGATTGAATCAATAAAATATGCAATATGATTTTAGTGCTGAATTACAAATGTATGTGCCCATCCATGGGCTTGTGGCGTCATCCAGGGGATGAGACTAACAATAAGTAGTTTGTTTGTTTGTTGTTACGTTATTAGGAAGGAATTATTGCTTTTTTTTAATTAATTATTCTAAAATGTTGAATCCACACTGCTTGTGTTCATGCTATGTTGATATGTTCTTATCATCTTTGATAATGTCACAATTGAATGTTTAAATCCGTTCAAGATCAGTGTTGAGATAGATATGAGTTCTGGATCTCTTCCCTAAGTTTTGTCTCCCTTTGATTCGTTGACCATTCGTTGAAGTGTCATGGATTATCAACATCATCAAAAGCATGCTCCATTACTTGCTTCTTACAAAACCCAAATAGACTTGAACCTGTAACTGTACCCTTATTAACATGAAACTCTGACAGTAAATCTTTGTTTTGGGGATTAGGGTTATGATTCCTCTCCGGGAACCATTACCTTACCGTGGTGGAGAGGTGTGGGTGTCCCTCTGAACCTGAGAGCTGTATTAGTAGAGCAAAGAAATTTTTCGCCCATGAGCCTTGTGCGCACGTGACTTTAGGCATGAGATACATATTAGGGCCAAGACCCTCCACAAGGGTTGGTGGAGGATTTCAGAACTGCACACAGCGCTGAAACGAACTAGGAGAGTTTATAATTAATCAATGCAATTCTCCAATTTCATGAGGTCATTGAGAACACTAGTCAGTTATGAGCCGCCAGAGAACGGTGTATGAATCCAAATTTGGAATGGTACACATGCAATAAAAAAAGACACTTTTCAGACCATGGGTTTGAAATATTCTTCTAAATGAATTTAATAACATTAATACAATAACAATACATAATTAATTAAGACAATATGAACATGTAATGAAGTTGTTACACCCTATGAAGTTCTGCAGAGTGACTGTGAGACGGCCAACAACAGTCAAGGATGCTTTGTCAGTTTACTCATGTAGTATTAGCGTAACCGAAACACAGCAGAACTATGATTACGGTCTGGCATTTATACCGTGAAGATGAAGATTACAATGTCTGCAGCAGTTACAGAAGACGCAATGCACCATTCACTCATGCAACTCGCGACTGTAGTTTGTTCTGAGCAGTTTTAGTTTGGTTCATGGGTACATTTCAACAGCTCGGGACACTATGATGACTGTAAAAATGACTGTATAAGGTACTGAAAAAAACGTCTGTCGGCAAAATGTTCCTTTAACATCATAATTTTCCTAAAATATTTCCTACTGCTCCTTTAACTGCATACTGATGAAGGCGTGGTCTGTATAAAATAGGAGTAACACAGATAAGTTTTGTAGGCGTACCTTAGTGGCCAAGGATTCTGTACATTCATATCCATTCTGACACTGGATCATTTTCTCCTGATGAACCACAAACGTGTTGCAAAAATGCAAAAACGTGCACAAACATATTCCTCAGGATGTGCTCAAGAGTAGTCAGTTTTTAACACATCTGCAGGGTTATGTGGTCCATTTTCAAGCCAGAAGCCAGAAGCCAGAAGGTGAGCCGAGAGATGAGCAGCGGGGGTTCATCGAGGGCAGTTCATGCGTACACCGGAAAAGGCTTCTCCTAGAAATATCTCTCTAGTCTATGACCTTTCTTTACGAGGTTAGATTGCAGTCGGTTGTAACACAAGGGAAGCAACTAACGAAAGAAGTCAAACACATTAAGCTATAGGGTGTGCACAGGGAGACTGGACACTGGCGACGGAATCCAGTGGGACTTGAACACCCTAGCCAAAACACTATCCTAACTGATATTATTAAATGGTAAACCATGCAAGGCGACAGCCAGCACGTCTGGAGCAGTTCAGTTAGGGTTTAGGGTGTTTTGCTCAGGGAAACCTCAACACTTCGCTAGGAGGAGCCGGAGATCAAAACCAGCAACCTTCCCGTGGTCAGACAACTCTGACTCAGGCCAATTTGCCATTTCCAAAGAGCCAAAGAGCTGCTTCCATGGACTCTGGTTGTGCTGTGCTGCTCCCTTGTGGGGAGACTGTAGAATAACATTGGTTCAGAAAAACTATGTGTTTAAGCATAGGGTTATGTCCCCCAACACAGACTGTTATCTTAAATACACATATAACTATATGCTAATAACAAATAGAATAGCATCCTAACCTGGTTTAAAGTAGTCGTAGTATTCTGCCATTAAACAAATTCAAAAAAATGTTTTTACAAATAAGTTCCAGAGTCCTGGCATAGCTGTTTTAGTGGCTATTGGTTAAAAACGATATATCCTAATTGGATTTATAGACAATAACATATTTGTTGTGCTTTGTGAATATCCAGAGCATTTTGTATACATTTATTTTTCTAAAATTCTACTATCATAAAATGCTACAGGTAGTTATTTAAAAAAACATGCTGTTAAGAACCATTAAAATAGCAAAGGAGCCTCACATCTCATTGTCCCACACCTGGAGACAAATATACCAGATACCACCACTACCACCATTGAGAGCCACTGCTCTGCTAACGTAGAATACTTAATGGTTAAATGTAGACCCTTTTACCAACCCAGGGAAATTACAGCCACCATTATAACTGCGGATTACATACCTCCAGATGCTAACACTAAGCTAGCTATGAAGGAACTGTACTATTAACCAACAGCAGAACTCCCACCCAGAAGCAGCCTTTATTATTGCAGGCGATTCAGATTCAGATTCAGATTCAGATTCAGATTACTTTATTTATCCCGAGGGAAATTAAGGTGCAACAGTTGACACAGGGGGACTAAATGCACACACAAATATACTATTACCTAAAGCTAAAAACTAAATAACAACAAACTAACTAAACAAAACTAGTATAAACAAGATATAACTAAATTAAATCTAAATGTATTGATAGATGAATTGCACAATTTACAGTATTATTACAGTAATACGTAGGTATATACAATACACAACAATACGTATAGTGCAAATTGGATTTCAATCATGCCAACTTAAAGACTGTGCTCCCCAAATTGTACCAGCATGTCTCCTGCTCCACAAGAGGAGAGAGAACATTAGACCATGTTTACACCAACAAGGCTGATGCTTACAAAGCCGTCCCCCTCCCCCACCTTGGGCAGAGTAATCATGTCTCTTTGTTAATGCTGCCTAAGTAAACGCCACTCATCAAGCGTGTGAAGCCCACCGTTAGGACAGTCAAAGTGTGGCCTAAGGGAGCAGACCTCCAAGTCTTCCCTAGACTCCCACACTGACATCGACTCCTATGCCTCCTCTGTTTTAGATTACATCAACTCCAGCATTGACCCTGTCACCACCCTCAAAAGATCACAACATTCCCCAACCAGAAGCCGTGGATGAACAGAGAGGTCCGCCTACTCTTAAAGGCACTTGACGCTGCTTTTAGGTCAGGCGATGCTTGATTGATTGATTGTCTAGCCAGGGCTAATCTGAAAAAGGGCAAGACCACTTTGAAGACAACTTCAACAAAGGGTTGAGGGTTGAAGACCACTTCAACAACTCCGATCCCCGATGCATGTGGCAGGGCATCCAGGCTATCAAGGATTAAAAACCCTCCAACAACTCCCCCCCAACCACTGACTCATCCCTCCCTGACAAACTCAATCATTTTTTTGCTTGCTACGACCGGAACAACCCCGAACTGCCCACCAGGGCTACTCTCCCCGCTGACCACCAACCCCTCACCCTATCCCCCACAGACATGCGTGCGGCACTGAGCAGATAAAATGCGCAGAAGGCAGCTGGTCCTGATGGCATCCCCGGTTGCGTGCTCAGGAACTGTGCTGAGTAGCTGACCAAGGTCCTTACTGACATTTTCAACATGTCACTAGCTCAGGCAGTTGTCCCAGTGTGCTTTAAAACCACCTCCATTTTGCCTGTGCCAAAACACTCCTCTTCAGCGAGCCTCAACGACTTCCACCCTGTTGCACTCACCCACATCATCATGAAGTGCTTCGAGAGGCTGGTCCTGGCTCATCTCAAATCTGGATAAATACCAATTTGCCTACCGTGAAAACAGGACCACGGAGGACGCCATTTCCTCAGCTCTTCACTCCACTCTCTCTCACCTGGATGAGAGCAACACCCACGTGAGAATGCTGTTCATAGACTTCAGCTCAGCCTTTTACACCATCATCCCCTCCAAATTCATCTTCAAACTTGGTGACCTCATGAAAACCAAGAACCTTGACATTAACCCCTCAGTTTGTAACTGGTTATTAGACTTCCTAACCAACAGACCCCAGTCAGTCAAGTTAGACCACCTCACCTCCACCCTCACCCTAAACACCGGCGTTCCCCAAGGCTGTGTGCTGAGCCCTCTCCTCTACTCCCTCTTCACCCACGACTGCACTCCTGTACATGGTACAAACACCATCATCAAGTTTGCCGACGACACAACGGTGGTGGGCTTCATCAAAAACAACGATGAGGCAGCCTACAGGGACGAGGTCCAGCACCTGGTGGCGTGGTGCGCTGACAACAACCTGGCTCTCAACACCAAGAAGACCAAGGACCTCATCATCAACTTCAGGAAGACCAGAGCTGGCGCACACGCCCCCATCCTCATCGAGCGTGTCTCCAGCTTCAAATTCCTGGGGGTCCACATCTCCTGTGATCCGATCTGACCATGTTTGGGGGTGATTTGGGTGTCGTAAGGTTGTAATACTTCAGAAACAGGAGCAGTGGTTCTCAAACTATGGTCCGAAAAATAATTTGTAAATTAGAAAATAAATAAAAATGTTCAACTTTCCATTTTTTATAAAATTGCGCTGTATCGTTTAAAAAATGCATATCTAAAGACAGGGATAATTTGTGCCAAACAAACAAGCATAATGTGTTGAGTACTGCCACCCATGTTAGCTCTGGGCCAATAGAAACTCTGACGTGGTTGTGACATATCACGTATATCATGACTCATTCACTTCACTCTCAACAAACTGTTTCTGCTGCTACGTAGCTCGGCTTATTAGCCATCCCGCTAGCTGGCGAGCTAGATACGGATCGATATTTCAATCAGTCAGGTCAGTCCACATCATCAAGTCACACTAAGCCCAAACAAGCTAAATTCTGATTACAAAGCACCCGGAATATTGAATGTTTCCGTCTAAAGAGTAAGTAATACATCTGCCAAAAAGCACAGGCATGGGCCTAATTACTATGTGTTCTGTAACACTGTTATGATCATTTCCGTTATTTGTTCAGAGCTTTCTGCCAATTATTAGAATAAGGAGCAAGTTGAAGCACTTAATGAAAGTCAGCCTTTGACTGGCCATTTTTTATGTCTGGGTTTATAAGGACAATGCCACATCTTTTTACTATTCATAGTCATATGACTATATGACTATATATCCATATGAATATGTATTGTTACTGTTCATAGTCATAGGACTATGTCTTGTTACGGTTCATCTTGTTACAGTTCATAGTCATAGGACTGTATATTTACTGTTCATCTTGTTACAGTTCAGTCACAGGACTATGTCGTGTTACTGTTCATCTTGTTACAGTTCATAGTCATAGGACTATGTCTTGTAACTGTTCATAGTCATAGGACTGTTTCTTGTTACTGTTGCTACTGTTTATCTTGTTACTGTTCATAGTCATAGGACTATGTCTTGTTGTGGTTCATAGTCATAGGACTGTATATTTACTGTTCATCTTGTTACAGTTCAGTCACAGGACTATGTCTTGTAACTGTTCATAGTCATAGGACTGTTTCTTGTTGCTGTTGCTACTGTTTATCTTGTTACTGTTCATAGTCATAGGACTATGTCTTGTTGTGGTTCATAGTCATAGGACTATGTCTTGTTACTGTTCATCTTGTTACTGTTCATAGTCATTGGACTATGTCTTGTTACTGTTCATCTTGTTACTGTTCATAGTCATAGGACTATGTCTTGTTGTGGTTCATAGTCATAGGACTATGTCTTGTTACTGTTCATAGTCATAGGACTATGTCTTGTGACCCTTGTTACTGTTCATCATGTTACTGTCCAGTCATAGGACTGTCTTGTTACTGTTAGTGTTCAGTCATAGGACTGTGTCTTTTTGCTGTTGTTACTGTTAATCCTTTTACTGTTTACTGTTCTGAACGTTTTTAGGATCAATAACTTTATTAATATAAAATAATAATCCTGTCAAGTTGAGAATTACAATAAAATCACCCACTGTGTAAAAGAAAAAAGTCGTCTTTGTTTAATCGGCGTTACGACTTTGAGGGGGTCCTTGGAAAAAAGAAAAAATCCTGGAAGGGGTCCCAAAGCGTTGTATAACCCCTGGACTAGAGAGTATAGTTTTCTCTCATCTTGCACAATTACTCGTTGCTGCGGATGCTGTCTGAGCTGGTCGTTCTCAGCTTGTATCTCCTAGGTCAAATTAATTTTCTGCTTTGTGTGGTCAGGGGTTCATGACAGAGACTTGTGTACCTGTGAAGAGAACATTAAACAAGTAATATCCAAGAGCCGCTGGGAGAATAACCTCCACGAGAATAGACAATCAAATACAAACATTATGCTCAGGTGTATAAGGCAGAAATCCAGTAGTGATCATTGAGAATAAACAGAGACATCAATTGATACATACATATATAATTACATTATAATTACGAATTAAGAATATTGTGTAGAATGCGACACGATGCCATGACACACACCCACACACCCACACACCCACACACACGCATGCCCACACACCCACACACCCACACACCCACACACCCACACACCCACACACACGCATGCCCAGTGCACACACAAATGAAACATGTGCACACACACAATGAGACGTACATACACACAGTGTGGTGGGAAATTCTCTAATACACGTCCAGTGGTCTAATTCTGAAAACTGTTTAAGAATAAAGTCGTCCAAAACTAAATACGTCTTACTGTTGTGGTTACCCACAACAGAAGGGTAATATTTGGAGCGGGAGTTTTGAATGGAACGGCCCCTACCGGTGTGACACACCGGTAGGGGCCCATCCTGATAAATAACGATACCTCCTCTGACCCCGCCTCTGCAACTGCTCTCTTGTGACTTGGGGTCTTAAGGGAGATATCCCCCCCCCCTCACCACCCCTCCTCCTCAGCAGCCATAGATTAGGGGAAAGAATTAGTATCCCAATTTATCCAGATGTACCCAGTCAATGTCCGCAAACGGCTGAATCCAAATGTCTTTGTCAGTTGTCTTGTTGTCAGCTTGTGTTGTTGTATGTCAGCCGACACAAACGCACGGGTGATGCTTCTGCTCAAAGCCCTGTCTATCATGTTTCCAATACAAGGAATTCCACAAAGAAACACTAAAAGTCCCCAGATTTCCTTACATTTATTCACGTGTAGATCTCCTAGCGGTTGGCGATCTGTTTGCTACGATGCACATATCAAAAGTCACCTCTGGATCTATTGTCACCGTTACAAGGGGAATAGGTTGTGGGGCCACACGGGTCTCATAGGATGTGTGCAATTGCTATCTCTGTCATTTAACAATGTCGTCGGGTCGAACTCCGTGAAATCTTCACTGGGTCCGGTAGCCGTCCCCATCATTATTAGACACATGGCCGTACTGTGAGTCATACTGTATGTCGAGCCATGATGGGGGACGCATGGGAGGATGATGGCATTAAGGAACAAACATAACACTGGGATTTACCCGTTGTCTCGCGCTGTGTGATTAGCATACCTCCACCACATGTTGGAGGCATATGGGTGTTGTGGATTTGGATGATGCATCCATGATGCATATACGCTGCGAGGGTTAGTGCGCGTTCTCTTGTAATGATAAAACGATATAAACGGTTCAGATAAGTCGTCTCTCACATTGTAGTTAGTACACAAATCCCAACCTAACAGAGGATCCACAATAACAGTTATGTTTAACAGTTAAACAAATCAGCGTTCCTCGCACGCCGCACAGTCGACGGAAAGGATGCCACAGGCGAAGCCTGGGTCGTCTTCCATCATGGTTGGTAGGTTGTATAGTTGGGGATTCGTTGTTGGGGTTTGAACCTGAGTGCTGTTAGTGGGGTGGCACTTCCTAAGTGCTCCTTTGGCTCCTTTGGTCGGTGTGTCCTCAGGCAGGACAGTGATTTGTCTGCAGTGGCGTCCCCGTCCGGGAACTTTCACTGCTGAATGAGTCGTGAGAACCTGGACTGGCTCAGACCACCTTGTGTGGTTCCAAGCCTGACGTCTGTGGTTTCGTACCACCACCCAAACTCCTGGTTTGAACGTGTGGAGTGGGCCTTGTGTTGGCTGTGGTAACGCGTGGTCATATTCCTGTTAAAGCGTTTCAGAAAGGGAAGAACAGTAAGCCAACATCAAGACATCACTTATCGTTGAGGTATCCCCGGTAAGCAGGCCAATACCTGTGTTCGGGGGGCGGCCGAACACCACCTCGTAAGGTTACAAACTGGTTTTAGGGCGTATCCATATTCGCATGTGCTTCAGCACCACGGGTAACGCTTAAGGCCAGCTAAGACCTGTTTCGAGGCACATCTTGGCCAGCTTGTTCTTTATTGTGCCAGTCTCTCTCTTGACTGCGCCTGCGCCCTGTGGATGATAAGCACAACGTTTCTTCAGATCAATGCCATAAAATCGTCCCAGCTCTGTTACTGCTCTGTTTGCAAATTCAGATCCGTTGTCGCTGGAAATTGTACGCGGTATCCCCCATCACGGAATAATCTCGGTTACCAATGCCTTCGCAACTGTTTGGGCATCCGCTTTGCTCGACGGAAACCCCTTGACCCATTTTGAAAACATGTTGACGATGACCAAACAGTACTTTTTACCCTCTGCTGGAGTTAGTTCTATGAAATCCATCATCAGATGATCAAAGGGAGCATCTGGTTGAGGATGTCCGGCCTGGTCTGCGCCCCTCGCCCCACATTTCATTGAGCACACAAAGCATCGTGAACAAAACATTTATTGAGAATCCTTTTGTGAACCAATGTTGTTGTAGGGCACTCTCGATCCCTCAATTTGACACGTGGTCTCGCCCATCTGTCAATTTAGCATAGTATGGAAATAACCACGCTGGGAGGCAAGGTCTCCCGTCCGGGGCCTTCCACACTCCCTCCATTTAAACGCATCCCACCCGCACCCACACTGCCGTCTTGTGCGGTTTAGCCTGTCCGTCTTACCTGTGTGTGCGTTGCATTTGATAACCGCAATCTGGTGAGGCAACAAGATGGCATCTAATAGTTTTGAATAGTTAGATTGTGGTGCAATATGTACTTGCCTGACGATGTTTGACGAGCCAAAGTTGTGCACCACTCCAAACGCATACCTGCTGTCCGTCTGGGTGTCTTCTGTTCCAATAACAAGGTCAGTGGTGAGTAGCCTACAAAATCTATCGAAGCCACAACAGCTTTCTCTGCTGCGGCTACCGCCTTCTGGCACCTCGGTAGCCCTGCTGCCACTGGATCCAACCTGCTGGAAAAATAGGCTGTCGGCCTAAGTCGTCCCCCATGCTCCTGTGTCAACACTGACGTCCTAAAGTTCCATTTAACGTCTGCCATCTGAATGAATGGTATGGTCTGGTCTGGTAGCCCTAAAGTCGGGGCTGATGAAAGTGCTGATTTCATCTCTGTGAACTCTGCTTCTGGCGTCCACGTGACCCTGCTGTGGGAGGTCAGGTCAGGCCCGTGTGCGATTGCGCTCAGCGGGCTCTCCAGGGTGCTGTAATCTAGAATGAATTGCCTGCAATAGGATCCATTCCAAGTCTTCCAAGTCTGCCTGAATGGCAGCATTGTTAATGGTTGGGGACTCACAGTACCCTTGGGAAGTCTGGTCCAGGTGAAGGTCTTTCCTTTAAAGGTAAAAGCGAACCAGAACTGGCTGTCTGGGTGTACTGGTACAGAAAATAATGCATTAGACAGATCAACAAAACAGAAAATAATTTGTATTGTCTGGTATTTGAGAAAGCATGGTTTATCAGGGCTCTCTATGACTGTGACTTTGGGGTGAATAGAGATGAACACATTCGCGACCGTATAGTCGTGGGCATTCTGGATAAAATCCTGAATCACGTAGACTGCAGCTGATGTCAGATCTTACGCTACCACAGACTGTTCAGAGTGTTCACCAGACAGAGGAGGTAGCATCCCATGTTCACCAACAGGGGGAGACATTATCTGCAGTACAGGAAACACAAAATAAATCAGCAGGCAAGGGAAAAACACAGTGAAGGTCAAAAAGTAGAGACCACAGAGACCAAGGAGAACCAAAATGTGGAAAGTGTGGCAAGATGAAGCACAGAAGTCAGGAAAGGTGTCCTGCGGTGAAGTCAACCTGCAATAAATGCAAAAAGGTGGGTCACTGGGAGAGAATGTGTCTCAGTAAATCAGTCAGAGAAGTGACAGAGACTGTTTCACAGACTCCATACTAGAGCAGTCAAGTGTTACACTGTGATGTCCTGGTGGTCAGTTTGACTGTTTGGGGATATTTAGAGAAAGCTTAACATATAAAAGGAAAGCCATATTCATTCCCAGGGTATGTTATCCGTGGGCGGACTGTAAACAATCTACTAAGCAGAGCCACAGCATCTGAAATGGGGCTAGTAAAGCGCATTGAAGAACTCCACAATGTATTTGGAGAACATGGAACTCTTAAAACAGAACCAGTTAAAATCTGGTTAGAAGAGAACGTTCAACGATATGCGGTGCACACAGCATGCAGGGTCCCTTTGCCTCTCGTGAAAAGGGTAAAGGAGGAGCTGCAGCGCATGGAAGATCAGTGTTCTCACTGGTGAGTTGTCACATGGTCTAATCACTCCAGCATCTAGTAGTGACCTAAACATCGGTGTAATCCCTTCTATCGCTTCCTTCTTCAATGGATACTGATGTGCGCATGGTCGATAATCTGATTTCGGAACCACCTCCAGGCTACAGGCTACACACTTTTAATCAGTCCCACATCATATTTCCTCTTAGCCCAAAGTGATGCAAGCAAATCCTGTAGCTCAGGAATCACTTCCTGTGCTGCTGATACCATCTGACTGTCAAATGGCTCATGCCTCCTGTCCCCTCTCAACTAAATGTCATGTTTCCCTCACACAAATGCACAATGTGTCTTTTTGAAAACCCTCTTCCCATGTACTTCTGTCATGTACACATCTCCCTCCCCGGTGGCCGTCCATCCCTTAGCCTCTCTGCACTCAGCCACCCAGAGGCCCAAATCCCTCCACTGGTCCTGTCGTTCTTTGGAGAGGGACACGTGGGGGAATGACGCTGGGATGTCAAAGGGAAAAAGATTATCATTGCGATGGTGAGAACGAATTGTTTTCATGTGATCAAGGGATGGTCTTAGTTGAACGTGGTCCTGACCAATAGATGTCTTTGATCTTTATCCTCTCTTCCTGACCAAACCACTTTTCCTCATATCGCTCATCTCGCCCTTCCGATATGTGTGTGGTGCAGTGTCGTTCTTGTGGATGCATGTGTTGGGCCCCTGGAATGGCTCTGTCCTTAGCCATGTCTACTAACTGCTGATTAACTGCCCCTACCGCCGTGGGGATCAAACCATAGGAGTAAACGTACGTAGGGATGTCAGAGTCACATTTAACCATTGCATGCGTTATGACACCACCACTCCATCCGGAGTGGATTCTATTTGCAACCCCAAACGACACCCCAAGATCTCTTCCCAACAGATTTAACGGCACACATGTTGAATAAAGAAATGAATGTTGCGTGAAGTGTGTTGTCTGCGTCAACTGCTGGGAATGGTTAATTTACCACCACACCTGATGCGGTTAAAGCTCGCACCGTTCGCTTGGTTATTTTGACGTTAGGAAGAGGCTTCTCCCGTATAACCGAGTGTATGGCGCCTGAATCCACAAGAAACTGTGTCTCTACCCCTTCTATTGTCAATGTTATCACGAGGAGAGAATGCCAGTGTGTTAGATCCAAATATGCAAATGTCTCCGGGGGGTAATATTTGTGTTCAAAATGTGCGTGATTGCTAGTGAAATGTGTGAGTGCGTGTCTGGTACGGTACGTTCCTTGTGCTGTCTCCTACTCTCGCCCTGGCCTGGATCCACCGCTACAGCCGAATCCACCACCTCTCCTCCTTCGCTGGATAGTCAGTCACTCTGGGGTCCGTGGTGGCCCCTGTCGTTGGCCCCCACAGAGATCGTTCTTTCTGTGGTCAGGCTCAGGGCACTCTCTAGCCCAGTGTCCGACTTTACCACAGTTGAAACACTGTCTGGTTTCCTCCTGTCCTCCCTTCCGGGCGTCGAGGTTGAGTGATCGTGGGCGGGTGCCTCCCCCGCTCCTTCTGTCTCAGCCTCTCCCGCGACCTTGGACAGGCCCCCGGTACATGGTGAGGGTGGCGTTGGGCAGGTCGAGGGCCCGCTCCTCCCCCGCTCTCTTTCTCTCCTCTCTGGTTCATTCTTCGTTTTGGACTATTTCAATAAGAAGTGCTCCCTGCCATTCGATTAACAAACCATTTATCTTATCTGCGGTCCCTCAGCTGGTAGGGCCAGCTGAGTAAGGCCTGCTCGATTCTCCCAATGTCTGCACCAAGATGGAGTGTAAGCAGACGTCGGACCTCACCTATGGTAGGCCTTACCTCCCGCACCAGGGGTAGGAGTCTGTTGTAGAATGCGCGTCCACCTTTTTCCCCATGGCTTGTGGGCGCCCTCTATAACACTTCATGTCTTTTTGGGACCAGGCCCAAAACACCTGCATCGGTTATGCTCCACCAAGGGGCAGCGAATCTCCTCTCCGTCGCCATCAGAGGTCTCGTCCCTCGTGTCCGACTGGATGGTTGGTTTTCTACCGGGCTTCTTTCCCTTGGCAGGGGGCTGGTTTCTGCCGCGGCCCGACCCTTAGCTGTAGCTGTAGATGTATAGGCCGGAGGGAGGGCCTGGAAGGTCATCAAGGTTGAGGTAGAGTGGAGCTGTGGGACTGTTGTTGTGCTTTCCTTCCCGTGGTGCTGGAATGGGTGCCTCAGCTTGCGGAGGGTGGAGGGTGGTGCATGGTCCAGGTCAGCATCTATTTTAGCAAAACTAGACACCGACAGGTCAGGTCCCTCCCTCTGCGCTGACTGCACTACCCACCTGGCTGTCTCATCTTTCCACAGAGAAAACATTTCCCAATCTCCTTGATACCTATCCTTTTTATTCTTAGCCTTCTCAGTGGCTTTTTGTTATAATTTTATGTGCTCCACAATTGTGCCAAGCTTAAGCTTCCGTTACTCTCCCAATCTGCGACAGAGCGTACTGCCTCCGGACCATATGCTGTTTCCATGATGATGCAATTAGTATGGGAAAGAGTATGGGTTTTACTACAATTATTTTAGTATTCTCTAACAACAAAAAAGATACTGGCTCCTCATTTGAGAGGCCCGTAGGGATGATCAGTCAATCAGCGTTTCCACCCAGGGGGTCCTCCTCGTGGAGAGCGACGATCCCACTTCTGACACCAAGTTTATGGTGGGAAATTCTCTAATACATGTCCAGTGGTCTAATTCCGTAAACTGTTTAAGAATAAAGTCATTCAAAAAACTAAATAAGTCTTACTATCGTATTTTATTCAAATCACACAACAACAATCAATAGGTTGGGCGCTCAGTCCAGAAGTTCTAACCACACGTCTCAAGGCAAGGTGTGCAGAGAAAAGTCCAATGCACTTACAAGAGCGTCCCTTCCTTTCAACAGTTTCTCCGCATACAGGTGTCCTGTAACTCAATTGATCAGCTCAGTGACGTGCGCCCTAGCTCATCTCTGTCCTACTGACAGTAGTCGAGAATGGCCAGGGTCGTCGAAAGGCGAGCTGGCACCGAGGAGGTCTAGGTTGGTAGTAGTAAATAATTCAACTGAGAGAGAGAGAGAGAGAGAGAGAGAGAGAGAGAGAGAGAGAGAGAGAGAGAGAGAGAGAGAGAGAGAGAGAGAGAGAGAGAGAGAGAGAGAGAGAGAGAGAGAGAGAGAGAGTTCAACTGTATGTATCGCTGGCCTGACCCAGGTGTGTTTTGTTCTTTCTCGTTGGGTGTAATAAATACAAAGAACACCTCTCTTCTATTACAAACAGCTTAGATGGGGCATAGATGGTCACAACAAACAGAGGTTTTTTTCCATTACCACACACACACACACACACACACACACACACACACACACACACACACACACAGGAAAGACAGCCGGTCCTGTGCTGAGGCGTCGGGTTCGAGTCCCTGCAGCTCCAACCTTTCCTGCAGCTGCCAACAGGGGGCGTACTTTAGTTGAATTTTATATTATATGAATGTTGAAATTCAAGAAAGATACTTTCTTCATCATGGTTTTTCCTTTTGTATTTTTGTATGAAATATAAAGCAACCATAGACCAACTTTAACACCGTTGGTCCCTGTTCTCAGACGTTTGCATGTAAACTGTGTGGAGAGAACACTTTTGGTTTTTGACTGTCACACTGTGGTCAGCCGTCGGAGAAAAGACACGGATCTGACTCGTCAGGGAAAACAGTATGTATCTAGTATACATACTAGACAGGGAAAATAATACTGAAGCTACTTAATTTTACATTCCGTAGGACCGTTGTCATTTTTTCCGTTTTATTGCACAACTGGTTTAAAAGTTCATGCTGCGGTTATGCTTAATAGGCACAATGCATTCTAGTGTTTTTCTACGAGGCTTCTGTTATGCCGCACAACACTGATCGTAGCTGGCGCGGTCTTCTTTTACAGAAGCGTCCTCCTGGGTGCAGTAACCCCAGGTGGACGCAAGGTGGAGGCAGAGGACCGTGGCTGGAGAGGGGAGTGGCGTGATGCTGGGATCACAACAGTTGCTGTCGTGTTCATGTGACCTACAGCCTACACATAAAATACACACGGCCACAGGAGTGTGCTATCATTTAAGTTACAAGTGTTTCAAGTTTCAGCCTTTTCTAAAAAAGCATTGACTCTCTTCAATGTCTGCAGGCTGTAATCGTAGCAGATGTTATTATTGTAGGCATAACTGTGACTATCAACTCGGGGAGACCCACACGCACACAGACTCAGAGTTTAATGAATAAGAACAACATTTATGTGCCATTTAGGTGCCTGGAGAAGTGGTTATTATACTTATACCAATTATTATTTTTAAAATCAGCCGTTCCAGCAAAGGATAAACAGTGACATGTAAGACTACTCTTGTATATTTAGTTTGCCAAAAATTTTTGGTGTGCAAATCGTTTTTGCACACTGTCATTTAAGGTCTGCTGCTTGACTTCAGGGAGTAAGGATCATAATTAAATCAACATTAGCCAACATTAGAGGTGCAGTTCTAAATCTAAAATCGAAATCTGGAGGATTGAATCCTCTTTATTGGTACATACATGTATACACAGTTGATCTGCATTTGACCCATCCTAGAATTAGGAGCAATGGGCAGCTATTGTATATCCAGCGCCCGAGGAGCTGTGTAAGGGTCTGGTGCCTTGCTCAAGGTCCAGTGCCCAGGTGTTGAGGGGACTTGAACCAGTGAACCCCTCGGTTCCACGCCTCACCACAGACATAAGGTGAGACAACCACATATTTCTGCATTTTAAGCGAGCTATTCCTGATTACATCCACACATGACAGTCGTACAACTATTATCTCACCTTACATGTAGTGTAAGGTTTATTTTCTAAGTTTTTAATTTTTTTATTTTTTAAATAAGTGGCATTCTCTTGTCACAGATAGTGAAGGCCAGCGTGTGCCCCCTTTATAAAATGAACATTATTTGTAATGGGGCAGTTTGCTTTATATTGGTCGACTTTTCAGAAAACCTTGAAGTGAGACATGTGCTTGAATTGTAAACAAAAAGAGGCCAGTGCTGTAAAGCAGTGGTTCCCAACTGGTCCCACATGGTTCCCAACTGGTCCCACATGGTTCCCAACTGGTCCCACATGGTTCCCAACTGGTCCCACATGGTTCCCAACTGGTCCCACATGGTTCCCAACTGGTCGAGCCTCAGGACACACATGTGTCATTTATTAGGCCTTTAGTCACGTAACCTCCCCTCCCCATTTACCAATATTGCAACAATGTTTTCATGTACTGTTAAGAAACATTGAGCGAACAAAAGGCTGCAACAGTTGGGCCTGAACTAATAAGCCATTCAAACATGAATCAACATTTAAAACATCATTTATGGGCTTCTTTCTAAACTCTTAAGGTTCGGCATATGCTCTGCGTGCGCCCCACTCAAAATGCCCTCACGACCCACCAGGGGAGAACCACTGCTCTAAATACCTCATATGGGGGACCAGATTTTCAAAGCCCCAAACCAGGACACTTAAGTTTACCGGCTGGACTGCCCGCCTGTAGGCCCCGCTTACAGTATCTACCATGGGAATAGAGTGGGGTTCCTGTCTGTAGTTCACAACACACAGTGTGTAACAGTTGAAGTAACGTAACGAAAAAACTTTGGACATTTTCAGTTTCCGATGCAAATTGCACATTTTCGGGGGATAGCGTAAGGTACAAATTATACAGGTATCCACAACAACATACAGTCTGCCAATATTAGGGTATGGAAAAGACTGAGATTTTCAAAGGGTGCCTGCAAATGGCCTCAAACACTCCGATTTTCAACCAGCTTCGTACCATTAAAATCTGGGTAGTAAATGCAAATTATCAATTCCCATCCATTTGACCAGCATTCAGTTTGGCAAGTTTGTTCACCAGCAAAAGTCCGCCTGATGACACGTCTTGTCCTCAAGGGCTTTTGTTCAAACTGTTGTTCTCTGTTCACGTAGCACCAATTTGTACTGCATGGACAGCCCTGTGGTAGGAAAAGCCTTCAGCCGAAAATGCTTTCATCTTCATAGCTCACAATAGAATAAATATTAAAAATAATTAAAATAATAATTTATTTTTAATCACCAAAGATGAAGTGCAAACATTACTAGAGACGATACTTATCTGGGATTCAGAAGTTAAACAATAGCTATACTTCACAACACATCGCCGGGAACCAGCAAGTGTTTGCAGTTCCTGTTTGGTCACAAAGATATCCGTTTGGCCTCAGAGAAACCCAATCGGGAGTGCAAGGCTATATTTCTACAGTGGCCAGTCTACGACACAAGTTGGATTTTAAACCTTTACAGACCCTTTGTCTCAGGACGTTGGTGTCCGGACAGGACATGTGTCTTCTGTCACAAGCTTGTCTTCCCACCGGCTATTGAAAAGGTGTTGTTTTTTCGATTGTGGCCAAGTTTGTGCTCTCTGGGTTTCCGGGAAGACAATGCTATCTTTTTAGTTGTTGTTAGCAATTATAAGTAACAAGTACAATTAGTACAATTCCATAATGGCAAGGGCATTCAAGCTTTGTGTGTTGGACATGACAAAGAAAGGTGAGATCACTAATGGCTAATGGGAACATTGCATTACGATCTCCTGAAACCTTTGTGTGCGCTTCAGATGCCATATTTTAAATTAGACCTCAAATACAAGGGGGAAATGTTTTGGTATTCAAAAAAGAGGAGGGGGGGGGGTTATGATTGAGATGCAGTTTGGCCAATGTTTACATGAAGGGTTTAAGTTGTACCCATGCCGGCCAATGGTGGCATGCGAGAAGGCGGGACATAAGGAGAAATTTTAAGTAATGCGACTCTAGGAAGCAAAAGCCGAATCTCAGACATTTTTGGTGATTTAGAAATCCCGGCCGGACACTTTTTTTGGGATCCCAAAAAGAGGACAAAAAAGGATGTCTGGTCCACCTATCCAATACGATCAGTGTGAGATAGGAGGTATAAGAACTGTGCGTCGGGAGCTTCTTGGAATGGGTTTCCATGGCCTCACAGCTGCACACCAGCTTCACAGCACCTTGCGCAATACCAAGCGTCGGCTGGAGTGGTGTAAAGCAGGGGTTCTTAAACTGGGGTCCGACCCATAGCCAAGGGTTCCGCTAAATAATTTGACACATCCCATCAATCATGACTTATTAACTTCACTCGCAATGAACCGTTTCTGCTGCTGTGTAGCTCTGCTTATAAGCCATCCCATTAGCTTGCATGCTAAATATGGATCTATATTTCAGTCAGTCAGGCTAAGCCCAAACTAGCAAAATTGCGAATATTCTGCGACACTTTTGTCGATATATTTTTTTTAGACCGAAGTGTGTTATGTGTCTTCAGGTGCGAACAAAGCCATGAAGCCAGCCAAGCTAAAGCGACATCTGATTACAAAGCACCCGGAATATCTGTGTTACAATTTTGGAGGGGGTCCTTGGAATTTTTTATTCCCTGTAAGAGGTCCCTGGCCCCAAAACGTTTGAGAACCCCTGGTGTAAAGCACGCAGTAAATGGACTCTGGTATGATGGACTCACTATCTGGTAGTCTGATGGACGAATCTGAGTTTGGCGGCTGCCAGGAGAACGCTACCTCCCAGAATGCATAGTGCCTACTGTAACGTTTGGTGGAGGAGGGATAAAGGTCTGGGGATAAAGGTCTGGGGCTGTATTTCTCAGGGTTTGGGCTAGGCCCCTTAGTTCCAGTGAAGGGTACTCTTAATGCTAAAGCATACAAAGACATCTTAACCAATTGGGCGCTTCCAACTTTGTGGCAAGTGGAGCGCAGTTTGAGGATGGCCCTTTGCTGTTCCAGCATGACTGTGCCCCTGTGCACAATGTGAGGTCCATAAAGACATGGGTGAGTTTGTTGTGGAGAAACTCGATTGGCCTGCACAGAGGCCTGACCTCAAACCCATTGGGCACCTTTGGGCGGAATTAGAACGCTGACTGAGAGCCAGGCCTTTTCATAGTTGCATAGTCTCATCGTTTTTGAATGGGATGTCCAACAAGCTCAAAAAGGTGCAATGGTCAGGTTTCAACTGGCTTTTGGCCATATAGTGATATAGTGATAACTTAAATACCCTTCAAGGAGCCGGAGATAGTAAGCTAACCACTATGGTTGAAGCATTGATCTGTTGAAGAGTGAGTGAAGAAACGGGGTAGAAAAACTGCAAAGTTGATGAGGTGATTGCAGGTGTGCGACTTGAGCAGGGGGCTGGGAGAATGAGTGGAGTGCCACGGTCACAAGACACACACACACACACACACACACACACACACACACACACACACACACACACATACACACAAGAGGGGGAGCCAAACAGGGGAGCACAGGAGACATGAGGGGGAGAGAATATTGCTGTGATAACGTTGTCAAATCCTTTGAGGCATGTCCATGATTACAATAGTTTTTAATTAGAATAGAAAGACATTTGACATTTTTTAAATAAAATAAGAAACATGAAATATGTCACATTTCAATGACTGTGCTCTATGTAGGCCTACATTCAGGTGTTCTTCAACACTGACAGCATAAGTTATACCACAATGAATATATCATATATAAATGTATGTTTCGTACAGAGGTGAAAGTTGTTTCCATAACGCTGGAAGACAGCAAGGTTTGCAAGCTGTAGCTTAGCTTCGCCTTCCAAATGTTTGGATAAGACCAGCCTCTCCGTTTGCGACTTAAAAGGCAACCCCTTGGAAAGAGTTCCCCTTGACATTTACACAAACCTTCGGAACATAACACACACACACACACACACACACACACACAAACACACACACACACACACACACACACACACACACACACACACATGTACACAGACACATGCACACACACACACCAACACACACACACGCACACTCACACACACAAACACACATAAGCACAAAACTTTCCAAGCTTGATTGTGCAAGCTTTCTTTGCCATTTAGTGCAGTGAATGTTGCTTGCATCTTACTACCGTTATTGGGTAGTAGAATTACATGTTTAAAATAGTATCTACTATCTAACTTTGTTAGAAGTTTGGGATTGGAAGTTTTGGATTTTCGGGTTTTTCGGGTTTAATAGTTAATGGTGCATGCAGGTGGGCCTATATAGGCAATAAAGACAGAGATTGTTATTAAAAAAAAAATGGAAACCATCTTTAAAGTGAACGATTTACGATTCCCAACAAGTGATTCCCAACAACTCACCCATTGTTATCAAACGTTAACCACTAAGCATCCGCTGTGTGTCGGATGGCCTCAGATTTCCGACTCATTTGAAAGTTCTTCAGTGTTTAACGGCTTCAATGACCTCCACTGGGATGTAGGACAAGACACATAATGGAAACAGGAATTATATACAGCAATATATATTTATTTATTTGTGTGTGTTCTTGCTGTTCTTGTTGGAGTGCAGTGGCAACCAAACATATTTAGGGTTATTAGTAAGTTGTGAACCTCAAATTCAGGGGGAGGGTTGGGTGAGTGGAGAGGAAATGGGTGTTGAGAACTCCTCCTATAAGCCACCCTGCATTCCTCGACTGCTCCTCTGTGCATTTGGTAGATAGATAGAGACACAGAGAGAGAGAGAGAGAGAGAGAGAGAGAGAGAGAGAGAGAGAGAGAGAGAGAGAGAGAGAGAGAGAGAGAGAGAGAGAGAGAGAGAGAGAGAGAGAGAGAGAGAGAGAGAGAGAGAGTAGGGACCACCAAGAAGAGGAGAGGACGTACAGACCAGGGCAGCCAGCAGTAGATAAAGCCTCACTGTTTAGCAGGAGTTCGACTACTGACTTGGGTAGGCCTACACAGCGCTTCCAGGACAAATTGTACGGGTAAGGACTTTCTCTCACATATTTCCACCTTGGAGTATTCCCCCCCCCCCTAAACAATTAAAGACAATTTAATTCAACAATTTAATTTAAAAAAAAATTTTAATAGTCATTTAAATAGTCAGTTCAAATTTAACATTTCATCGATTTTTTTTGGATGTGTATGATTTAGAAAAGGTCAATGTAAAGAATGCCGTTAATGTGTACATTCCTCTGGTTCTGGCTGTGGCCACAGGGGCCTATTATACAAACCATGTGTGGAGCTTATGGGTAACCAGATACACGCCTCACTAAGCTGTCATTCATCTCAGAGATCCACAGGGTAGCGACGGGCCAGGGGGACAAAAGCCTGGGCAGCCATGTGCATGGGGCAAAGAACACACCCACCCCTGAACGTGTGTGTGTGTGTGTGTGTGTGTGTGTGTGTGTGTGTGTGTGTGTGTGTGTGTGTGTGTGTGTGTGTGTGTGTGTGTGTGTGTGTGTGTGTGTGTGTGTGTGTGTGTGTGTGTGTGTGTGTGTGTGTGTGTGTGTGTGTGTGTGGGGCTTTTGGTTGTGTATTATCTTTATAAACACCAATACTTAGAATAAGGATAAAATAAGGATGCCATATTTGAGGCTAAAGTTATTATACAAAATGTTATGTATGCTATGAGTGCTTCCCTGACTTGAGTGAATCGCTTCTTTTACTTGAGTGGTTTCCAATGACTAGATCCATAGAACCGTTTACATAACACATTGCAACATTACAGAGAGAGAGAGAGAGAGAGGAGAGGAGAGAGAGGAGAGAGAGAGGAGAGGAGAGAGGAGAGAGAGAGAGAGAGAGAGGAGAGGAGAGAGAGAGAGTGAGAGATTGCATA
Source organism: Muraenolepis orangiensis (assembly GCA_027704905.1). Taxonomy (NCBI): domain Eukaryota; kingdom Metazoa; phylum Chordata; class Actinopteri; order Gadiformes; family Muraenolepididae; genus Muraenolepis; species Muraenolepis orangiensis. The sequence goes on from CM051002.1 coordinate 5,036,427, forward strand.
GTTGTATGTGGACGATTTATACCAGCACAGCATGCATTTCAGCTGGTACAACTGGTACACAAAGATGATCATACATAAAGAAACAGTGTATATTATGCAAACAGTCTTTTGTACGTGAAGACGTTAAATGAGTTCATCACGCGTCGAGTGCTTCTTTCAGGGACATTTTTTCATTGGCCTTTTACAATGGAAAGAAATTGTATTAAGGAAATTGACCCCTGTAGCTAAAGACCTCCTTCATTCTTGCTGCTCTGCCACTTTCAGAGCAATATGTTCCAGAGAGTGAGTTGCCGCGGTGTAATCAAATGTAATGTTGATTACACTTCTAGCCTAGCCTAGCCTATACTTCTAGTGCAACGTCTGCCAGTCTCTTCTCCTTTGGTCCGACCATTGCGGTAAAAAATAAAAAAGTCTTCATGATCATCAGACGACATCCTTGTTTACATAGAGAGCACAGAGTTTGGTGGTGGATGATTGGTCTGTCTGATGCGGATGGAGCTCTAGAGATAGGGTGGGGGGGGTGGGGGTGGAGAGAGAGGAATTCCCCAGTCAAACACACATGATAGATGGACACAGATAGTCGCCGTGCTGCAGACCCTTACAAAGAGCGATGTGAGCGAGAGAAGGGCGGGGGACTAAAATGAGGGGGCAGGGAGAAACCAGGACTAAGGTCGCTGCTTCTGAGCTGAAGGGGAGGGAGAAAGCAGACATGGCTGACAACGGCATGCGGGAGCAAAGTGTGCTGAGCTAGTAGAGTATGCACCACAGTCACCGCACAACCATTTTTCATTCCGCTGGGTATGATTTATAGACCCGCACATTAGTCCACATTAGTCTGCAGTCCTTTAAAAAGGAGTTTGAAATTTGAAGATTCTTTATTTTTGCACAGTGCAATGGAATGCTTACACCCCATTCACTATGATGGTTGAATTCTCCACAACAATAGTATTAACAATAATATAAACACTAATAAAGAAAACAATAAATCAAGAATGATACTTGGTACTGGTTTCATGAAGTACCGTGTAACCTACAAAGCTTTTCGTTTTCGAAGAGTGCCTTAGTTTACAGATTAACATAACAGTGTGTGTGTGTGTGTGTGTGTGTGTGTGCGTGTGTGTGTCTCTGTGCCTGTGTGTGTGTGTCTCTGTGCCTGTGTGTGTGTGTGTGTGTGTGTGTGTGTGTCTGTGTGTGTGTGTGTGTGTGTGTGTGTGTGTGTGTGTGTGTGTGTGTGTGTGTGTGTGTGTGTGTGTGTGTGTGTGTGTGTGTGTGTGTGCATGTGTCTGTCTGTCTGTGTGCGTGTGTGAATGTGTGCGTGTGTCTGTCCATGTGTGTGTGTGTTAGTGTGTGTGTGTGTGTGTGTGTGTCTGTCCGTGTGCGTGTGTGAATGTGTGTGTGTGTAATTGTGTATACAGAACCAGAAGGTGCGCCTGTCAGTCGTCATGGTCTTGCTCCTGCTCTCTGTAACTGTGATGCACCTGGTCACTCTGGCCCTGCTCCTCATCGCCACCATGGAGAAGGTGAGTACTGCAGCCGCCGTCCAAGCACATACACTGTACACCATACACTGTACACCATACACTGTACACCATACACTGTACACCATACACTGTACACCATACACTGTACACCAGCGGTTCTTCAACTGTTTGGGGACAGGGACCCTCTGACAGGGGAAAAGAAAATCCAAGGGCCCCCTCATCAAATCGTAACACAGATTAAACATACGCTTACTACCATGTGTACTCTTAGATGCCATTGAAACTATTTGTATTCTAAAAATGTTCAACCTAAATACTTCAGACCCGTTTCACAGTAATAAACAGAAACACATTTAAATTTGAATCATGTAAAGACCACTTACCCATAGCGAGTGAAGTGAATGAGTCATGATATACGTGAGATACGTGTGTCATACGTGAGATATGTGTGACAATCATATCAGAGTTTCTATTGGCCCAGAGCTAACATGGGTGGGAGTAATCAACACAATATGCTTGTTCGATTTGCAAATGGTCCCCGTCCCCAGATGATTTTAAGGAAACTATTTATATTAGCAAATTTATCAAATAAAACAAAATAAAACGTTTTATTTTATTTGACAAATTATTCCGCGGACCCCCTAGCTATGGGTCGGTCCGCGGACCCCAGTTTGAGAACCCCTGCTGTACACTATACTGTTGGGTAATACAACACTATACAGACATAGTCAATACATTAATATTAAGTCAGAACAATCGAACACACTACACTAAGGAATGCAGAACATCCACATCCTTGTCACATGCCACGCTGGTATGTATTACTGTAAATACGCAATAGTCATTGACCCAGGGCTAAGTCTGGGCTTAATTTCCTCTCTCCCTTTGTAGTCCTGGTGGGTGTGGAGCGATTCAGAAGTCACAGACCTGTGGTACAAATGTTTTCATGATAACACAACAGATGATTGGTTGTGTGCTACTAATGAAATTGGTAAAGAGCTTTTTCATTATTTTGTTTGTTCACATGCAGGTTTAGATTGTGTGTGTGTGTGTGTGTGTGTGTGTGTGTGTGCGTGTGTGTGTGTGTGTGTGTGTGTGTGTGTGTGTGTGCGTGTGTGTGTGTGTGTGTGTGTGTGTGTGTGTGTGTGTGTGTGTGTGTGTGTGTGTGTGTGTGTGTGTGTGTGTGTGTGTGTGTGTGTGTGTGTGTGTGTGTGCACGTGTGCATCTGTGTGTGTGTCTGTGTGTGTGTATAAGATACAAGATATTCTATTGCCAATTTGTACATAGGTACATAGGAATGGTTACTTCCCATTCCCTCCTGCAGTATGCATATCCAAAACAACACCATAACAAATACAATTATATATACAATAAAAATAAAAAAATAAAATAAAAACAGCAGCAAAGTGACTTAAATGATATGTACATGGGTTGAATGTGCATGTTTTTTTGTTTTTTTACAAAAATCTTTTAAAGCATTTAAAGTGCCAGTAGTGCAGCAGCATCATTAATACAGTGCAGTACAGTGCAGTAACTGTGAACTGTGTGTGAGTGTGTGTGTGTGTGTGTGTGTGTGTGTGTGTGTGTGTGTGTGTGTGTGTGTGTGTGTGTGTGTGTGTGTGTGTGTGTGTGGTGTGTGTGTGTGTGTGTGTGTGTGTGTGTGTGTGTGTGTGTGTGTGTGTGTGTGTGTGTGTGTGTGTGTATGCGTGCACACGTGCTTGCATGTGCGCCTGTGCGGATGCATCTATTTGCATGTGCATGTGATTGTTTGTGAATGAGAGTGAAGATGCTGCATGTGTGCAAGTCTGCGTGGGCGTGACACTATGATATGATATACTACTGATATGTAGATATGAGATATGTTTTTTTTTCTTCCCCTGCTCTTTCCAGACTGGTTGCAGTCTATCCAGGCCTTGATGGTGCTGTCAGTGGTTCTCTCCTCCATATCATTCCTGTTGTTTGTGGGTCAGCTGTTCACTTTGTCCACCGGAGGTCTCTTCTACCTGACAGGCCTCTGCCAAACCTTCTCAGGTCAGTCGCCACACAGCCCATGGCCGGTGACAGCCATGGGCCACCTGGAAACAACAATGGCACACATCTGTGACGATTATGTGCCATGTGTTTCAGCCTTGTGTAATTGCTTCCTCTCCCCTTTATGGCTGGATTGAATGGTCAAGTCAAGTCAAGTCAAGTTTATTGTCACTTCACAGTTTACACAAGTATAAAGCAGTGAGTGAAAATCTTATGTGCAATACCTAACGACAGACAGCAGTTATAAAAATAAGCTAAAATAGAATAAAGACAGAATAGAATAAAATAATAAAATAAAAATGCAATTTATAAAATGCAATATATCGGCACAGAAAAAGAGCAATATGTATATATAAATCAATGTAATAAAATATACATTGTTATGTGCTATACGCCCTTGTTCAGCAGCCTGATGGCCTGACTGTGGAAGCTATCTCTGAGTCTATTTGTACGGCACTTGATACTGTGGTATCGCCTGCCTAACGATAAAAGTGAATACAGTTCGTGGCTGGGGTGGGCAATGTCTATTATGATGCGTTTGGCCTTGGCCACGCACCACTGGTTGTATATATCCAGGAGGGAGGGGAGCTCACCACCAATGATATACTGGGCCGTCCGCACCACCCTTTGAAGCACTCTGCGCTCGAGTGCGGTGCAGTTCCCGTACCAGGCGGTGATACACCCTGTAAGTACACTCTCGATGGTGCCGGTAATATTATCAGGATGCGGGGGCCCATAATGAATTTCCTGAGGACGCCTGAGGAAATACAGGCGTTGTTGGGCCCTTTTCACCACGTGTGTTGTGTGCGTGGACCATGTGAGGTCCTCGGAGATGTGCACGCCGAGGAACTTGAAGCTGCTGACCCTCTCTACTGCAACACTGTCGATGGGGTCGAGGGCTGTGCTCTCCTCTCTGCTTCCTGTAGTCCACGATCAGCTCCTTGATTATCTTGACGTTGAGGGCAAGGCTGTTCTCCTGGCACCACTGCTCCAGCGATCCAACCTCCTCCCTGTATGCTGTCTCGTCGTCGCCGGCGATCAGGCTCATCACTGTCGTGTCGTCAGCAAACTTGATGATGACGTTGGAGCTGTGCATAGCCATGCAGTCGTGGGTGTAGAGGGAGTAGAGGAGAGGGCTCAGCACGCATCCCTGGGGGGCTCCCTTGCTGAGGGTCAGTGGCTCTGAGGTGGTGCTGCCCATCCTCACCACCTGGCGGCGGTCCGACAGGAGGTCCAGTATCCAGCTACACGTGGATGGGGAGCACGCCTAGACCTCTAATTTTGGTGTCGAGCTTGGCAGGAACTATCGTGTTGAACGCTGAGCTGTAGTCCACAAACAGCATTCGCACATAACAGTTATTTCCCTCCAGGTGGGAAAGGGCAGTGTGGAGGGCCATGGCAATTGCATCGTCCGTGGATCTGTTTTGATGATATGCAAATTGCCATGGGTCCAGCGTGGCAGGTAACACGGAGCAAATAACGTCCTTGACCAACCTCTCGAAGCATTTGCTGACAATCGAGGTGAGGGCTACAGGTCTATAGTCATTCAGGCATGTTACCTTGGGTTGTTTAGGGACAGGCACGATGGTGGACATCTTGAAGACCGCGGGAACAACAGCCTGGGACAGGGAGAGGTTGAAGATGTCTGCAAAGACTCCTGCCAACTGGTCTGCGCATGTTCTGAGGACGCGGCCCGGGATGTCGTCGGGGCCTGCTGCCGTATGGATGTTCAACCGCTTGAAGGTGCGGCGCACCTCCGCCTCCGAGATGTTCAGCAGGCTGGTCTCCTCAGGCGGCACTGGCTTCGGCGGGCTGCCGTTCACGTCGAACCGAGCAAAACAAGTATTTAGCTCTCCTGGGAGGGAGGTAGAGGAGTTCTCTACACAACTGGTTCTCCCTCTGAAGTTCATTATCATCTGTAGCCCCTGCCACACACCCCTCACGTTGTGGTTCTTGAATTTCTCCTCCACTCTGTCCTTATACTCCCGCTTGGCAGTGACGATGGTCTTACGGACGTCGTAACGGGCTCTCGTATATTCCTCCATATTCCCGGAGCCAAAGGCGGCGTTACGTGTGTGGAGGGCAGCACGAACATCGCCGTTAATCCACGGTTTCTGGTTGGGGTATATCCGAACCGACTTGGTCGGAACAACGTCATCTATGCACTTCTTGATGAACCCGGTGACCGACGACGCGTACTTGTTGATGTTATTGTCCGAGGCAACGCGGAACATGTGTCAGTCAGTGCGATCAAAACAATCCTGCAGCATAGAGTCCGATTGGTCCGACCAGCATTGGACCTCCCTCACAGCGATCGGTTGCTGCTTCAGTCTCTGCCTATTGGCGGGGAGCAGCTGGATAGAGCGGTGGTCTGATTTGCCGAACGGTAGGCGGAGGAGGGCCTTGTAGCCATCACGGAAGGGAGTGTAGCAGTGTTCGAGGATCCGCTCACCCCGTGTGTTGCTCGTTATGTGTTGGTAGAACTTTGGGAGAACCTTCTTCAGGTTCGCCTTGTTGAAGTCCCCCACCGCGATGAGAGCAGCCTCAGGGTGTGCCGACTCCTGTTCGCTTATAGCCCCGTACAGTTCCTTTAGCGCCGTGTCCGTGTTGGCTTGTGGGGGAATGTAAACAGCAGTCACGGTTAAACTCCCGAGGTAGCCAGTGTGGACGACACATAAGCATCAGGTACTCCAGGTCCGGGGAACAGATAGACTTGAGGGGATGTACATGACTTTGGATGCACCAAGATCTGTTTATCATGAGACAAACCCCCCCTCCGCGATCTTTACCGGAGAGAGCCTTTGTTCTGTCCGCCCGGTGGACAGAAAATCCCGTCGGCTCGATAGCTGCGTCGGTAACCCCCTCCGACATCCATGTCTCCGTAAGGCAGATGATACAGTTGTCCTTAGTTTCCCGGTGGAATTGAATACGAGCCTGTAGCTCGCTTAACTTATTGTTACAGCCTGACTAGCACACCGGCTCGCTTCCCTCGCTTCTTCCTGTGACGCTTGCATGTAATCGTGCCCAAGATGGTCGTAGATAATCCAGCTGTGACCACGGGCGGGACGTCCGAGTTGAAAGCATGAAAAAACTCCGGTAGGCGGCGAGCGACTGTCGATCTGATCTCCAGAAGTGTGCAAAGGTTATAAATGAACGTGCTGGTAACTTCCTGAACAAAGATAGTCGCGATAAAAAGAATAAATAACAAAAAACTGCGTCATCGTGCGGGAGCTCGCAACACGGCAACCATCTTGTACGCCGCCATACTCCACTGGTTGATTGTGACTTGGATTATAATGGGATTGTTGTTTCTCCCTGATTTCCTGTCTGGGATGAATAAAGTACATCGTATCTCATTGGACATATGAGAGGAAGCTACATGCTGAATGGGTAATGTGACTGTGTAATGTGTAACGTCTACTGCTCTAGACTAGCAACGACAATGACGTTATTCCTCTCACACTGATTGGACAGGGTACGGACTCGCAGTCTCTGGCTGCTTTTCAATTGGTCCACTTATGTGCACCCTATTCCGTGCATGCCTTTTTAGGGTGTCACCGTTTTGTAGCGTTGTCCGAAATGTGAGCGTACAAATCGGATTCACTATATTGTGCACTACTTAATAGCCTACTAGG
>CM051002.1:5048573-5091073 GCA_027704905.1 Muraenolepis orangiensis
TTGAGGACGCTGTACCACGATGTGTTTAAAAGTAATGTTTTGTCATGATGATACCTTAATGGTGTTTGCATTGTGTTCTCTGCAGCCCACAACTCCCTATGAAAGATAACATTGAAATACAACAGAGGTAAGAATGAATAGAAAACTAAAGCAGAGACCATAAGTCTTTATAGAGCATTTATATGGCAAACCTGTTTTTTTTTACGTGTTTTATGTGTTCATTTGATTCCTTCATCAAGGATTGAACCCAAAATTGAACGGAAACCATTCCTCTTCAAAGACGGCATCAAGGACGTGGACGACAGGACAATGTTTACCCATGTACAGCGCAGGAAGGAGACAACCTTACAGCACGACGTCACGTTGTTTCCCACCAATCAGAGGCAGAGAACCCAGGAGTCCTTCTACAAAGATGAACACGTTGACCCGGATGAGCTGAGCCTCAGGGCTGAGAAGCAGCCATCTTCTAGAGTGCGTTGCTAGTACTCATTTATATGTCACATATTTAATTATGTCGTGTACAAAGAAACGCTAAATAAGAGATTACATTACATTACATTCAAATGTGTTGTCATTTCACGGCACAAGTACAGTATAGCGAAAATCATTTGGCAACCATCCAACCAGAGTGCAAATGTTACATTTAAGTGCAAAGCAATATACAATGTACAGTTGTTAAATAAGATAAGTATAGTCAGTCTACTAGTCTACTAGGTATAAAAACAGGTATAAAAGTACTTATAGAGTAGGTATGAGATATGTGCAGAATTCTAGGTATATATATATACTGCTCAGATCTCTTTTGGAAAAGTATCACATTTACAACAATTGTGAATCAAAAAAACAACAACATCCTGTTTATCCTGTTTTATATGTTTTATCATCATGTTGGATCACAAGAACACATGCCGTCAAACCTGTGACTTTGTCAAACAGCGCTGGGCTTTTCTTCTCTCCACACAGAAACCTTTGATACTGAGGGTGCCACAGAATGACCACTTCAGCTCGCTGAGTGACATCATGAGGAGACTGCAACCTCGGGAGAGCACCTCAACAGAGCAGAGAAGGGCGCAGACGGCGCTGTCGGAGATGAGCAGATCCATGATGGACCTCAGCACATTCAACACAGATTCAGCCCAGGAGAGGGGAACAGCAGTGCCGAGGTTGCATGCCAATGTAAGCAAGTGTGTGTGTGTGTGTGTGTGTGTGTGTGTGTGTGTGTGTGTGTGTGTGTGTGTGTGTGTGTGTGTGTGTGTGTGTGTGTGTGTGTGTGTGGATGTGTGTGGATGTGTGTGTGTGTGTGTGTGTGTGTGGTGTGTGTGGTGTGTGTGTGTGTGTGTGTGTGTGTGTGTGTGTGTGTGTGTGTGTGTGTGTGTGTGTGTGTGTGTGTGTGTGTGCGTGCGTGCGTGTGTGTGTGTGTGTTTGTGAATGAATTCAAAATAAATCAATACATGCCTCCGTGTTTTAATAGTTCTTTGACCCGGGTCGCATGACACCTGCCGTCGCCTTGATGAGGAAAAGGAATGACGAAATCAAGGCTGGAATGAACCGGACATCAAACATCTATCAGCCCAGTGCAAGGCCTAGGAGCTCCAATTTTGGATCACAACTGGACTGGAGGAGACAGCCCGATTGACGGACATGAAGAGCTATAATTAGAAATAAAATGGAGCGGAGAGGAAGTGCAAGAAGAAGAAGAAGAAACTGTTGTGGATTATGCTAACCAGAGAGCCAACAACATCTTTCAGTGTTGCTATGTCCCGCCCGGAGACGTGAAATAGCCTACGCATACTGTAGACAAAGAACAAACTAAAAAAACAAACCTCTAAAAAAGCAACATTTTTGGAAATCTTATAATCAATTATATCTGATCCAAGATACACATGTGCATTGTCTCACAGAATGGCCGTTCAGAAAATATATATTGACTGTGTATGAATAAAATATAATTTTGTGTTTTAACTGTGCTTTAAGTCATTCACTGGAAAAAAATAAAATAAACAATATTGAGTTGATTTATATATATATATATTTTTTTTTTAATCTTGTGCGCACAAGATAATAGCTTGTGCCAGTATGCGAACTATACCACGGTCTCCGGGGGAGCCGGGATTTTTTTTTTTTGCGGGGGGGGGGGTAAATGCTGATCCGTGCATTAATAGCAACAGCACAGACATAGACCTATTATAAAGAGAACATCTGTTGCACACGGGGTGGTGCCACAGGTCTACATTTACATGAAACGTCCCGATGGATCATGTTCATGTCAACATATTTCCCGAGCATGTATGGGCTACGCAAACTTCAATCAACTTGATAATAAATAATCCACGGACCACCAATGTAACGTTTGACTGTTTAATTAAATCAACTTAAAATGACTCAAAAACAGGCTACGTTGTTTCACATGGGCTATAGCCTATTATGGCTGTAGCCTACACAGAGCCGAACACACGCGATAAGAGCAGCCAGCAGCCAACCATGAACAATATTAATAATAATAATACAGCTATAGCACAACACAACCCTCTCACTGCCTGGAGAGACGCGACGCCACACACACACAACACAACGATGCACAGAGCCCTTCTCTCGTGTCGCCTGCTTGCACGCGCAAGCAGGCGACACTTTTTTCATGAATCATAAACTCTAAATATAATTTTATTTCACTTATTTTACACCTTTGAAAAACAAAACATGCCCAAAATGGAATTTATTTGGTCATCATATCAGTATTTTAGAGAGCTCCCCCCAAATTTCACAAACCATGTTCCCAGGGGAGCTCATGTCACCACTAGGGGAGCTATAGCTCCCCCTGCTCCCCTCCAGTTCGCACCCTGGCTTGTGCGCACAAGTTATTTATACTTTTCGTTTTTAAGTTGAACGTTGTACACATGAACCGATAGGTGGCGATCACAGCCTATCACCACCAGATATACGCATGATGAAACCAGAAGAAGAAAGACCGGAAGCACATGGAACACTAGAAGGAAACCAAACGTGTTCAGCCTTTTGGACCGAAAGTTTATTTTAAGTGATAGTACAATAATAGCGTTTTTTTGGGCGAGTTTACACCTTTTTGAAAGACGTTTTACGTCTAGACACTGACGATCACACCATGGTTCGACAGATAAAGTAAGTGTTATGAAATCCATTGCCATTTGGTATTTTACCATATTACTGCACTGTTTACGATTTTTCTTTTTTTCTTCTCGCCTTACATGCAGACTAAAGGAGATGTACTACGATGCATCTTGCGGTGTATTGGGCCATGATAACATGTTTAACAGGTGAACCATTCTGCCTCCAATCCTCCCTTTTTTACTATTCAGAGTCAAACGGTTTAAACTACAGAAAAAGCCAGAGCAATACGATGCAGATGACCCTCAAGCCTACAAGGGGGTGGCAGTTCCCGATAAGGTAAGGCGATGTTGTGAAGGATGACGGGGAATTATATGTATAATAAGCTGTATTACTCGGGGTTAATCTAAGGAATAGGCCTAAATGTTTTCTTCTAACACAGTGGTTCTCAACTGGTCTAGCCTCAGACCCACATGTCGTTTCATTAAGTCATATATATATATATATATATATATATAGATATAGATATAGATATAGATAGATATAGATAGATATAGATATAGATATATATAGATAGATATATAGATATATAGATATATATAGATATAGATGATGCATTCACCAATGTTGCAGTAATCAACAAGGCCTTAGTGTACTGGTTAAAAGCAACAAAAAGCTACACACATTTGGGGCTAAACTCAATGCAACGGAACACAAATTAACACTGAAACCTCAGTTAATTTATGGGCTTTGTTCTAAAGTTTATGGTTGGGCATATATGCTCCGTGACTCAAAATGCCAGTTGCTTTGCAGCGGTTTGCCAGATGCCTCTCGAATTAACATCACGCAGATCAGGAACCACTCTCATTGCTTTCAACATTACAAGTAGATCTCACCTTTTCACTGGACCAAAACCAAGTTGTATTTTATTTGATATTAAACTAAATGTATGTCCAACTGTCCCTAACCCTTAGTAACTGATGAATGGTTATAGTAAAGTTGGTCTTGAATTTCAGTCTGTGTGGCATTTATCGAACAATATCTCTGTTGCTAAGTGCTCATGACACATATCTCCATTCCCCGGGTAAGATCAGTTGTTGAACGCTATCCCACATACAGCCAGTCAGTGTGGCGGCTGTTTTATAAAATGCATTTTATAAATTGCATTTTTATTTTTATTTTTTAACTTATTTTATTCTATTCTGTTTTTATTCTATTTTATCTTATTTGTATAACTGCTGTCTGTCGTCGGGTATTGCACATAAGATTTTCACTCGCTTTATACTTGTGTAAACTGTGAAGTGACAATAAACTTGACTTGACTTGACCCCATAACAACTCAATTGACTATAGGAAGAATGTATGTGTGCTATTCATTACATGCTGCACCGTGTCTACAGCCAGCTGGACTGCTAACTGTCAGGATTATGTTTTTAACCATTCCATCACCACACATTTTACATGACTATAATGATGGATTTAAATTCACAACCACACTGTGCAGTCTAAAATATGGACTATCTCCAGTCCCCAGGAGGATAGAACTTTTAAAACACCTGGAATTATAGCCGAAAAAAATGGATTGTATTTGCTCTGACAATCTGAATCTGCTAGCTGCTATCGACAGGAATAGAGGGACTTGTTTAAAAAATGTCGGGGTCCAAAAGCACCTGCAATTATCGCTTTGAGCCGTTGATGTCACCAAATTGAACGAAACTGAAAATCTTTATAATTGTCACTTCAAGAATACCTAATTTTCTCCATTTGCTGTTATGTCTGTATAACCAAGTAATGATCAACGGTCTTCTTGTTGACAGGGATCTGCAGACTACACAAAAGACGATGTTGACCGTTTTCACGATGAAAAGATCGCAGTGAGTTTGTCATATTTGTTCCAATGGTCAGCATTATTTTGACTGTCTTACCAATTCCACCATTTTACAATGATGTTTGTTTCCCTATGTTTTAACCACAGAAACTTCTGGCCAGTGGTGTTGAACTGGACAGTGACAACGAAGACGGGGATGATGAGGTAATTAACAGTTTCCACAGGTAATCATGGAGACTAACCTGTCGGACAATGTTGGGTTTATTTGTGTGGCGATTAAGCACAAGGTGTTCATTTACTTATGACAGGAGGAAGTGATGGCCCTGGATGACTCCGAGTCTGAGGAAGATGAGGAATTTGGGGACAAACCTCAAGATGAAGAGGGGAGTGAAATGGAAAGTGATCTAGAGGGGAGGAAAGATGAAGGTAAAGTAATTGTCTCAGTGAGTGCTGGCGTGTCAAAATGAACCGTTGAGTTTTAGTGCGTAACCAATTCATCCACTGTCTTCTACTAGAACTTCCAAGTGAGATGGCGTGGGGAAACCGAAAGAAACTCTTCTACGACTCTGACTATGTGGCTGCCAGTGAGTAACTTTATCTCCACCGCCATCACAAATGAACACGATTCACAGCGTGCATTTTGGTCATGCTTGTGTGCCGGAGCAGCGTCTCAGCGTTGGTGCGTTGTGTTGCAGAGGGGAAAACGCAAGAAGAGGTGGAAGCGGAGGACAACGAGGAGGAAGAGGAAGCCAAGAACATACAAAGACGCCTGGCGGCCAATCTCAGCGAGGAGGACTATGATCTCAATATGTTTCAGGTAGACGATGATGTTTCCCTTGCATTTACTGTACATTGTTTACATCTCCTTTTAACTAGTGCTCTTTATCTTCAAATGCTGTCTTCAAATGTTCTTAATTTAAAGATTTTATGTTTGTTGATGGTGCTGTCGGTGAGATGTGTAAGTCGAGTGGAAGAGGGCAAGATTGTGAAACCTGCCATTAAAAAAAAAGACACTTAAAGAGCAAATAAACAGCAGATCGTACCGACAGCATCTGTTAACGGGTGCGCGTGGTTGCAGGAATTTGTCGTGGAGAAGGACAACAAAAGTGAGGACAATAAAATTGTGAAAGACCTGGATCAGATGTCCCAGAAAGAGAAGCTGAAGCTGCTGAAGAAGGAGTCGCCCGAGATGCTCGAGCTTATTCAGGATTTCAAAACCAAGGTAAACCAAACGTTTTTTCAATGGGTTTCAGTAGTGTTCAAGGCGGTAGGACGGCGCACAGCCATGGTCCAACCCTGTATTTGTGATGTGTACAGCTGGCCGAACTGAAGGATGAACTCCAGCCCCTCGTGGAGATGGTTAAGGATGGACGGATACCTCCGGGCAAGGTCAGCCCGAGCTCCCGCCGTTTGTGTCTGATTAGTTATGTCGTCGTAGGAATGTTTTCAAAATGTATTTTTCTTTCTTCAGGGTGCCGTATATCTCCAGACAAAACAGCAGCTTTACCTGAAGTAAGTATTTTAACATAAAATTTTATTATAATAAAATTGTATTGTAAAATAATTGTATTAACATATATTTTTATGTGGATGCTTTACTTATGCTTGTTGTTGTCTATAGTTATTGCACAAACATCAGTTTCTACCTGGTCCTCAAAGCAAAAAGGATCCCAGCTCACAACCATCCCGTCATAGAGAGGCTGCTCACCTACAGAAATGTAAGTGACTTTGTTGTTACTTTAATTTAACTGTTTGTGTGTGTGTTTGTGCTTATCGCTGTAGCTACGGCTGTCAAATTTACATTCCATGTTGGAATATTTTTTGATTTATATATATATATATTAATATATTAATATATATATATATATATATATATATATATATATATATATATATATATTAATATATATATATATATATATATTAATATATATTAATATATATTAATATATATTAATTTAATATATTAATATATATTAATATATATTAATATATATTAATATATATTAATATATATTAATATATATTAATATATATTAATATATATTAATATATATATATATATTAATATATATATATATATTAATATATATATATTTATATATATATATATATATTAATATATATATATATTAATAATTGTGTGTGTGTCCCGTAGCTCATCAACGACCTGGGTGCCGTAGATGCCAGGCTCGGGCCCCAGATTCGAAGGCTGCTGGCCGGGGACCTGAGGGAGGAGGCCACCCGGAGGCCCTCCAGTAGGAAGGGCGCGGTATGTTGGTTTGTTTAATCTTTTTTTTTTAAGATGAAATATATTTATTTGCAACAGGTACATTGGAACGCTTACTCCCCATTCCCTCCCGCAGTATAGATCTCCAAAACTATACCATAAAAATAATATATACAATAAAAATGAACAGCAAAGTGACTGATGGATGCTATGTACATGTGTTGAATTGTGCAAAAATATTTAAAAGCATTTAAAGTGCCAATAGTGCTGCAGCATCATGCATACAATGCAGTAACTATGATGAGTCCAGAAAGTCCAGCAGTGTATGATAGTGTAATGTTAATGACAATGTTATGATAGTGGCAGCTCCTAGCAGATCAGTAGGTGCACTGCCTGTGGATAGAAACTATCCTTAAACCTGGTAGTCCTTGTACGGATGCTTCGCATGTTTTGGCTATATCCATTAATTGACTGGTTCTATGTTTTGCCTTTTTTTAATGGGATGCTTTTTAAATGTGTCACTAGGCTCCTGTTGAGGCTGGCGGAGAGGCTAGTGAAGAGGACTCTGACGACGGCGACGAGGCTGCCTTGTGCTTCTACAGAGAGGTTGAGGAGAGGCTGAGGCTGAAGAAGAAGAGCAAGAACAAGGATCCAAATGCAGAGAAGTGAGTCCTTTTTTCAGATTTAAATTGCAAAGACTGCAGTGCATGTGTTGGTGATCGGATGATCTAATACAGATACTTTTTTTAATTTATTCTCTCCAGAATTGAGGAGAATGAAGATGACGGAGGGGTTACCACAGACTTAAAGAGAGGGATCACATATGAGGTGAGCGTCAGCATTTTCGTGTTTTTCAAACACGGTGCTGTAGGTAAGATTTAAGAGGTGTTATTTGAGTTTTAGTTTGTGAGAAATGGCATAGCCACCCGTTGGCCATCATTGGCTGTTGACTGCCTCTGTATGGGACCATTTAGATTTGACACCGCTCCCATGAATGCCACACTTCTTAATGGCTCAATTGTTACAACTCTTGAATATCTTCTATATCTGTTCTGTCGCAAAGGTCTCTCAAAGTGAGTGTGGGGTGCCGTAGGCAGCGAAAACCCGACGCCTACATTCAAATACCTTTGATTGACTGGTGGTGAAAACATATTTGACACAAGGAATTAACAATCAGACTTTGCGGTTACACAGACGGAAATCTGGTTAGGCTTGCGTGCATTTCAGGATCCGATGACTAGCACTGTTTATTAGAAACTGGCCTATGTATCTGTGATTACACGGTTTAAGGTTAGTGTTAATACATAACATACTGATTATTACACCAAAAGGCTAACCGAAGATTATTTCTCATTGCGTTCGCTTCACTTTTTCTTTTTCTCCATAGATGTCCAAGAACAAGGGGCTGACACCCAAGAGGAAGAAGATTAACCGCAATCCCCGAGTCAAGCACAGAGAGAAGTTCAGGCGGGCTAAGATCAAGAGAAAGGGCCAGGTAAGCATTCTGCACCATGTCCGTTCAGCCTCGCAGCCCTCCTGCGTGATTGTAGTCCTGGAAACTGTGTTGGATTTGGCTCACTTGTACCTTCATTCCCTGTATCGTGACACTAGGCAAAATCAGATTTAGCTAATTATGCACCTCTCGCGTATCACGTTAGAGTTGATTATAGACAATATCTCCCTTTTTAATAGTGGCATTATACAAGGTAGAAGTGGACCAGTTTGAGCAAAGTCACGGTCGACAGTTACTGTTGCACATGTTAATTACAGTAAATTGACTGCATTTATATAGCGCTTTTCTAACCAGTGCGGCCACTCAAAGCGCTTTACAAGTCATGCCTCACATTCACACATTCAACCACTGACACCAGAGTCAGCCATGCTAGGAGAAGTTAGGATGTCTTGCTCAAGGACACCGACAGTTTTTGCAACCTTCCGGTCTACTGCTCTACCTCCTGAGCTATACTGCCGCCGATTACAGCAAGTTTGTTTTAAGGCAGTACTTAACAAAAATATGTATTTGTGTACTAGGTCCGGGAGGTTCGACGAGAGGAGACCAGATACAGTGGAGAGCATTCAGGAATCCGATCTGGACTCAAAAAGAGTGTCAAACTTGCATGAGAAACCAGAGAACCTGTATGAATTGGCTGCCCTGCATAGCCGTAGGTTTTATTTTAACTGTCCGACTGTACCAAGAGTGTTTATTCTTCAGGGACTGTTTCCTGTAAAAAGACTTCAAGCTGAATTACATTGTATTTCTATGAATCACTTGAGGTTGGAACAATAAACTTTCTAATACCCTTTTAATGTAAGTGTTTGTGATCATAGCAATAACTTACATAAGACTGGAAATCATAGACATTAATTGACTGTACATTTTGTACAGTTTACAAAGGCAGATAATGGCATTAAATCCAAGGGAAGTTATTGGTTCAGGATGTGGCTTAACGGGACACAAATTCATTGGCAATGGTATTAGTGTCTTGTATTGTGAAACCATCTGACTTTAGCCCTCCTGTTTGGATATGAACTGAGCGTGTGCTCTAGTCAGATTACTGACGATCATGTCTTCGATCTCCACCCCCTTGCTTACGTCCTCGTCCGTGAGGATGAGCTCGGCCTGGGTGTCATGGGTCACCACCACCACGTAGCCCCGCCTGGTGTCCAGCACGTTGGCCACCACTGCCTGGTGCCTGTAGGTGTCTAGAGCCTTCCGCGCTTTGTCCAGTAAGATGGAGGTGTCCGTCTCCAGCTTGAAGGAAATGACAAACGCCCGTGGAGCCCAGTCCTTCACCAACGGTGACAGTATCTTGGGGACCATTTTCATACTGATCTGGAGAAGGGAAGGGAATGTAATGATGCTTTTATATAGCGCTTTATCCAAACACTTTACAAGTCATGCCTCACATTCACACACCCATTCAACCACCGATGGCAGAGTCAGTCATGCAAGGAGACAGCCAGGAGCGGTTAGGGTGTCGCTTTGAGCCGGGGATCGAACCAACAACCTTCCGGTTGTGAGGCGACCGCTCTACTTCCTGAGATAGTGACGTGGAATGCGTTTGCACACCCACAATTGGGAAGAATAACGGTCACATTAAGGTTTAATGAGGAAGCTCACCTGAAGAGGCCCATTGGACGATTGGATTTTGTGTTCAGGCATGTCGGACGCTGGGATGTAGAAGTCTGACACTGCTGCAGCCAAGTAAAACATGGCCTTTGACCCTAAGCAGAGAGTAAAACATGTGAATACGACATAACCAGAATTCCCATCAAGCACATGAGTTGGCTATAACCATCAGGCGCATACCTAAAGTGCCGAGCACCTGAGCCGACGCTTTCAGCAGGTGCAGGTATTCCGACAGGGTGCTGAACTCCACGGGTAGAAGTAGTCCGTCCCTTTTCACGTCCTGATAACGCTTTAGCACTTTGTCAATTTTCGGAAGCGCCTCCCGGTTGACCACCACCACTTGGTCGCCACCGCCACTTCCACCCAGCTGCAGGCTGTCCAGCAGGTTCACGCCGGAGTACTGGCGTGCGTAGGGGTACAGCGAGCGGTGTCTGTGCAGGAATATCACCGCGTAGCCGGCGTCCAGGAAGTACTCCGCGGAGGAGGCTCCTCGGCGGCCGCTACTGAAGTTGTCGAGGAAGCGCACGGTGCGGGACTCCAGGGGCACCTTGGTGCCGCCGGACGTGATGAGCACCAACCGGCGGCCCGCGGCCCCGTGGCGCTCGGCGAAAGCAGCCATCAGCTCCGTCACGTCGTCGACGTGAGAGGGAACCGCAAACTCCTCGGATAACTTCCCGTCGATGGAAGCCGCCCTGTGCTTAGCCATACCTGTACCACAACAACAAAAGACGGTTTGACTCGACCAGGAATCTAAATAGTCTAAATATAGTTAGTGTGTTGTCACTTAACATGGGTTGGGGGGGGTATGTGCGTTTATTGGATATTGTTTTCGAATGCTTACCTGCCGACTGCTCTGACTAATACTACACACTGGCTTGCAACCGAAGGACCCAGCAGCAATCACAACACAACTTCTGTACTTTCTTTACGTGTGTTCTTCTTCTGCTACTTCATATTCTTCTTCTTCTTTCTTTTCTTGCGTGTGTGGTAATCCAGTGTGTTGCAATAGCGCCCTCTTCTTGACACGATTGAATCATCATTCTGTTTCTCCAGATGGGCTACTATGGGCGATTATAATAAACATTCTTCACTCGTTTCCACTCATTTAAACTCATTCTATCAATCGTCTTCCACTGTGTATAACTGATTCCTAATTCCTATTTTATTTTCCTCGTACAGGTTTGTCTACGGTTTTTGTCATCCTGTCTGAAATGTTGCTCTATTGACCTGGCAGACAACCACATGTCCTTGTTTAGATTTACATTTAGCATCTAATTTAGCATCTAACCAGAGTGCAAACGTTGCAGTAAAGTGCATGGTAATATATAATTTACAGTTTACAGTTACTAAAAGACAGTCTACTAGGTATAAAAAGGTATTACAAGTTTACTTAGAGTATGTGTGGGATATGAGCATAATAATTAAAATAATAATAAAAGTAGTATAAGTATTTAACAGGCAGTGATCAGTATGCAATTATGGAAAACAGGATAAATATATATAAATGTATATACACTGTAATTCCCTCTCATGCAATGATGACAGCAATGCGTTCTTTATGATACTGGTAGGATTTATTCAAATCCAGACCGTGAGAACTGTGAAACACACATGAAATACAATAAATCACAGATCAAACAATAACAACATACATCCATATTATTTCTACTTCGTCTCTTAGTGTCACATGTCTTTACAATATTGTTAACCAAAATGAACTTAACCTACAAAACACATTAAATCCTTCCGCAATAATAATAATAATAATAATAATAAACTCACTTAGCAAACATTTCGTTAGCACTTTAGCTACCTGGCTTGGGCCTACACACAGCTAACAACCACAACACCAAACGTACCTTATTGGCTGCATGCAATAAGAGGAAATTATGGGGAAATTATACAGAGATTTTGACACGCGTGCGTCGGCATAAAACGTCCCCGGAACACTGTGCGCTTCAACCATTAGTTCCGCCCTTAATCTACAGCATTTAGGTAGGAACCAAAAACTGGTAGGAACCAAAAACTCAAACTGAACACAGAGGCAGTTACACTCCCACCAAACATATCAATTGTATATGATTTTACAATGACTTAGAGCCAACCTACTGCATAGAAAGTAAACAAAACTAAATACAATAACTTCGGTCCTTGGCCTCCACAGGAAAGATCACCTCCGACTGCGCCTGGGTGTTGAGAACCTGGCCTTCTTAAGTTCAGGGTTGTCACTTGCGATCTCTCCCACCTTGACTTCTCCACTTGGTAACTCTTTCTGCCAAAGAAAGTCTGGGCCTCCATTGTGTAGACTCTGTGCTTTGCTTGATGCGTTCTACACGATTTGCCACAAACACATGAAATCTTCTGGCTTCATTATTGATGTACCCAAGGACAAACCTTGAATCAGTCCAGAAGACTTCTTGTAGGCACTCTACGTCCAGTTCTTTCTTGAGCATGTCACTGGTGCGGACAGCTACAACTGCTGCTGACAGCTCAAGCCTTGGTATGGTTGTGACCTTAGTAGGGGCAACTCTTGACTTTCCCATTACTAAGGAACAGTGGACTTCACTTGACGTACTCACTGCTCTGAGGTACGAGCACTCTCCATAGCCCGACACACTGGCATCGGAGAAATGGTGAAGTTCGTAATGCTGGACCTTGAAGCTTGATGGAACGTAGCATCTTGGAATCTTCACACCCGCCAGATTTTGTAGGTCTTGGAGCCAGCATTCCCACAGAGTTCGTAAGTCATCAGGTAAGGTGTCATCCCAACTGAGCTTGTCACGACACATCTGCTGCAGGATCTGCTTTCCCACCATGATGAAGGGCGCCACAAAACCCAGAGGATCGTATACCGAAGCGACCGTGGACAAGACTCCTCTTCGGGTAAGTGGATTCTCTTTGACGATCACCCTGAACTGGAACTCATCGGAAGACACGCACCACTGCACACCGAGTACTCTTTCCATGTGCAGTTCACCCAGTGCCATGTCTTTGTCTCTGGGAGCTTCAGCACACTCTTCTTTTGGGATTGTGGCTAGGACTTCCTTGCTGTTCGAGATGAACTTATGCAGCCGGAGTTTGCCTGTGCTGCAAAGCTCTCTTGCTTCTTTCACCAGCTGGATTGCTTGGTCTTCAGATGCTACACTTGACAAACCGTCATCAACGTAAAAGTTCCTTTGGATAAACCTTATGGTGTCTTCACTAAAGTTTCCTCGTCCTTCGGCAGCGATGTGCTGTTTGCACAGCCAGGTGACGAAAGCTGCACCAAACAAGTGGACTTTCATCCGATAGATGGAAGGTTGGTCTTCAAGATTTCCATTGTCCCCCCAAAGGAATCGTAGGTAATCTTGGTCTTCTGCCTTGACATGGAACTGGTGGAACATGCGTTCTATGTCACACATGATTGCCACAGGACCTCTTCGGAAGCGATACAGAACTCCCACTAAGGTGTTTGTCAACTCTGGACCCGTCAGGAGATAGTCGTTCAAGGATGTCCCTTGGTACTTGGCGGAGCAATCGAAGACAACACGTATCTTCCCAGGCTTTTGTGGATGATACACCCCATGATGTGGGATATACCAAGCTGGAGCTTTGTAGATGTCTTCCTCTGGGACCCTTTCTGCATCTCCGCGGGTTATGGTCTCATCCATGAAGGTCTTGTAGTCTTTGTGGTACTGATCGTTTCTTCTCAACTTCCTTTCTAGACAATTGAGACGATGGATAGTGCAGATCTTGCTATCAGGTAAGTTAGGCCTTTCCTTCTTGAATGGCAGCGGCATTTCATAATGACCGTCGCTCTTTAACTTGATGCCCTTCTCCATTTTCGACAGGAACCTTAGATCCTCTTGAGAGATGGGGCTGGCTTCTGACACTCTTTCAGCGCAGTCAGACTCCAGCATCTTTATGACATCTGCAGGTAACACAACTTCTTTGATCTGTGTTCTACAGACATAGTGCACTTCACTTGTGAGGTCTGAAGAGGACGGTAGACCTGGCGTCACTTGCTTCACAATGACTTGGTG
This sequence comes from Muraenolepis orangiensis, assembly GCA_027704905.1. Classification (NCBI taxonomy): domain Eukaryota; kingdom Metazoa; phylum Chordata; class Actinopteri; order Gadiformes; family Muraenolepididae; genus Muraenolepis; species Muraenolepis orangiensis. The sequence goes on from CM051002.1 coordinate 5,062,865, forward strand.
ACTGATTCCGATTGTATCTCCATAGTTGAGACACGGGTTACCATATCCCACCACACTCCAGCCCAAGTCTGTTCTCTGAGCAAACGGCTGATGTTCCTCACCAGTCACCACTTGTCTTGGAACGAGGGCTTGAGCACAGTTGTAGCCAATTAACAGGCCGACATCACAGCTTTGCTGAGAAGCGATCTCATCTGCAATGTGTTCAAGATGAGGCCATGCCTTCGCTGTCTCTGGTGTGGGAATATGGTCTCTGTTTGCAGGGATAAACTCTCTTGAGTAAGTCACTGGCAGAGTGATTATCTTGTCTGAATTGAATCCTCTTACTTGTAGACCTGTCAGCTTCCAACAGGACACGACTGTGTTTCTTGAAGCCAGTGTGGAGAGCTTTAGCTGAACTGGTTCACCTTTTGTGTTGAGAGCCTTTGCTGTCTCTTCGAGGATAAAGGTTGTGTCACTTTGTGTATCGAGGAGTGCGTACACCAGAACCTCACGACTTGGCTCACTTGTAGATGACACCCACACTGGAACTATTGTGGATGTATGAGTGTTCCCATCATTCTGGATGACTCTAAACGATGTCGCCTCACGTGATGGTCTCTCTGCCTGGTCTTGTGGCTGATTATTCTCTTTTTCTTTGTACCCATCACTCTTCCTTGCTCCATCAGGCCTTGTCGACATCCTTTCTTCCTTGGTGCGATCATCATGGAGGCAAGTTGGATGTCTTCTCTCACAGGTGTCGCAGGTGTTTCTATCTCTACAGTCCTTGGAGCGATGGCCAGACTTCAGACAGCCGAAACACAAGTTCTTCTCTTGGACAAACTTAATTCGTTCACTGATTGTCATCTGCATAATCTTGCGACACCTCTGTAGACTGTGTCCTGCCCTCTCACAGAAGACACAGCCTGTGGCGACGGCTTTCTCATCTGAGCTGGTTGCTAAAACCCTTGCTCCAGGATCTCTGCTCCTGGCACCCTTGTCCAGAATACTTTCCCCTGGCTTCAGAGCATGAAGAGAGGTTATTGGGTGGCAAGCGATTCTGGCTTCACGTGTGAGGAACTTGACAAACTGGCTGAAGCTCGGGAACATGCAAGTTTCATCCTCTGTGGTCATGACCTTCCTACTCCATCTTGAAGTCAGCCAGTCTGGAAGTTTGGAGAGTATTTTCTGGTTCTCGTTGCAATCATTAAGTATTTCAAGACCTCTGACCTGAGACATGGCAGCCTCACAGCTGCGCAGGAAGTCGGCGAGTTCTTGAAGTTCCACACTGCATTTGGAGCTTATCTTGGGCCATGACTCAATCTTATCTCTGAAGGCCTTGGCAATGAGGAATGGATTGCCATATCGCTCATCTAGGATGTGCCATGCTGCATAATAGGCTGACTCTGTGCCTAGTAAGAAGTAGCTCTCTATGGCCTTCTTGGCAGATCCACCCACGTACTTGCGTAGATAATATATCTTCTCTTCGGCTGGTATGTTCTTCCTGCCAACAAGCGTCTGAAAGGACACCTTCCAGTCGTTGTATCTGAGCGGGTCGCCATTGAACACTGTAGGTTCAGGTATAGGAATGCGACTTGCACTGATGGCTTCTGCGAACAATCTGACAAGAGCTGCTGTGCTGTCTTCAGATCTGTCTTCTTGCCTTGTTTGTGATACAGCTCGTGGTGGAGAACGGTGCTGTAATAGGCTAGTTTGAGGCTTGATTTCCACTTCACTCTTCACAGAGACACGTCGATGGAGAAGCTCATTTACTTCTTCATCTGAGCAGTCACTTCGTTTAGCTGCTTGAGCTGAACATTCGCTCTGCTCATACACTTGCTGTCGTGCCTTGGCAGCCTTTAGCTTCTTAATAGTTTCCAATCGATTTAGTTCTCTGCGTTTGGCTTCTAGCACTCTTTGTATTTCTGCAGTTTCAGCCTCCTGCTTGGCTTTTAACTGGGCGGCTTCAGCCTCCATCTTGGCTTTTAACTGGGCGGCTTCAGCCTCCATCTTGGCTTTTAACTGGGCGGCTTCAGCCTCCATCTTGGCTTTTAACTGGGCGGCTTCAGCCTCCATCTTGGCTTTTAACTGGGCGGCTTCAGCCTCCTGTCTCGCTTTAAACTGTGCGGCTTCAGCTTCAAGTCTCTGAAGTTCTTCAATATGACGCTTTTGCTCTAGCAGGACTTTTAAGGTGGCTTGGTTAGCAGCAACCTCAGCAGCTGCACTTGTTCTGCTTGCAGAGGAGAATTTAGTGTGGCAAGAGCTGGTGCCTGTCTTGACTGAGGCTACAGACACTATCTTCCATGAATTGTTCTTCATGCATTTGACCTTTAGCCTTTCTTGTGTCTAGAAGGTCCATTGCATTATTACAAATCTTCTTTGTTACTGATTCACAGGTGTCGACTCTGCGACGTGTGTTATGGTCAGGCACTTCAATGCGCTTCCAATCGTCATAAACCTCATTCAGACACTTAGAGGCACTGCATATTTTAGTGACGTGTCCATCCAGCAGGTCGTCTGAGCTCTGTGCACACAGCGCTTGGTTAGCTTCTTTAGCAACATCTTTCCACTTCTCATAGACCACACTGAAACGATGTGCAACTTTTCTTATTTGCTCATCATGCAGTTCTTGACCCTTTTCCGTCAACATGCGGACTCTTTGGCCTCTTCGTGGCTCTTCTGAGGAAGCGGGGTTGCTAACTATTGTGCCTTCTTCCCTTTGTGGTTGCACGGTTGTGCTGTCTTCATTTGCACCCTCTTTGTCAGGTGCTTGTGCCTGCATGTCTGTGCAATGTACATCCACAACAACCACACGCTGGCTGCCACTGTCAGACATCTTTACTTGGTTTAATGTTGTTACTCACTGCTTTCTGATGCTGTCTTATGGAGCAGTAAGTTCTCACTGTAATTCCCTCTCATGCAATGATGACAGCAATGCGTTCTTTATGATACTGGTAGGATTTATTCAAATCCAGACCGTGAGAACTGTGAAACACACACATGAAATACAATAAATCACAGATCAAACAATAACAACATACATCCATATTATTTCTACTTCGTCTCTTAGTGTCACCTGTCTTTACAATATTGTTAACCAAAATGAACTTAACCTACAAAACACATTAAATCCTTCCGCAATAATAATAATAATAATAATAATAATAAACTCACTTAGCAAACATTTCGTTAGCACTTTAGCTACCTGGCTTGGGCCTACACACAGCTAACAACCACAACACCAAACGTACCTTATTGGCTGCATGCAATAAGAGAGGAAATTATGGGGACTTCACTGACTGACTGACTGACTGTGACGGAACTATCTGTTATATACAGAGATTTTGACACGCGTGCGTCGGCATAAAACGTCCCCGGAACACTGTGCGCTTCAACCATTAGTTCCGCCCTTAATCTACAGCATTTAGGTAGGAACCAAAAACTGGTAGGAACCAAAAACTCAAACTGAACACAGAGGCAGTTACATACACAGTATATACAGTCAGGGCCTTCAAGCTATTCAGATAAGACCCTGGAACTCTCAGATGAAACCAAAAAATCGAATTAATTGTATTAATCAAATGTAATACAATTTTAATAAACTGAATAAATGAGAATCGTATCTGTGTTGTTATCTGTTATATTACAGTGTTACGTTGATTTGTTTGTCTTTCTCGGTCCATGCACTACTCATTTGAGTGGTTTTGTGTTGGAAAAACAATGCAACCAATCAGATATGTTTCTAGGTTGTTGGGAAGAAAATCCTTCAACCAAAGTACTCCCACATGCTTTGGCCCTCAGACTGAATGAGAGCGTACGTTTGGATTGACAATTTGATCAACCAATCATATTGTGATTTGTAGCCAATGGGCGTATTCTTTCAGATTTCCCCACAGTTCCATAGTGCGCTAGAAGGCTCACTACCTGCTGTATATTATACAGCAGGTAGTGAGCAGGGATATGCAGTTCTATCATCAGTTAAATATTAAAATATTAAAATATATACGGCAGGTACAGTGAAAATATACACATTTACAGGTATGTTATCAATTAATATGTAAACTATAGGTAGAGGTAGGTAGTTTTGATTACAGTGCAAGGCAGTCAAAGACATTGATGGTGATATATTATTATTATAGAATATAATGAGCAGAGGTGTGGGGCAGGTCATTAGTCATAGGTTTTGTCATTAGTTTACAGAAAGTGTTGCATGTTAAAATCTGTAAAGGCAGGCCTATATACATGTTTTCACTTTGTAATCTCTTTTCTAACATGCCGTTCATTCATTGATCATGTCCGTATTATTGATTAGATTAGATTAGATTAGATTAAAATGTATTGTTAGTGTACTACACCACAAGTAGAGTACATCGAAAGGAATTTGGCATCTAACCAGCGTGCAAATGTTGCAGTACATGATAGTAGTAGTGCATGATAATATATAATGTACAGTTGTTGAGTAATATGTAAACTATGTAAAAACTGTATACTAAAACAATTACAAAAAACTGGTATAAAATACATGATTCCGCCTCACCCCTACTTAGTGGTATCACCGTATCTCCAATGCAATTTCTTGATTTGTTCCTATTTTTGCTTGTTGGTCCACTTCCTTGTATTCTTGTATATGTAGTACTCTACATAGAACTACAACTGGCAGTATATCTTTGTTTTATACTGCAAATACTGTGAGTCCTATAGAGCTATTGGGATCCATAAAGACTACTGAGATTGCTATTTGTTTGATTGTGTTGCATAACTTCTGGGCTAGGTCGAAGTGATGCATCAGACATTATACTTAACAAAAAAAAAATTAAATTATTTATTTATTCATTTTTCATTTGACAACAATACAGAACATAGACCATAGAGTTGAGGAGGAGAACAAAACAATACAATATAAATAATTAATAACAATACAAATAAAAAAATACAAATAAAATAAAGTCTAATGGTCACAATACATATGGTTTTGTCAAAATACATTGATCAGCTCTAGAAGAACGTAAAAGGCCCAGCTGTACAGCACTGACAATAGTTTGATTTAAGACATAGTTCATAGTTTACATAGTTCCATTGTAGTCATAAAGTGTACATAAAGAGCACTTCATAAAGTTTTTTTGAAGGGTTAATTAGGTTACTTGGAACGCTTCGGATCTTCCGAGAGCAGCAATACGGCTCAACACTGCCACCGCCAGTTGGAAGAAAGAGACACATTATATTAAGATACCTGCCGCCACCCATTGATCGGGAGGACCCACAGGTGCCCCACATATAATAATATTATTAATAATAATAATAATAATAATCATTATTGTTATTATTATTATTATTATTATTATTATTATTATTATAATAATATATATAATACGTTATTATTATCATAATATAAATAATAATAAATCAATAAAAAGCCTTATCCTGTATATATAAATATAAATGAATAACATATAAACGAGGCTCATGTCATTATAAAAAATACATATATTCCAAAGTTAAAACGTTATATTGAATCTTTACTTCTCTTTACAGTCTGGTGCAACTATTCCATTGTTCTCTTTGGAAAGTGTACGTAGTCATATTTTCCTATGATATTGTAACGATGTTTTCATGGGTTTATATTTCAGTTTAGTCTTTTGGCATTGATTAGAAAACGTTGAAATGTGATACATGCTCACAATCTGCCCACACGAGGAGCTGTTGCACTTTGAAACTACCGGTATACACATTTTACAATCATATCTCTTATTCATAATAATAATAATAATAATCCTACCCTACCAGCCAATTAAGTGATTTGTATGATTTTTGGATTGAGCCAGCCATATAAGTAAATACAAAATATAACTTTTCAAATGTCCCTGCGTCAATCAATAATAGTCATAATAGAGGCATGTAGGCAACTATAGCCTAATAGTTTTGGCATAAATATAATTGCATGTATTTGTACTTTCTAGTTATATTTTTATTCATTATTTTTAATTATCCCTATTATGTTGCTGCTTGTCAATTCTAGTCAACCCTTTACACACCTAGTCATTTACAATTATTTTTACAAATATTTTAAGTTGACCTGTATTCCTTTACATCATGATGATCATATAAAAAATAACACAATTTTCATCATGAAAATGATGGATTTTTAAGGCAAGATCGCCGCACTACTTTATGTGTCCGTGGAGCTATGTGGTCGTCGTTTGTGTGGAAAGTAGTTCCGGGCACCTTGTCATACGACGGGAGAGTCCCGGATGTTGGCTCCGCTGCTCTCGAGAGAAAGGCGAACTGGGAAAGGCGGAGGAGAACCCGAGCGGGGGGAAGCCACGGGCGCACCGGCGAGAAAGAGAGAGAGAGCTAGAGCTAGACAGAGAGAGAGAGAGAGAGCTAGAGATAGAGATAGAGAGAGAGCTAGAGCTAGAAAAAGAGAGAGCGAGCGAGAGAGCACGAGCACGACGGGTCCTGCACGGGGCGAGCGTCAAGAGCACGGACACACACCAACGGGAGGATTCACTTTCTGATGAAGAAGAAGTGCAAGGGGAGGAGGGGGCAGTTATTCCAAAGAACCACTCCACTGGATTAAGAACACGGCGCCACGGAGCTTCTTCATCTAGAAGAGTAAGTGAGCTACCAGCGAGGAGGAACACTGGAGGAGGAGGAGGAGGAGGGGGGGGGGGATGGAAGTTAAACTCTAAAAGGCCCGTGAAATGGACGACTTTCACACGGGGGGAAGAAGTGAGCTGCACTTAAGTTGTGTTGAGGATTGAGCATAGTGAATAGGCCGGGGCAGTTTTTCCCGTTTGCTTGTTTTTTTTTGGGGGGGGGGGGGGGGCAATACGAGGGTATGCGCCTCTCTCTCTCTCTGTGTCGTCTTCTTGTGGCTTTAAACGTGGTTGTAGTACGGGCCATTGCGGGCGAGTGGTGTTTCTTTCCTGGGTGGCGGTCCTCCATAATTCCTCCATAATAAGTTGACAGCTCACGCTAGCTCGCTAGCACACGGCAGCCGCCGCACCGCCGCCAGTGACAACTGACGGAGCAACTTTGACAGCTAGCTTAGCCCCCGTGTGTGTAGTGTTAGCCAGCCAGCTAACTTATCGGAGCGCTGTCAGCGTCAGTTGTTAGTTAGTTAGTTGGACAACGCCAAGTCGTTTTAGTTGTCCGAAATAATGGCCACTGTGTGTTTTGTCTTGCTTTGGGACAACTGTTTTGGTCTCTCACCAATCGAAACAGCTAAAGCTAGCAGGCTTGGTGGGGGGATCGGAATGTGAGAGGATGTGTCCAACACGGAGCGAGTCCACCACCGGTTGGTGTCCTCCGCACTGACGGACGGTGTTTGGAGTCTGGACCACCGTCAGCTGTCGGAATGTGTTTTCCTCCTCCTCCTCGTCGTCTGTCGATCCAATTTTGTCGGACAGCTCATACATTCCTTCTTCGTAAACTAGCTGACCTATATTATAAAAACCTCAAAAAATGCGTTTGTTGAGACTGAATACTCAACAAGTGCAAGCATGTTTTTCAGCGGTAATGAGACTACATTTGATCGTGTTGGGTTCTTTTGGTGTTGTTGTTGTTGTTGCTGCTACACCCGTGTTTTGCATGATTGCATTACAATTTTACATATATTACATTTTTTTCATGGATTAGTCACCATGTGTTTTCGCATGTCATAGGTTACTTTGTGAATGTCTGATGAAATACCTGGTTTATGAAATAGTGCAGCCACACATACAAGGGGCTCATGCGAGATGCATATTCATCTCATGGCAGTACATGTGACTTTACTTTGTAATTGCCTGTATGTCAACATGTACAGTAAAGGTTTCGTCTTGGTCATTCAGTGAGCAAATGATCTATAGCTGTCACACAATAAACAGAGGGCCTTTTTGTTCTTTAACAGAGTTGGCATAAACATGTCATGATAGCAGATGCTAATTTATATCCGACCACAACAGATTGTAAATCTCCAGTGAAGTCCAATCTCTATGACTTTGTTTCTACTAATAAAAGAGCTGTAGTCTTATACAATAAAAGGTCAGACCTGGTTTGCGTTTTAATCACCCATTCCTGAAATAGCATGGCTAAAGCTTGTCGCCTGAATAGGCTATGCATGCAGTCTCGAAGTACAATGATATTGAACTAATAATGCTACTTCATGCGTCCACAGTAGTCATTAATTAGAAAACTAAGCATAAAATACATTTGAACACATTTCATGTTCATGGGTCAGACAATGCAAGTGCAATTGTAACAAGATGTGCATATGTGCATATGTGCATTGTTTTTGTACATACAATTTATGCATGAGCAGTATTACACTGTATACATTTGTGTATAATATATTGCTATATTTTAATATACATGTTCCAACAACATGGTATTCATTAATCATGGTAATATTGAACATCTCGTCATTTTGACAGGATGTTATAATAATGTTATTTCTTTGATGGCACATTTTCTTCTACAACAAACCTTCAATTCCCAGAAGTGTCTTGATAGGTCACTTGATGCAGAACACACCTGTTGGTCCTCCATTGTAACTCTTTACCTGTGACGAGGATATTTTCCTTACGCATGTAGCCCGTATTATGTCATTTTGGAAGTGCCTGCTCCTTAATGGTTCCAAAGTGCTAGGAACCTCTCTGAGTTCCTTACCATTGTCTGTGTGCCTGCCTGGGTGTACACACACACACACACACACACACACACACACACACACTGATGTTGTACATTGTCTATGACACTTAGACAGATGTGCTCTTATACTGACAGCTACACTTTATGTGGCTATTTTTGGTACAAATATAAGTGAAATCCCTTTTTATTTTTGACAGGTTTAGTAGTAGTAGGCCTGTACCTTCCATAGTGTAGGTCTTTAGGTTGGATGTTACTGTGGTGGCCATTTGGTAGACTGAATGATGGTGAAGATGAGGAGAGCTGTAAAATATCATGATATTAGACTCGGTGCACAGGGCTCTTAATAAATCCATTATCGTGATACGAGTCTGGATGCATGGGGCTCTTAATAAATTCATTATTGTGATACGAGTCTGGATGCATGGGGCTCTTGATGAATTCATATCGTGATCATGAGACTAGCCTGGCTGCATGAGACTCTTAATTAAATCCATACCGTAATATAGTTTAAAGGTGCATGCACCAATTTTGTGATTTTTATTACACTCCGTATACAAGACAATTAATGCCTCTACCTGCCCATCCATTTCCCCCTTTTTATACCGTGAGTCTGGGCGGCAGTCTAGCTCAGGAGGTAGAGCGGTCGCCTCACAACCGGGAGGTTGCTGGTTCGATCCCCGGCTCCTCCTAGCAAAAACTGTCGGTGTCCTTGAGGAAGACCCTAACCCTAACTGCTCCCCGGGCGCTGTATGAATAGCTGCCCACTGCTCCTAATACTAGGATGGGTTAAATGCAGAGAACACGTTTCACTCTATGTCTTCATGTATGTGACCAATAAAGAGGATTCAATCCTCACGATTTGTTGTTGTTTGTGAGTAAAAACACTCAAGGTATTTGTTGATATTTGATTCCTGTTATCTTTCAGCTCTTATAGCAAAGCTTAAAAAAAAAGAGTGTGTTGCGTACAGGGCCAGGGCCTCATTTTGAATTCAGCTGTGGCCCTGTGCTACCTGGGCCAGTCCTCACTGAGAGGCTTTTTTAATTTGTCCCCTTGTTGAAGTGATTATTCAAATGGCCGTCCGTGAGATGCAGTTATCAGACTCCCGGTGGTATTTGAGCCTGTGGCAAAATAAAAGCCCCCACCCCCTACCTGAGTAGTTGGACGCCACCCAACTATACAGGTAGGCTATTCCTTGTTACCGTGCGCTGTTATAGACCACCACATCTGGCCTGCCCTGCAGCCAAATACCTGATCGAAATGGAGGAGGGTTTTGGCTAAAAATAATTGCAGAAAGGATTGGAAATCATCCTTTGTATGTGCCATCAGTGATGTCACTTACTAATTTAGCATAGGCCCTATTTTTGAAAGTAAATGTCTTCATTATAAAATAGCGCCCCCACCACAAGCCCCTGTTTATGTATAGTTTCACATTGTATGGAATATTATGCGCCACACTAGTCTAGTTGTATAGAGCTTTCACCATGCAGAACAGAACTCGTTTTTTATTTTCCTTTCTTGTGGGTTGAATGTCAAATCACTGGACATTCTTGTTAGAGGTCTCTCACCATGCTTCACTTTCATCCAATCTGTAGCTCTCTCTCTCTCTCTGTCTCGCTCTCTATCTCTCTTGGTCTCTGTCTCTCTCTCTGTCTCTCTCTCTCAGCTCTGTTGGGGTGAGGGGGACTAGCTCAGTCTTCATTAGTAATGCTGTGCATCACTAGAATGCAGATGAGCTCTGAAGCCATTCATCTCAGGCTGAAAATGCCTCCCCGATTTCCAATTTTAATTTTGTTTGCAGTCATATTGTGTGAGGCCACTTCTCCGTGTTAAAGAAGTCTCTTCATGTGTGAGATCAGAGGGGGATAATTGCACTTAAGTGAACCTCATTTACTGCCGGCCAGAGCAATTACTGTAACTGCAGTTCTAGGCATTTCTTTGGAGGGGGGGGGGGGCTGAAGCAACTGTCATTGAGGCTCTATAGCCGAGACATGAAATGGTGAATAGACTGACATTGGTGTGGTGGCATGGGAAATGCCAAATCCTGTTTTTGCCCGTATTTGCTCAGCTGTTTTTGCATACGAAGAAAAGCATATGACAATTAGTAACACATTGCTTTTATTAATGATAAAAAACAATATTCGCAAGGTGCTTTTAAGGTGAGTAAAAAAGCCACCACCATATTTTTTCGGATGAGGCCCCCTGGGTTTCCTGAAGATGTTTTATCATTAATGTTATTCAGAAGCCAAAATTTGAGTTTTGCTCAGCTGGGTGCTTTAATCTATTTTTGCTGTAAATTAATGAATTTTTAAAGAGCCCCTTGCTGGATACGGATGGGTGTGGGAATGCAGCACTCGTTCCGAGTTTTTCAAACAACCCTTCTACACACACCACACACACCACACACACACACACCACACACACACACACACACACACACACACACACACCCACACACACACACACACACACCACACACACACACCCGCCTTTACCCTCCTCGTGGGACGGAAGAGAGTGAATTTACTGAAGCAGTACATTTTCATTTTTTATTCATCCAGCAAATACACCGCCTCATTCTCCCTGTTTCAACAACCCCAGCCCCAACCCCAGCCCCCCCAACCGACAACATTTTCAATGTATTGCTCCGATGTCTGTAAACTAATTCCATACAGTCCCAATTCATTCATCCAGAGTGGGAATGGGTTGTGGATATGGATCCGTTATGGAAGCGTGTGATACTTAATTCAGCCTGTAGCTTTTTCCAATAACACCAGCCGCTTCACTATTAGGGGCATTTCTTGTCATGGGAAGAGATCGGCTCTAGCTCCCCCCCCCCAGGTTGGCTGCTTAATGGTAAAAGGGGTTTGCATGGTGGGGGAGGGGTGATTGGGCAGGGGCGGGTGAGCTCTGGCAACACAACAACAAACAACAAATTGTGAGGATTGAATCCTCTTTATTGGTCACATACATGAAGACATACAGTGAAAGGTGTTCTCTGCGTTTAACCCATCCTAGTATTAGGAGCAGTGGGCAGCTATTCATACAGCGCCCGGGGAGCAGTTAGGGTTAGGGTCTTCCTCAAGGACACCTCGACAGTTTTTGCTAGGAGGAGCCGGGGATCGAACCAGCAACCTTCCGGTTGTGAGGCGACCGCTCTACCTCCTGAGCTAGACTGCCGCCCCTTACATGGCAGCCCCCGCCGTATAGCGTTCATTCTAAGCACGTGGTCGAGAGGAAAGAGAGCAATAGATCCGCATAGGTGGTTCTGTTTCAGTATTTAAGTGACGGGGGGGGGGGGGGGGCTTGTGGTTTTTGGTATCGTGGGACAAATGTTACCAAATCCCATACAAACGTTCTGGATGTCTGCACGATACCAGGAGCTAAGAATTGTCTCTGTTGGAGTTGTGCTTCTTAATTGCATGATTTTTTTCTTTTTACTTTATTAATGGCTGGTTTGTGGGTTGTGTGAGTTTGAGGGACATGGAGACCTTCTCTACTCTTAATGGAAACCTTATGAAAGCGAGTTCATAATTCAGCCTATTGTTTCCTGTGTCCTTGAGTTCTGATCGCCCCCATACACCGTGTCAGCATATTTCACCATTTGACTTCTTTATTATATATATATTATTTTTTTCCTGTGCTTGGTTGAAGCAATTGATATGCTTCTATAATTCACTCTGTGTTCAGGGAAAGGATTTTGCTAAGCTTACAGGGCTTAGCTAATGATAATGGAGCTCCCGCTATACTATTAGTACCTTCTTTTAATTACTACAGTGACTAGCTTATGCTCTCGCTGCAAATCCACGTTTGAGCCCCTGGTAAAAGGCTTTATTTATGACCTGCTGAAAGAATGACAATGTTCAAACGAGATGATCTGAACTCTACCCAAAAGAGGAGGCAGGAAGTGAGTGATCAACGGCACAATAAAAGCACCTTATTTACGCCATTGAAGACTACTTGTAGCGCTAGTGCTAGTGCTACCACATTTATGGTTTGGCTTATTGTAGTGCGCTTGGTTATTATATTCTGTCTGCATGCGAGAGAGAGAGGGCGGTCTGCGAGGGATGCACAGCTCTGAGTCCTGATTAGTGAGGTTAAATGTAGGGCTAGGGAGCCATAACGACATGGCTGGCTCGCTTACGGCCTTCCTCTGCTAACTGTTGTGCTGGAATTCGGACAGACGTGTGTGTGTGTGTGTGTGTGTGTGTGTGTGTGTGTGTGTGTGTGTGTGTGTGTGTGTGTGTGTGTGTGTGTGTGTGTGTGTGTGTGTGTGTGTGTGTGTGTGTGTGTGTGTGTGTGTGTGTGTGTGTGTGTGTGTGTGTGTGTGTGTGTGTGTGTGTGTGTGTGTGTGTGTGTGTGTGTGCGCGCGCACACCCGCACACCCCTGTGATCTGGAGTGCAGCCTGCCAAGTCTTGCAGATGGGACACATTCCCCCCCCCTACTTTTGGGTGGGAAGAAGTTGTGTTTTCTGGCCTGCACCTTACCAATGTTCCTTTTGCCAAAGTCTGCAATGTGATTTAGTTGTTGAAGACGTTCTGCATTTGTTGTCATCCCCCCAGACTGTTTCTGGGGAGACCTGATGGATTAGCTCGAGATGTAGCCTTGTGTGTGTGTGGCATCTTCATCGTGCGATACATCCCACCCACCCACACTTTCAGATGCTGGCCACCGTTTCTGTTGTCAGTAACATTGGAGTTGGACGTTAATCTGCTGATGACACACACACACACACACACACACACACACACACACACACACACACACACACACACACACACACACACACACACACACACACACACACACACACACACACACACACACACACACACTTACTTCCTTGAACTGCTTCTTAATCGGCCCCCTTTTCTATCTCTCTCTCTCGTTCTCTGTCTGTCCGTCTCTCTCTGCTCTCATTTTAGCATGCGTTTCCCTTTGCAAACAACACGTCTGTTGAGAATAGTGAAGAATGCATCTAGTTACCCAGATGAGTCACACTTCCTCTGGCCTGCGCGCTTCTCCCTCCGGCTGGATGAATGAGAGGACGCCGGGGCTTGCTGGAGGAGGGGCCAACAGAGGAAGGAGAAGGAGGGGGGGGTGTGAGCTGTGGGTAGTGACCATGCTTTCCGTTTGCCAGCGACCCATAATGTCATTAAGAAGGTTGGCGTGTCTGCAATAGGCCGTGAACTGCGTACTACATCGAAACCTGCAAAACCCTCAGATATGTGTGTGTGTGGGCCTTTTCCGAGTTGACTCCTTGACTAACTGGGCTGAGTCACACCCCCCCCCCCCCCCCCACCAACCTACCACCTCCACCCTCCCATAAGACTGTAGGTTTGGCCCTTCACTGATGGGAGCGGTATGCCCCCCCCTCCTCCCCTCCGGCCTGGCAGCTCTGCTTTTGAGATAAGCCCCTGGGCTCAGGCTTGTAGAGGAAAGGGCTCTCACCTCGAATCTGAGTTCTCTCTGTCTGTCTTACCTGTGTGTGTGTGTGTGTGTGTGTGTGTGTGTGTGTGTGTGTGTGTCTCTCTCTCTCTCTGTTTCCGTCTTTGTGTCTCTATGTCCCTGTCTCACCACTCTCTCTCTGTCTCACCACTCTCTCTCTGTCTCACCACTCTCTCTCTCTGTCTCACCACTCTCTCTCTCACCACTCTCTCTCTGTCTCACCACTCTCTCTCTGTCTCACCACTCTCTCTCTGTCTCACCACTCTCTCTCTGTCTCACCACTCTCTCTCTGTCTCACCACTCTCTCTCTCTCTCACCACTCTCTCTCTGTCTCACCACTCTCTCTCTGTCTCACCACTCTCTCTCTGTCTCACCACTCTCTCTCTGTCTCACCACTCTCTCTCTGTCTCTCTCTTTTGCTTGCTCACGGTTTCCTTTCTTCAGTGTAGTGGCGGCATGCAAAGGTTGCAAACAAGCCATTCCCAGAACTGTGGGAGTGTAGGTGCAGCTGTCTCCCGGTAATATCCTTGTTTTTTGTGCGGGAGGTAATTGAGATTGCGTTTGGTGTTGAGTAGCTCCCCCCGCCTCGTCTTGGCTTCATAACAAATGAAAATGTGCGCCGAGGTAGGGAGAACTCTTGTAGCTGTAGTTGCCGTACTGTTCAGAGGTTGTCAGTATATCATTACTCTCCTCGGCCACCTTCTCCATACCTGCCCTGTCTGGTCCCCTGCCAAATGTCTATGACTCACCAGAGGCTCGCTGACCTACTTTTGTTCTTCTCCTAGGAGTGCCAGAAAGATATTTTTTATTTTTTTAATTGACATGAGAATTCAGTGGTTTAACACAAGTCATTTAACATGCGCTCAAACCCATGCTTTATTTTAGTCTTGAGGCTTAGTCAGCATAATGGCTCCCACAGAGTATCTTTCGCCATTCTTACGGAGACTTGTAAGACACGTGGCTGACAGCTGCTCTGATAGCTCATTAGCTGCCAAATGATTGAGGTTTTTTAAGCCATCCTGTCTCTTGTTACCTTGTCGTACACTTTTGACTTGTGTCAGGCCATTTTTTTCAGGCCATATTTTGTGTGTAGCCTATTTCCGTGCTTTTCTCTTCAATATAGATAGTTGGTCCGAGTTTATGCTTGATGCCACAGTATGTTTGTTTTGAATCCATATGGTCTTGTTACAGTGTGATCAACAAGCTCATGTATCTTACCCCCCCCCCCTCCCCTCGAAAACCGCATGGTTAGCAGTCCGCTGCGCCTGCCGAGCAGGAGTGAAACGTGGCGTGATCATCAGTCAGATGAGCCGCACTCTGATTGGATAACAGTCCCCACGCGAGCAGCGGCGGCTTCACGTTTAATCACTAATTGCCCGTTTTTTGGGTCGCGTAGTGCCTCATTGAAGCAGAAAAAAAGAAAATGAAAAAGAAAACCCAGAGTGGTAGACCATGACGCCTTTGGCTGCTCTTTTTCCCCTTCTATAAGACTTTGCAGCTTTGATATGTCAAAGCTGCCCCCTTTCGTCTCGACACGATGGGCCCCCGCTTGCCCACCCCTCGTGTGTGTGTGGTGTGTGTGTGTGTGTGTGTGTGTGGTGTGTGTGTGTGTGTGTGTGTGTGTGTGTGTGTGTGTGTGTGTGTGTGTGTGTGTGTGTGTGGTGTGTGTGTGTGTGTGTGTGTGTGTGTGTGTGTGTGTGTGTGTGTCTGTCATACCACGTGTGTGTGTGTGTGTGTGTGTGTGTGTGTGTGTGTGTGTGTGTGTGTGTGTGTGTGTGTGTGTGTGTGTGGTGTGTGTGTGTGTGTGTGTGTGTGTGTGTGTGTGTGTGTGTGTGTGTGTGTGTGTGTGTGTGTGTGTGTGTGTGTGTGTGTGTGTGTGCGTGTGTCGTGTGTGTGTCCCCCCACAATGCCAAAATGGGATTCTGACGAAAGTCATCATAATTGGGGCAGAGGAAATCAACACGCCTTTTGGTTAATGTTGATTGCTGCTTCGGCTCCTGGCTAATAATTCTCGTCAAGTCCTGAGAAATGACTTTGGGGTTTTTGAAATACGCTTGTTGTGTGTTCTGTGATTACAATGTGTTCTGTGGCTTCTGTTCAGGGGTGTTACTTACATTGATACTTTCATTAGCCTCCATCAGCCTCTTTGGGATTTCATTATTTGGAGTATAGTGCACAGCATTTCAGCATATGGCTGGGATGTTTATAAAAGAAAATGTGGTGAAGTTGTTTTTGTGTTCAGTCCGTGTGTCACACTAACGATCCGAGGTGTGTGTGTGTCCCAAATCCAAACTGGTATGCCCCTCTTCTCTGGTTAAAATAATGTATTGAAGATTAAGGCAACTCCCAAGCTTTACCACATCATTCAGATATTGTACTTTTGTGCAATTTTGTTTTCAACACAGTAGATCAAATAAAACGTTTGATTTCTTTAATAATGTTTAGCAACCCTTTTTTGTCTGTTTAGATACGAGTACAGTGCAACACGGTGGAGGTAGAGCCTAATTAAATACAACCTAAGCTAGCTACCAAGCCTCCCAAAAACATAAATATGAAGCTCTTACAACCATCATGCATTCGAATAAGCCAGATTTTTAAGTCGTCAGTCCATTACTATTGAGAGACGCGACAAAGCCCGTCAAACTTAAAGGAAATGAAAGTTTGCGTATGCTAAAAATAGTTCTTGATAGTTCTCGTTTTGACTAAGTCATGAAAATGATGCTAGACACGGTTTGAGTGTCAAAGTCTTGTGTCAAACCATGTTCTTGTGTGAACGCCACACACGTCTAAATACGTCTAAATAACCTCCTTTAACTTAACATGAACCGGTGTGGTCTGAAATACGCTTCACACACTTCTCCTGCCTTCATGATTGATTGCAGCGGATCAGAAGTCTGGCCCTGAGCGGACTCTCCCTGCTCCGTCCCCCTGCTCCCCGTCCACAGTGAGTCATGTTGAGAGCCACATGACACACCACTTTTGCCAAGTGACTCATCCCCAACAAAAGCAGCTCACTCGGAGGAAGAGGGAGGGGGAGGGAGGGAGGAGGCGATGGGCCCGGGGATTGTGGTCTTGTTTTCATCCAGGCCCTCTGCCTTTTCAAGGGCGGCACTGTGTGACATTTAAAACGCCTCTTGACCGTTGGTTACAGTTCGGTGGAGGGAAAGGGGAACCCTTGAGTTTTCTTTCGGGGATTGGATATCCGCTCAGATTTCACCGCAGTAAGTTTGCTACTGAGTACTGTGGCTCTCTCTCTCTCTCTCTAGATAGATATATTCACACACACACACACACACACACACACACACACACACACACACACACACACACACACACACACACACACACACACACACACACACACACACACACACACACACACACACTTCTTCGCATTTGAAAGTTGGAACAAGTATCTTCTGCAGATCTAATACCCTTCCTTGCGTATTATAATTGAACTCCAACTAAAAGTCCTCAACCAATCTGAGTCCTTAACCTTTCCATGAAGAAGGTCATGTTTTATGCTAAGGAACTTGTGTGTGTGTGTGCCTGCTTAAGTTGCGGTGATTTATAGAAATATGAATTAATTCCCTGGGCAGTGGCCCATCTGCTGTGTGGGTTGTACGAGGGCAGCGCTGACTGCCTCCCTCCCTCCCCCCCTCGACTGACTCCCTCCCTCCCTCGGCGCTAAGCTACGCGGGGAGGCCGGGCCCAGGAGAGCAATAAGCAGAATCACCCACCGTGGCAGCCCTGCTACCGCCCTGCACTCTTTGCCCTTGAGCGGCACACGCTTTCTCATGCTCTGTATGCATTGTAATAAAATCGCACTGACAGGTAATGAGGCCAAGACGCGCAAATGAGAAAGGATGACTGTCTCCTGGATGTGTGTGATTTTTTTTATTTTATTTATTTTTTCATTCCCGTGGAGTCGATGAAGACGGATGGCCCAGGAGGTGCCGTGTAGTGTAACACGTGAGCTTTGCGCCGCTGAGGTGTGTGGTGTGTGTGGTGTGTGGTGGTGTGTGTGTGGTGTGTGTGTGTGGTGTGGGTGTGGGCGTGTGCGTGTGCGTGTGCGTGCGCGTGCGCGGCAACATGCACCAAGGCGGAACTCCCCTTTCCTTTTTTTTTATATATACGATGCATATGGAGATGGGAAACGCATGAATATTGTGCACTGTAAAAATCATTTTGATTTAGATTTTTAGATTTTGTGTATGTATTTTTGTTTCTGCACACATGCATAATGCCCCCTGCAAGACACATGGCATGTGTGTGTGCCCAGCTCCTGTCTGCTATCCTAATGTGGGTCTCTCTCTCTCTCTCTCTCTCTCTCCTCTCTCTCTCTCTCTCTCTCTCTCTCTCTCTCTCTCTCTCTCTCTCTCTCTCTCTCTCTCCTCCCCCCTCTCTCTCTCTCTCTCTCTCTCTCCTCCCCCCCCTCTCTCTCTCTCTCTCTCTCTCTCTCTCTCTCTCTCTCTCTCTCTCTCTCTCCTCCCCTCCTCCCCCCCTCTCTCTCTCTCTCTCTCTCTCTCCTCCCCCCCTCTCTCTCTCTCTCTCTCTCCTCCCCCCCTCTCTCTCTCTCTCTCCCCCCCACCCCCTTGTGTCTCTGTCAGGCGAGTGAAGCTCTGCAGAAGCAGCCACTGGGAGTTCTGTTTCATCTCTTCCTCATTCTTCTCTAGAGCAGACATGCAAATCCTCTGTAATGAGTGGAGCATAGCGTGTGTGTGAGGGGGAGACGGGGGTTAAAGGGGTGGGGGTTGAGGATGGAAAGGTATGTTGGTGGTTGGAGGCGGTGTGGATCGGGATGTGTTCAGAAATGTTAAAGTGAAGGAAACTTAAAGAGGGGTTGAGTGTCGGGGGGGGGGGGGGAGGGTGGGATGATCTGATAAGAGGGGGGGGGGGGTATGCCAGGGGAAGATGGAGGTGGTGAGACAGTGTCTCCCTCTCAAATCAAGCGTTAATTCAGGTGCTCAGGCTGTTGTGTGTTTTTTCTTCCCCGGCATCGCTTAATCACGCAGGGTTGAAGTTGCTGTCAGGTTAATTAACTGCGTGTTTTCACATTGGAATAAATGTGACGAGGCATAGCGCAGTGCGTTGCTAGCAACCAAAGGCGCCGCTCCTATGGAATCTGCTGTCAAGATTGAGAAGCTGCTTATTGTTTTACTTCGATACTGTCCTACTCCTAGCCAATAATGGGATGGATTCAAAATGGAAATATGCATGCGATTATTACCGTGGATGGAAATTTTAACACTCTATTTGCAAATCTTATCTCCCCCTCTGCAAATATTTGTAGCTATTGCTGTGTTGCATGAATATGACTACAGCAGATATGCGCACGCAACCAGGGGGCAGAAAGCATAGACCACAGATGGACAGCCGTCAAGATGATAAGGATTTGTTGTGCTGTTAACTGCGCTAATCTCGAATGCCGGGGATGGAAAATGTTGAAAGGCAGATTGGAGTTGTAGTAATAGTCCAAAAGTCAGATTGGAGTCACAGTAAGGCAGTGAGGCTGTGCAGCGCCCTCTTCCAGCACAAAACTTGGATGATGTGTCGTAATACAACTTAATAGTTTGAACACTGCTGCTCGTCATAATTTTAGAATAAAACATCCTATATCCATTTCTTTATTGCATAAGAATCCAGTAATGTTTTCCCATTGGGGAGAACTTTTTGCCTCTTTCGTTTTTTAATTTGTATAATAGGGGGCGACCGGCAGTAGCTCGGTGTTGGGACTTGGCTTGGGAACCGCGGAGTGAGAACTGGTACTTGGAAAAAGGTGCTAGTTTGCCTCCTTGGCACTGCCAAGGTGCCCTTGAGCAAGGCACATGACCCCTTCATTGCTCCCCGGGGGCTGTATATACAATAGCTGCCCACTAGGGCTGTGCCATATCGTATCGTTTATTGTTTATCGCGATAAGTCCTCCCCACGATAAGTATTTTGTCATACCGCGGTAATGACGATAATTAATGACGTGTTTACATATGCGACAAACGGTGTCAAATGGCGTTTGCATTTTCACTGGAATTGGCTTCTATTCACGGCTATCATATCACTCCGCGAGTAGTCCCGTTCACTTTTCCTGACGGAAAATAATGACTTGCTGATAGAATTGCTGAATTGTTTGCGCCAGTTGCCAAGCAACGCCTCAACTTCGGAGAACAGTTTTTTTCTCCGCGGAAGTAAATCATAATAAGTCGGGACCGACTACCGACTTTTTACCGAGCGTTCCGTTCATTATCCCTTACGTATTTGATGATGGTAAGGATTAAGATTATTTTTATTTTATTTTATTTTTGGTCATTTATCGTCATTTATCGTTATCGCAATAAATACCATGAAATATCGTGATATAGTTTTAAGTCCATATCGCCCAGCCCTACTCCCCACTGCCCACTTCTAATACTAGGATGGGTTAAATGCAAAGAAACTAATTTCACTGTGTGTATGTGAACCATAAAGAGGATTCAAATCGGAAGGTTTTTTCGTCACCCAGTAAACTAAAGCTAGCCTTCTAACATTTCTTAGAATTCCAAGAGACTGCAAATTCTGTCATTTATTTATACAGTCAAATGATAAGTCGTGAGGATGACCCCAGCAAGCCAACATTAGCTACGTTACATTAATATGCAAAATAAAAAAAATCATTACCACCACCACCATCAATCCATTCTGCTTCAGGGTTTACAATGGGGGAAAAACGCAATACAATAATATTGTTTGGTAACATTAGAGACAGTATTGTAATCAATGTATACAGTAGTTCATGGTGCAATACGCTTCATGGCCCTCCTTAATGGCCCATCCAACCCTGTCTTAACTGGGAAGCCAGTCTGTTAATAATCACACAATATTTCACACTACTATGTGTCAGTTCATTTGCCTTGAGTATTTGTTTGGAGTAGCAACCCGACCCCTCAGTGCAGAAGTTGTTCACAATGGCTGACACATGGCTAACCCCCCCCACCTACATGCACCCACATAACTAATTAACAAGCTAACGCTAATAGCTAACTTAGGTTTCTGTCTTCTTCCGTCTTTTTGGTACATCCTCAGCCTTGTATATCACTTTAAAAATAAATCTGCATTAAGTCCATTCTGATTGCAGCAGCCATAGGCTCACTAAGGCAAGACACATGCAATTTGCAAAGGCATTGAGCTGATTTGAGTCTGAGTCTTTGATGCTTTGATGAATCCATCCAGAAGTAATATATATTTTTCCCTCTTCTGTCTGCTAAATTATAGGTTTATTGCCTCTACCCCATTTTAAACATTTTTTTAAATCATGTCAAAAATGTAATTGAAATGCGATCCTTGTAATTGGTTAAACAATTCAGAAGGGAGAGAGGGAGCGAGAGAGCGCATTACACCTCGTAGTGTCTCGTCGTTCTCATTCCAATGACTTGTTGAACTCGTAAAACGTCACCCAGAAGCGAGGGGAATTGACTTCATGCCGTACTCTTTATGTTGTGTGAGTCCACCTTATAAAACCCTTTAGCAGGTAGAAGTTCAAACGGTACGTACGCGTGTCATGCTTATTGTGCTGCTACCGATCGATGTATGAATGTCCTTTGAGATGAGGAAGCAGGCGGCGCTGTGTGACATTATTTTTGCAGTCCATGAATTTAGCTATAAAACCCATTAGCGCCCCCCCCCACCCCCCAGCTGTCCAATAGCTGCATAAATGTGGCTTTATTCACTCATAAAGAATTAAGTCTTGAATCAATGTCTGGGTCTATTGGCCTCTGGTTCCATCCAATAATGTAAAACACTTAAGACTTTTGATGAGCTTTGCAGATCGATAGGAGGTTAACAGCCATTGCACATGGGCTAAGACCTACAATACGTTACGAGGTCTTTATCCCTCGGGAGCCACTCGTGACATCTAGAGTTAACGTCTGCCATGCAGCTGCAGTTTTAAGTGCGAGCCGCCCAGCCCACGCTAGCAGTAAAGTAACGAACCAACGAACATGCAATAAAAACTATTAATGAACCTAAAGCCGTTTACTGATGGACACTTCTCAATTTGCAGCTCGCTGCGGCCCGCGAGGCAGATGAGCGGGACTGGTCCTGGTTTATGTTACCGTTATGGGGGAGGGAAGGAGAGAGTCTGAGTGTGGAAGGGACTCTCAAATGCACCCCCCCCCCCCATGTGCTCCCCACGTTCTCCGCCATGTTGAATACACGACAGGAAGCTCATTTCAAGGCCATCAGCGCGTTTTGTGGACTTGGGAGTTGGGTAACAGTAGTTTACTTTTATGGTTCTTCTTGATATGGATATAGAATTGTAATATGACACTGGATATGGGCCCTGTGATTTAGGCTTGGTCATAATATTGTATTGTGGCTTACATATTGGTCCTAGTTTCTAGTTTAAACGGATCACATTTCTGGATCTTATTGGCTGTTCTGTCCTGATGTGACTGATGCACGTCTCCACTGCGTTTTCATAAAGTTATACATTATTGTTTCTCTCAAACTTTCCTTTGGAAAGTGAATAAGCCTGGATTTGATGCAAAAAATATATATATATCTAAGATACTTCTATGTTATTGATGTCGGGAATCCAAAATAATTTCTTTAGTCAAATCGCCCCGCTCTAGCTAGAGTGTGGATCCTGCAGTCCAGATCTATGTAAAGGCTTTCCTCCGTGCTGATATTAACTTGGTCTTTTTGTTTCCATCCATGACGGGGATGCTCCCTCAAGGTAGTGTGTGTGTGTGTGTGTGTGTGTGTGTGTGTGTGTGTGTGTGTGTGTGTGTGTGTGTGTGTGTGTGTGTGTGTGTGTGTGTGTGTGTGTGTGTGTGTGTGTGTGTGTGTGTGTGTGTGTGTGTGTGTGTGTGTGTGTGTGTGTGTGTGTGTGTGTGTGTGTGTGTGTGTGTGTGTGTGTGTGTGTGTGTGTGTGTGTGTGTGTGTGGCAGTGGGCAAGGCAACGATGCATTCATGATACGCATCCAGTCCGTTTTCTTTCCATTGGGCCCGAAACCGTGGTTTCGGGCTTTTTTATCTACTGAAGCAATAACCTGGTGATGAGGACGATGAATCCGTTCTGCACCAGCAGGTATTTTAACAGCAGAGTCAAAACCAACAAAGGCGGCTGCTGCTTCCACGCCTCTGATAAATAGAAACATTGTTTCCTGGAAACCAAAATTAATTGAAGTGACCTGGATTTGGTATAGAAGGGAGATGGGGGCGGTTGATGAACAGGTATAGACACTACTCTCTCTCTTTCTCTCTCTTCTCTCGCCCCTCCTCCTCCCCCTATCTCTCTCCTACTCCCTCCTTAATCAGCCTTAGAAGCAAACCGGGCTGCTCCAGAATTAGCATGGGGTTCTTGCGAAGAATGCCCAAGGAATTTATGAGCCGGTATAAACATAGACGGTTCACGGTGATGCAAGGCAACCCGGGTTAAATTCCACAGCTGCCTGCGATGCCTCCCATCTCTGTGTCCAGTGCAAGACACATCATGGGCCAAATGCAAGGTTGAAATGCTACAGAGCACTAGGAAAAATCATGGCTGAATGTTGGGCCGTTTTTGGTATGTGGAGTGTTTTACAATTACCATCCGGGTGCCATACAGGGCCATGAATGGGAGTTGATTAGTTGTGAGATTGTTTGGGTCGCCCGTCTGCCAATCAAAAAGAATGAGCAAATGTTTTGTGTGAGGTGCGGAAGAGGTAGTAAATGTAGATTATAGTTTGTCAGATTAATAATTTGGAGAAGTGCATGAGAAGACGTATCTAGATTTGGCCGTTTACCAGAATCGATGGATTAGGCAGGCTACGCAATTTAGGGTAAAGTGCTTAAAACTTTTTTGGGTGGGCTCTTACTGTCTAGTTCTGCTCACACATGGACCCTGTAACTAGAGGTGGAACATTCCAGGTTCACCAAGCCGTGTCTTCACTCCTTCGCTGGCCAGCTGATTTCACTCCCTGTTTGTCGGCCCCTGTTTGTTGTTGGTCCGGGGTCATTTCCCAATCCAGATGGGTGATGAAGAAACAGGAAGGACTTTCACTTTCTCGACCTGGAACTGACAAACTGTGCTTGTAAAGGATTGGTCCTACGCCAGCTTTAATGAGGACGAGGAACAACCACCAATGACAGACGTGTTGTAGTACAATGTCTGAATCTGGAGGATTGAATTGAATGAAAAAAAGGATGAGCAGAGTAGGGGTCAGGTGCCTCGCTCAAGGGAACCTCTGCAGTGCCCAGGTGTTTCGGGGACTTGAAGCGCCGACCTTCCGGTTCCCAAGCCAAGTCCCAACAGACTGAGCTACTGCCGCCCCCTAATGTTACAATACATGTAAGAGTGTGTAGTTTTTAATTATAATTTAAAATATTTTTGTTCAAGCCTTTAATTACCGGCATATTTGGCACCATCCATGGGATTCCCTGCCTGAACAAGATGTCCAACGGTCACTTGACCTGTCTTAGTCCTCTATTCTAACACGCTGTGGTGGTGTTGTGCAACCTCCAAGAATCGCAGAGAGCTTAATGATTCAAGAGTAAAAGGGCAGGGTTTTATGGCGGCTCTTAAGCACTACGCCATGCCAACCCTAGTGATGAAACCACCGCTAACGCCTGGAAGTTTCTATTCTCTGTACTTGAATAAGCCTTGATTGTTGTCAAGAGCATACTCCCCGCCCAGGGGATCAAATGAATGTAGTTCTGTGAAAAGACAAGATCCTTTTTTTGGTTGTTTGTCCGATTGTAAGGCTGTAACTAATGATTGTTTATATTGATTGTTGGTTAATCTATGTGGTATATTTTGATTAAATTAATTTTAAATATTTGCAAATGCCGTTCAAATGTTCCCAATGCGCAAAGTGACAAGAAATATGTATAACAGAAAAAAACACGACATATTAGCTGGTCTGAAGTTATATCTGCAAACGTCATGGTGTTTTCACTTGATAAATGGTTCAAATGATCACAATTTAATCGATTGATCAAAATTCTGAAATCTGTTAATTTATAAACTTAATTTATAAATCGACTAACCAACAAATAATTTGATCGGGACAAATCATTTGATCGGGCATTTAAAAAAAGGTACAGCGGCTTCAGAAGTGTGCGTGTGTGTGTGTGTGTGTGCGTGTGCATGTGTGTGTGTGCGTGCGTGTGTGTGTGTGCGTGTGTGTGGTAAAGCTGAGAAATGAGATGCCAGTAGAGTCAGAGAGCAGAGCTGAAATGGCTTAATGATGCAGCAGCAGCATTCAGCCCCCGTCAGGCAGCTAACTTTAATATGCTGTTAATTATTTCTGAGAGATTGGATATTGATTAAAAAGCAAAGTGGTTTTAATTATGACGCCAGGGCTGGTGCCATCCCAAGTGAAGACAATTTGGGGCGTTGACGTGAGAGGAAGGCCTAGACGAGTCAACGCAACCCCAAGCACTCTCCCCTCCCCAACTATTGTTTTTGTTTAGTTAAGTTTAGTTTATTTTTTTTTTGCATTTTGTGGCTTGTACTTTGTGTTAGCGAGGCGGGGAGATAAGTTGGGTGTTCTTCGGGAGTGTGCTCCCTCTTGCTTTTCATCCTCACCGCAGTTCACTTCACTATCAGCTCCGGAGCATGCAGTGTTGATCCACGGTCTCCATTTGGTATTCATGACCTGGTTTCCTGCTGGTCTGCTCAGCGGTTCAGAACATGCGTTCGCCCACCTAGATAATTCCTTCCAAATCACGCGTGGGTAACTTGAGCTTGGGTTTTTTTTATTTTCTGATTTTAATTTTTTTTATTTGAACACATTTCTGTTTCCACACAGGCAAATTATGCTTGTGCAGAGTGTGACCTGTGAAAACACAGCACTGTGTGTGTGTGTTTAACTATGCCATGTTATGCTTGAGCTCCGTAAGAAGAGGGGGTGGCAGGATGGGAGGGGGGGGAGGTAAATACCTTAATGCCATTTAAAGTCATTTTTCAGCTGTAATAATAGTCTGAAGACATAAACTTCATGAACAGAAGTATTCAGAGGCGGCCTAATGCATTTGTGTAGCAAAAATCTAATTGTCCAATGTTATTATGTTTATGACTCCTAGTAACAACCACTGGTATGTCTTTTTAAAATATATATATATATTTTTTTTTTCCGTCAAATGTGGGACCATCTTAGCTTATAGTGTCTGTACTGGTTCAGTGGTGGAATACATTACTTGGGTCATCTCGGGCCCACAACACCTAACCCCTTGTACCGCTGGGCTGCCTGTGAGGCCGGCTGAGGATGAGACTAGCCCCTTGGACGGGACCTGGGGAATGCTGATGAGAATAGGTACTCAAGACGGTCACCAAAACGCTTGCTCTGCCAGTGCCTTAAGTGGTCTATTTGTGATTCAGCAGCAGCAGCAGCAGGCTCTTGCAGGCTGCCAGGCTGGCGTGGAGTCGCGCTCCCAGGGGGGAGAGTGTGTTAATGTGGGCCCCGAGGCCCGTGGACCAGGGTAATTGGGTTCGCATGGTCGGTGTCAGGGCACCCCTACCAGGGCCCACACAAAGGCCACCTCCCAGCCAAGCTGTTGGGGACGGAGAGGCAGGCCCTCCTGATCACTGCCCTGATTCACTGAAAAGGCTTATTTAATTACCGGAATGTATGCCCGGATTGTTGCACCAGTCCCTTTCTCTCTCTTTTTTTTTTACTTTTTTTTTTTTTAGAAGGGCACACAGACTGGACAATGAGCCAACATCCTTGGGTTCATGTGTATTTCTCTATCTCTCTCTCTCTCTCTCTCTCCCTCCCTCCCTTTCTTCTCCTCCCTCGCCCCCTGCCAACCCCTGAACTCCTACTCCTAGGGTTAGCACTGAAGGGGGCTTCGACTGCTGTGTGACTGTCTGTCTCTGTATGGCTTAATTACTGCTGTGTGTCCACTGTGTGTTCAGATTCCTCTCTCTCGGGTTGGACTGGACTGTGTCTGCATTATGGAGGTCACAAAGCCTGTTGTTTGCTCCGTAGTCTCTGGAGGGGACTTTCCTGGCCGGGCCACAACTAGCTTCCAGCAGCACCCAGACTAATGCCTGTTTCAGAGCAGCCTTACCTGGGCTATTGAAATTGGGTTCAAACTGCAGTTTGCTCACAGGAAAAAAAAGACGTAGTGGCTCTTGGATTCCTTTTGGATCAGCGCTGGTTCTGGGTCAGTTCCCTAAACATCCCTTACTAATCCGTTTTGGATTAAGATGCTGGTTGACACAAAGTACATGTTATTTCGATGGCTTGTATTCTGCAGTGCACACGTTGGGCATCGTGTACTTTATGATGGGAATATTGATTAGCATTATGACTACCAGTCCTCTCTCCTGAGGAAGACTACTACTGTAGATGAGAAGAAAGAAAATCAACTCATTATTTTGTATCAAGGACATTTCCCAGCCCCATATCTAAGCCTGGTGTCCAGTAGTACCAGTACATCCCTGGGTCCTTCATATCTAAGCCTGGTGTCCAGTAGTACCAGTACATCCCTGGGTCCTTCATATCTAAGCCTGGTGTCCAGTAGTACCAGTACATCCCTGGGTCCTTCATATCTAAGCCTGGTGTCCAGTAGTACCAGTACATCCCTGGGTCCTTCATATCTAAGCCTGGTGTCCAGTAGTACCAGTACATCCCTGGGTCCTTCATATCTAAGCCTGGTGTCCAGTAGTACCAGTACATCCCTGGGTCCTTCATATCTAAGCCTGGTGTCCAGTAGTACCAGTACATCCCTGGGTCCTTCATATCTAAGCCTGGTGTCCAGTAGTACCAGTACATCCCTGGGTCCTTCATATCTAAGCCTGGTGTCCAGTAGTACCAGTACATCCCTGGGTCCTTCAAGGAGCCCCAAGCATCGTGTTGCTTGTTGACCAGGTTCACCTGCACACCTCAGCCTTCTGTTGATTGGCAGAATAATTGAGGAGGGGGGGGGGGGGGGGGGGGCTTGAAGACTGCAGGCGACTTGGCTCCGAAGGAGCGGTATAAACCGACTGCCAGTGCACGCCTCATCGAGGCAGTGTCTACAAACGCCAGGCTAGCCAGCCGGCTACCCTCACGCTGGCACGTGGAGCAGCCTGCGCGCGCACACACACACACACACACACACACACACACACACACACACACACACACACACACACACACACACACACACACACACACACACACACACACACACACACACACACACACACACACA